>CAIGQQ010029637.1:362347-398453 GCA_903798035.1 Danio albolineatus
ATTTGTATAATTGTATAATTTCTATATATATTTGTATAATTGTATAATTTCTCTTTATATATATGTATAATAATTACTAGAAAGCTTATGGCTTCTTTAAAACATTTGTTATAATGTAAGTACACAAGTCAGCAAAATATAACCGTAATATAGAGCTTTTAAAGTGTTGTAATGAAAAAAAAACTTACAGGCACACTCCTTTGACGTGTGTAAGGACATAATCCAAAAACCTGACTGCTAACAACTTACGCACTTCAGCAGTATAAGGTCAGTTAAGAGCAGTCTCTTCAAGTCCAAAGGGCAATAAACTGCTGGTTAAGTAATATACCATTTACTGAGTGTTTTCAATGTGCCTGTTTTCAGTGTGAGCGCAGACCAGAGGAAGTCCTGCAGTGCTCATTTCTCCCCCCCACAGCTCCAATTGCATTTGCTCTTATCTACTCAATCTCTGCATTAGCAACGCCTCAAGCCTTTCACTATTCATCCCTTTCCCTTGTGATTAACAACACCGTGTACTCGTCTGCCCGCTTGATTGTTTAGGATTTGAATTGTGAAATTCAATTTTGGAACAATAGCTCTGAAAACGCGTAATTCTTCTCAGAATTCCAAATTCATCAAGGTAATGCGTGTGCCAGGGTAAAAGAAAACCTCTTGTATTGTTAATACCTGATTGCTCAGCTTATTGAGTTTCTTTTTTTTTCTGTTGAACACAAAAGATATTTTGAAAAAGAAAAAGACAAAAAAAAAAGCTGAAATTCTGTAACCACTGACCACCATAGTATTTGTTTTTAGTACTATGGAAGACAAAGTTTACAAGATTTCAGGTTGTTTCTTCTTTATTGTTCGACAGAGGTTTGGGTGAACTATCCTTTTAATGTTCTCTGAACACCGAACACCGTTTGACCCAGAGAGAGCAGTCATCATTTGCCAAACAGCTTCGGTCTTTAGTCTTTGCAACCATTATTATTACTTATTTGATACAAACATTTAAAAATCGGATCAAAGTTTAGTTCATATATGCATAAGCACTAATGTCAATGGCGGCAGTCAAACTCACCTTTTCAAAGCAACTTGACATTACATTTGAATGTTCCCTGAACATGAGGTCACACTTTATACTAAGTCTTCTTAAGGTTATAGTTCACCCCAAAATGAAAATTCTGTCATCTTTTTACTTAGCCGGCGGCTAGCTCTCTGCAACTCTCGCATGGTTGCCCACTGAAACTAGCTGGATGGGAGACCACATGAGAAAGCTAGGTTGCTGCGTGAAGTGGTGTTAGTGAGGCCAACAGGGAGGGCTCAATCCTGGGGTCTGTGTGGGTCCTAAAGCCCCAGTATAGTGAAGGGGACTTTATCCTGCTCAGTGAGCGCCGTCTTTCGGATGAGACGTTAAACCAAGGTCCTAACTCTCTGTGGTCATTAAAAATCCCAGGATGTTCTTCAAAAAACAGTAGGCCCCGGCATCCTGGCCAGATCCGCCCTCTGGCCTCTGTTCATCATGGCCTCCTAACCATCCCCATATAATAATTGGCTTCATCACTAAATGTAAGGAATTATTATCCTCCACTTGTTCCAAGCCTGTTTGAGTTTTGTTCTTCTGAGCAACACAAAAGAAGGCATTTTGGGAAACATTTCCTCCAATATGGATGTCAGTGGCTTTTGGTTTACAGTGTTCTTCAAAATCATTTTGGTTTAACAGGAGAAAACGAAACTCGTAAAGGTTTTAAACTATTCGAGGGTGAGTAAATGTTGAGTAAAATTAAGTTTGTACGTACTGAAATATTACTGTACGTACTTGCATTTAAATGAATCATTTAATACCGTGAACATAGATTTTTTATTTTTATCTTGTATATTTAAAATATATGGATATAATTACATTTATAACATTTACACTGTTGAGTCCTTTTATTACACCTAAACCCAACCTACCCATCCAGTTCCACCAACCCTGTCCCTAACCCTACCCATTTCCCAATGCAATAGCACCGTAAGTGTTTTGCAGATCTGGCGGTAATGCATTACAAGGAATGTGAGTCATGTAATTATGTGTATTGTGAGACGTGTTTTTTAAGTAACGATTAAAGACATTAAAGTTTTTATATGTAATATAAATTTTGTAAGATTTAGTTTAATTAATTAGCTTTTTAAAGATAAATTGCTAAATTAAAATGAAAGTAGTCAGACTTTCAGACAAGAGATTTAGATTTCTGCGAGGAAGTATTTTAACTATTTCAAACTAGGGATCCTCATTTCGGTCAATTTTTCCAACCGACAATCATCGCTCTTTAACTGTATATTAACCGTTAACATGTCAGTTTAATAATAAATTATCATTAAATAATAAAAAAACTGATAATAATAATAATAAATAATAATAATAAATACATAAATAAATAAAAACAAAAAATAAGTTGTGATCACGACATAACAACTTTTTGTTATGTCGAGATCACAAGAAAATTATGTTGTTATCACGAGAAGACAAGTTTTTGTTATGTCGAGATCACGAGAAAATTATGTCGTTATCACGAGAAGACAAGTTTTTGTTATGTCGAGATCACGAGAAAATTAGCTGTTATGTCGAGATCACGAGAAAATTAGCTGTTATGTCGAGAGCACGAGATAATTAAGTCGTGATCACGACACAACAAGAGAAAAAAAATTATTTAATGCATGGCCTCTTAGGACTTCCGTATGAATGCTAATAAACAAGTTTTATATTAAATGACACTTCATTTACATTCACTCTTGCAGCGCTTCATCTACAACTGTAAATGTGCATGCATCTAGAACTCTTCTTATACAAATACATGAATCTTTAACATCAGTAGGTAATAGAATGCTTCCTTGCATATAATTTCCCCGGTTTGTCTGAAAGAGCATAATCAAGTGTTCATTATTCAGAGACACTTGTGCACACCTTCACTGATTGAAGTCCAACCGTGCATCTCATTGACCATTTCTGGACCTCTGCTCTCTATATGTTTCCATCCACCATTCGTTTGCGCATTTTGGAATATAGCGTTAAAAAATGGAAATTCTAGTGTGCATACATTTTGTAAATGTGCATAAAGTTCTGCGCACAACTACTGTAAGTAGGATAAACTTTTTATCCGATAAGATAAAATTGACATAAACGACAACGCAAACACATTTACTGAATAAATTCCAGCCTATGCATAAAAAAAAGTCATGTGAATTTGTTAAATTCATAATGTAATAACAAAAACAGGTGTTAATGGACAAACCATAATTCGACGACATTGTAAAACATCTGAAATGTTGTTTTGTTCATTTTAAAATTCCTCAGCCAAAGTCTGTCATCAAAGTGGTTCGGTATTATTACCTCCAGAAATGTTTTGAGTGGTCTTAGGCCCCGTTTACACTAGTGCGTTTTAGTTTTAAAACGGCGTTTTAGCATGAAAACGACCCGCGTCCACACTAGCGCCTCACCCAGTGTCTCTCAACAGATCTTCCTCCACCAGAAACGTATATCACGTGACCATTCGCGCACCATTCGCGCACTCTGGGCATGCACGTTCAAGTATAAACAGGAAGCATGTGTCTCGCTCGGCATTTGGTTATTGTTAGTCAACAAACGCTGGTTGAACAATGAACACGATGGTAAAGAAAGCAAGAAAGGTCTTTTTGAGGACAGACGACTAGGTCGAGTTGTTACTTAAAGTAACAAATGAATATAAAACATCCATTTCTATCGAAAATACAGTGTTTACAGTGAAGGCTGGTCTGCCGTCTGCTGGTGATGTTATAGCCATGTGCGCTTGACGAATAAGGGAAGGATACGCAATGACCCAAAGCCCCAATCACGTAGCGAATCTCAGCAGCCACGCCTACGTTTTCAAATGTCTCTGTTTTCCTCCATCTACACTGAGACGAGGCTGCAGCGTTTTTAGAATGAAAACTCCTCGCACCTCCAAAACTCCGGCGTAGTGTCGACAGATGGCGTAACCGTAGCAAAACTTATGCGTTTTAAAACGAAAACGCACTAGTGTAAACGGGGCCTTAGGGTGGTCATAGGCCCCATTCACATAATGCATCTCCAACAAGTCCAACGCATTACACAGCTCACACTTCTACAGGACCTGCCATTGCTAAGCAACCTCAGCTGTGCTGTCCTACCAAAGTCCCTTTTAAAATAAGTCATTTCACTCGGTGGCCATCTTTGAAACGCCTCTCTGGCAGTACTGTATGCGTTAATGTGAAAACAGAATCTTTTTTGATTTCAGGCCCGGATTAAGAATTCAGAGGCCTCTGGGCACAATGTCTTGTATGGCCCCCTACCTGGTCGCACTCCTGTTGTTAAATTTAAAAACAAGAATAACATAATATTTTTAAAATGCAATTAATCTACAATGTATTGCTCACATTTATATCAATAAATTATATACAGTACATATATTTCTAGTCTACAGGGATTTAAAGAGCCCATATTATGGGTTTTTGAAAATGAGCTTGCATGTAGTGTGTACCACAGCTCTAAGTAAAGTGAAATGTCCAGCTGAGGCTTAAATCTGAAAGTGCACAGTGTTTAAAACTATTGATTCATATATAAAAGAGTCGACGTACGTTCTTCAAATGAATCGTTGTTATAACGAGTCTTTAGCCGTTTCGGCATGACGTAAACACGAAACATAAGCCCCGCCCACTAGCTGCGCGCGCAGACCGCGGGAAAGTTGAAACTCCCGGCCCCGCCCACAGACAGGAAGAGAAAGTGGAAGATGACAAGCACTGTATCGCATTCAGGTTAAATCATGTTACGTCGTGGACGCAGTGCTCTGAAGTGTGAAGGGAAAGTTGTGCTCTTTTCCCTTCCTAAAGATAAAGCTGTGAGTCAGTGCGTGAGGCATTTTTGCAAAAATAAACCTCGGCATTAGCCCAGCTTTGTGCTGTGTTCCCTCTGAGGAGTGCTTCTAAAATCTACACTATTACAACGGGGGATTTGCCGGCCGTCGATAACGGAAGGAGCATGGGGAGCACCGGGACGTTTCCCAGTGGCCTGACGGCTGATCTGGCCTGCCACCATGAATCTGGCGTGCACCCTCTATCGAACCTCTCCTTCGTCCCCCATTTCAACGTAAGTGTGATTAAAACTGTTGCCTCGCTGTTTTCTCTAGCTTGCAAATTATGTATTTAATTGTGTTTAGAAAACGCGACGCGTGTCGCTTTGTTTACGGATTAAAATGCGTTTGTGAGCTCGTGTTCCTCTGCTGTTTGTCGTTGCTATGGCCACCATGGGGCGTTCCTACTCACGCGCGGCGGTCATGCGTCGTAATGGGTCAGCTTTTGCTGCTGTGTGCATTAATACTGAATGTCTGTCGCTGTTTTTTTAGTTATGGTTAACAGTAGAGTAATATGCTGGGAGATTGGGGAGGTTGAGTTCGGGAGTGAGCTGTCTTAACTCCTGTGAAGCGTGTTTCGGGCGCTGCGATCGGACCAATGTTGGCAACCCGGGGGTTTCACAGACCGTACCAAAACGCTGAGGACCAGGGGGTGGTTTTCCGGGAGAAATAACAAATCGGGAGGGTGTCGTTAGATGGGTCTGAAATACGGGCTACTCCTGGGAAAACGGGAGTGTTGGCAGGTATGCTCACGTATTCACTATGCCGTGATGGGCATTCTCTCGCGCTGAGCGCTGTCGCCCAATCGCAACAGACTGGGTCATCGACTCATTGGTCCAATCAGCGCAGTTTAGCATCGCGTTAAGGAGTTGTTTGGGAACAAATGAATCGCTGAACGATTCATATGGGAGTCGCTGGGATAATGAGGGAAAAATAAATGCAGATTATAAGACAATGAATGTGTTTTTTGACCTTGCATGCATATCAGCCTGTTGATGAAGACCCCCAAAACCAAAATATGATCTTTTTTAATGTACAATATGGGCTCTTTAACTTATTTTTAAAGCATTTAAGGCATATTTGAAAAATTAAAATACTAATATAACTTATATATATAATAGATTTTATATATACTTGTTCAGGTTTACTGAAGCAGTACTAATAATTTATATTTAAGGGTAACCAAAACAGACTTGTAGACTTGCATGTGATTTGGATATAGCACCTCTCCAATCTAGTTCTATGAATATGAGTCTTCATAATACACACACTCTTTAATATGTCCTACTTGTTTTCCCTGTGATGAAGAGTATGCAAAATCTGATATGTAGTGGGGGAAAAAAGAAGGAAGTGTTCATCAGACGCTGAATTCGAACCGGGTTCATGATCGATCGCGTCAATACATGTTGCCATTCACTTTACGAACTACATCACTCATGCTGCTGTGTGTCGCGCTCTTTTGTCAACGGTGATGGGCGGAAAATACTCAACTAACTTATGCCAACGAGGTGCGCTATTTGCATCTAGCCTAAATAGACACCCCAAAATCGTCATTTCCCCCCCACTCCCCAAGTGCGCACGGGCCCCTGGGCCTATGCCCATAATGCCTGTTAGTTAATCCGGCCCTGATTGTTTTCCATTCTCCAGTGAAACCAAAAGTATGAAGCTGATTGGTCATGTTTTTGTTAAATTACGTCAATAAATAACGTGACTAGCAGTGCACTTGTGGCATTTAAGAAAAAAAGTTCTTTGTTTCTAAGAAAAAAAGATGTTTGTGATGTTTTCAACTAAGCATGACTGGAAAACGATAACAAATAGCAACTAGATCATAAAGTTAGTGGACAAACTTTATAGCGGCTTGAAAAGTCTGTTTTTAAGTAGTTTATTTAGTTAGAAAAAGTGTCAAGTTGTTTAAAATAATGTTTAAGATCACTGCAGTCAACAATGTAACCACTTTAAAGACTAAAGCAAGCAAGTAAACAGCTTTAAAGTTGATCCCTGTGTCTAAGGTTGGTAATAGCATACTACCATGAGTTAGCATGTTGTTACTATGATTCTAGCATGAATTAGCATGCTGTTAGCATGATTCTATCATGATTCTGGCATAAGCTAGCATAATTCTAGCATGTTACTAGCATGTTACTAGTATGATTGTAGCATGAAATAGCATATTTGTAGCATGAATTAGTATGTTACTAGCATGATTCCAGCATCAATTAGCCCATTACTAGCATGATTATAGCATGAATTATCATGTTACTAACATGATTCTAGTGTGAATTAGCATGTTGTTAGTATGATTCTAGCATGATTTAGCATGTGACTGGCATGAATTAGCATGTTGTTAGCATAATTCTAGCATGAATTAGCATGATGCTAGCTTGATTCTAGCATGAATTGGCATGTTGTTAGCATGATTCTAGCATGGATTAGCATGCTACTAGCATGATTCTAGCATGCATTTGCATGCTGTTAGTGTTATTCTAGCATGAATTAGCATGGTACTAGCATGTTTCTAGCATGAATTAGCATGTTACTTGCATTATTCTAACATGAAACAGCTTGTTTCTAGTGTGAATTAGTATGTTGTTAGCATGAATTAGCAAGTGCTAGCATGACTAGCATGTCACTAGCATGTTGCTAGCATGTTTCTAGCAAGATTAGCATGGCAGTAGAATGTTAACACCATTAGCATGTGTTAGAACAGCTAGTCACAGTCTATGGGACAGCTGCTAGGGTACTGTAAGTGGTTGCTAGGGAGTGGCTAGTACGTTTAAAGGTCATCAGTGATTGGCTGCTGGCTAGACTAACTTGAATGAGGCCAGACTCTTGTCTGTAGGACAGTCTGACGCAGAGTTATGAGATCACAAAGTTTGACCCAATGTTAAGTCAATGGGACTTTTGGGAATTTTCTGGGTCATTTTTCAGAAAACCCAAAGTCGGATCAGTTAGAAAAGATATAGCAACCCGAGTCAGACCAGTTTTAAGGTTTGACGAAAGTTTGAAGGATGTAGCTTGAAAGGATTAGGAGGAGATACACTTAGAAAAACAGTCTCAGAAGAAGAAGAAGTAGTTTACGTGAGATAACAGTATGCTGGCTTTTCAAGCCACTATAATAACACAAAATAGTGCACAAAATAACGAACTTACAGTAAGAGCACAGACACCTGATACGAACACCCACTTACGCTTCCAAAATCCACTGTGCATTCATTTAGTTTCAGCTTCTGAGGCGAAGATGTTACATAAGCAAATTCCATTTTTGATATTTGTTGAGGGTGGCACAATGGCTCAGTGGTTAGTCACCTCACAGCAAGAAGGATGCTGTTTCGAGTCCCAGCAAGGCCAGTTGGCATTTCTGTGTGGATTGTGCATGTTCTCCTTGGGTTGATGTGGGTTTCCTCCTGGACATGTGCTATAGGTGAATTGAAAAAACTAAACTGGCCATAGTGTAGTTTGTGAGTGTATGGGTGTTTCCCATACTGTGTTCCAGCTGGAAGGGCATCCCCTGTGTAAAACATATGCTGGAATAGTTGGCAGTTCATTCTGCTGTGGCAACCTCTGAAATAGCAGAGACTAAGCCAAAGGAGAATAAATGAATGAAGGATATTTGGTGGATCAAGTTTGTTCTCTTGTACCGATTGGAGGACACAGTAGTTTATTCGAAGATGTTTTATGCAATATTTTCATTCTGCGCATATGTCGAATTTGCACCTGCCTGATGATGAGCTGTTTGTAATTAAAACAAGCCTGATAATTCAAGGGAGGGGGGTTGTGGAATATGAATTATTATAATCAAGTATTTTATTCACATTCCAGAATGTTGAGAATAATTTGCAGCTTGAGAATCACCAGGAAGTTTAAAAATAAGCATAATTATACAACCAGCTGCCAAACCTATTGAACTTGTTTTGTTGTGGAGGGAATGAGAAACAGGAAAGCAGAAAGAAAGAGAGAGAGAGTGTGTGTTAAAGGGGGAAAGGACAAATAACACTCATTAAAACTGCATTAGGGGACAAGGGAACAACATTACCTGCCTGCCGCTTTACACAAACTGAAAATGCACTTAATCGTGTCATTTTACACACGCGTCATTTTATACATTGCCAAATAAGAAATGTGGTACAGGTGAATTGGGTAAGGCTAAATTGTCCCTAGTGTATGAATGTGAATGAGAATGTATGGATGTTTCCCAGAGATGGGTTGCAGCTGGAAGGGCATCCGCTGCGTAAAACAAAATGCTGGATAAGTTAGCGGTTCATTCCGCTGTGGCGACCCCGGATTGATTAAGGGACTAAGCCGAAAAGAAAATGAATGAATGAATCTTAAAAATAATTTCATGTTATTACATACATATATATTTAAAATACATCGGTAACACTTTATAATAACTACACACTATGAATAATTTTATAAGCGGTAGAATATAGTGAATTTCTTATCTGTTAAGTATTAACACCCGGAGGAAACCCACGCAACCATGGGGAGAACATGCAAACTCCACACAGAAATGCCAACTGACCCAGCCGGGGCTCGAACCAGCGACCTTCTTGCTGTGAGGCAATGATCTTGAGATATTGAGCTTCAAAGTTTTTGCATTCCATAGCAAACAGTACATGTGTAACATTTGTTTTTTAAATAAAAAGCCTTAAAATGTAAACAAACTTATAAAAAAGCATCCCATAATGTAAATAAGTTGTCCATTAATAAGAATAACTCAATTTAGACAAAAATGTCAGATAGAACTTTATAATTCTAAGGTGACGATTAGTAAACGTTAGTAAGCAGTTTGTAACTACAGAAATGCTCTGCTCTTGACTTAAAAGCACATTCATAATGCTTAGTGCTTAATAAATGTACTTTCATGTACTTTCATAATTTGTGAGTGACTGATTTTTCAACCATTTGTTTTTAAAAGAAGACGATGGTTTTTAAGATAATTCAGAATGATTACTAAACTATAGAAATCAATGTTTATATCTTATAATTCAGGCATATAGTAATGGTACTGTGTATGTTAATAAATGCTTTATTAACTTAACTTCATGCAGTTTTGTGACCTAATCTAAAGTGAGGACTATTTATGCTTCCTAAACCCCTTGTAAATGACAATTAAAGAATCAGTATCAAATGAACAATAATCTTTGCCATCTTATATAAAAAAAAAATGAATTACTGTAAAGTTTAAACATTGCAGAATAACAGGAGTGTCAAAATACAGCATAAAAAATGGATAAAAAAAACAACAACAATATATTAATTTAACAATATACTGTATTATGATGGTAAATTACAGGACCAACTGTTTGTTTGACATGTAAGTGTAATCAATAAGTGTGTGTGTGTGTGTATATGTATTTATACACTCACATTTTTTATTTATTTATTTATTTTTTAATTAACTCAATCTTGAGCTCATCTATATTTTAATCAATGTTAAGACGCAATATTAGGTTCAAAATTCCCAGCAGCATTTTTGTATTAAAAAGAACCAGTGTGTGTTCCGGAAAGCACCTTCCACTGAAAAGTAAATAGCTTTCAATTATTTCTTAGCATGAATAACATTTTGTTTATCTAAAAATCAACATTTGTTCCTTTACGCTGAAGCTTTTTGTGGCTTGAAAGGTTTCCATGGATGATAAAACCTCTTGATGGACAAAATGGGGTTTTTCAGGCAAAACAACCAGCATTCAATACATCTGATATCTTCGTTTTAATTAGTTTCCCAGCACAGCATCAAGACTATCAAACCCATTTCAGGTCCATTTTTTTATCATTAAAAATAAAAAGATATATCTTTGACAATAAAAGACAGTAGAACATTATTTCACCCATATTTGGCCATTTAATTTTTCACAAATGTTATCAGAAACATTGAAGTTGAGATTTTACTAGTATTTGTTTTCCATGTAAATAGCATCACCTTCGTAAATGTAATTTGATGCAGAGCGTATGTATTTAATCCAATCATGCTAACAGCTTTAATGTCTAATTAAATATTTGAAAATCTGATCATATCTCCAATAGGGCTGCGCGATATAAAAAAAACTAATATTGTGATTATTTTTTTATTTTTTTATTTTTTATTTACTTATTTGTTTTAATTTTGTGCAATAAATATTGCGATATGAACACAGTTTCAGAAGATGGTTTGAATAGCTCTATTTGACAGTTTTCTGGAGCGTCTAACAGTATTCGGGAACAGAAATTGAATTATCGCAAGCCAAAAAATGCTTTTCTTTCTTAGTTTTGTCTTGTTTCTAGTGCAAATATCAAAACAATTAATTCTAAAGGCCCGTGCACACCTAGACGTTTTTTGCTCGCGTTTTCGGTCGACGTTTAACGCCTCGTGACTAAATAAAGGGCACCAATGTGATTGTGCACATCAACACGCAAAACGGCAGGCGTAAAAGCGTAAGAATATTGTTTTTGCTTTGAAATGTAGATATTTGGACTAGAAACAAGACAAAAATTCTAAGTGAGAATTGTTTTTTTTTCTTTTTTTTTTGGTGCATAAATCATATAAACTTCTTGTAAATACAGTGATTAAATACGATTCTGTAGCTCCTGGTAAACTATAATTAGACTAAACATTGCATACCTTTGGATGTGACTACTGTGAATATATATTGTGCAGCCCTGATCTCCAAATAAATTTAGGTAGTTTAACTCCAAAAGAAAATATTTAAATGTAATGCAACGTGTGCTTCTGGTTCTCTGAAACAATACTGTATTTATTATCAATAAAAGGACATATTCTTGACTCAGTTTTTATGAGTCTATTTACTACAACAGATCACAGCAACTGGAAAATAATAGGGCTGTAACGATACGCGATATGAAACCGAAATCGCGACACTAAGATCCACGATCCTGTGTCGCGATTTGATAAGGAAGAATCGCGACACACCCGTGACTAACTTTTCAATCATGTAACGCCTTCCTGCAAAAGTTGAGCAAGTTGAAGAAGAACGTGAGGAAACATGGCAACTAACCCAGAGATTGCAGACCCTCCCTCTTCATATAAGTCAGCAGTATAGCAACATTTCAGCTACCCAGTGGAGATAAAGGATGGCAATTGCAAGACCCACACAATATGCCGTAAGTGCTAGTGACAGCATATAATACAGCATATTTTTTTTCCGCATATAAAATGCTTTGCTCACACTGTTAATCTGGCTGCACAGAGAGGGATGGGCGTTCACCAGATGTCCCGACTTTAATATGGGGTTCTCTGAAACTATGAATATTTAACTTTAATTTTATTTAAGCTATTTTATTTACCAAACCAACACAATCTCACGGCAACTTTGGCGCTGAAGCATGTAGCGCGTTTGTTTTGAAGCGCATCACCGCAAAGGTTATTCATTATTCTTTTTTTATCTAGGCTAGTAGTTAACTGACCAACCAAAACTACCTCACAATTAATATACAAATTATACCTAACGAAATTCGTTTCAAAAAGATATTTTGTCCAAGAAAAATTTATGAATTATATTTTTGTTTGTGCCTGTCCAACTGTGCGGTGAAAATGTGTTCCGCTCCGGGGAAAATAAGAATTTAATAGTTCACAGCAGAAAGGGCTCGGTCCGTGCGGGCTTTCTCCATCTTCTCAATTGTGTTGGGCACAGCTAGGTTCAGTTTGGAGGCATTTTGACGCCAGTGTCCATTCCGTGTCAATGAAATGGAAAGTTAGCGACATGTAAAGTGTCATTTCTGTACTCGACCACATCTGTTGTAAGTGAAAAATACTTGACTGTGGTGGAATTGGGCTGTTGCAGCTCACCACGGATACGTTTGTAGGCTCGTAGAATAGCTGTTTTGGAGAAATATGTACGTCCGGACAATTAATTATAGCTTTCGGATGTGGTTACGAGGTCTCCGAAAGAAAAAAAAAGTATTGAAAGACACTATTTTTTTCGCAGAGATTCTTGGTTACTGCATCAGTGCATTTGTTCCACCTTACATTGTCCCTCCTATATTTTGTGCATCGCTTAAATGCATCACTAATTGATGGCTGCACCTGTTCGTCTGACTTCTGCGCTCGAATTGCCCATTTTGGCAGCCTCATTCTTGTGCGCTTTGTATAAATGAGTTGTGTTTCCTCCACATGCTGCCACATTTGTCAGGTAAAGTTTACATCTCTTAAATGTAAGAGAACTTGATTGAAAAAGAATTTTCAACATGCTCGAATCATCTCCACAATGGAGTTTAGTTCTGTTTGTTTTTCAACAGTATTTTGTTACAAAAAAAAACAGAAGTGTTATAGCTTTGTCTATTTATTTATTTTATATTTGGCTATTTATATAGTTAATAATTTGCATGGTTAATCTTGTTCTTTGGTGTTCAGTTTATAAAGATTTGTCAAATGTTATTTGATAAAAAATATTGTTAAAAAAAAAAATCCCACCTCTCACGAAAAAAATTGTGATACGAATCGAATTGTGGGTCAAAAATCGTGATACGAACCGAATCGTGGGTTTGGTGTATCGTTACAGCCCTAGAAAATAATGATAATATATTTCCCTATGTAAACAAACAAATAAACAAAAAAGCATGTTCAAACAACAGAGTTCTGAGTTTGAGCAACAGCATGTTTAACTAACTAGGTCAACAAGTTTAAAACAGGTCAACAAGTTAAAAACAGGCCAACAGGACAAGCTGAACAAAGCCTCCCTCTGATATTTAGATTAACTGAAACAAATACTGAGCTTTGAGATTTCTTGTTTGATCAAACATGCTGTGATTAAACTCATAATGTAAAATAACCACAAACATTTGGTGCACTTAAAATGAAAACTGACAAGAAAAAGAAATAAACAATGATTATTTATTTATTTTTATTATTTATAAAGAATGAGATTTTTATCCTGCTTTTAACGTGTTGTTTTTCCAAAATATGCACTATTTTTCCTTTTATCATTGCACTGCACTATTTGTTTTTAAACAATACAATGATTTAACCTGTGGCAAGCAATATCCTTCATTTTGCGTGTTAACGCCTCACGAGTTAACAAATGTGATGTAGCAAAGTATGCAGTAATTATGCAGCAAAACTTAAAAATACTATATTAAATAATAATAATATTTTATTTTTCCCATTTAACTGTAATCATTCATTCATACTTTCATTTTCTTTTCGGCTTACTCCCTTTATTAATCTGGGGTCACCACAGCGGAATGAACTGCCAACTTATCCAGCATTTGTTTTACACAGCGGATGCCCTTCCAGCCGCAACCCATCTCTGGAAAACATCCAGACTTGTGGGCGAAACCGGAGAAAACCCACACGAACACGGGGAGAACATGTAAATTCCACACAGAAATGTCTGTACTAACCCAGCCGAGGCTCCAACCAGCGACCTTCTTGCTGTGAGGTGACAGCACTACCTACTGCACCACAGTGTCGCCCTAACTGTTATCATAAATAGATCAAAACTGCATCCCAATAATTAACCAGAAAAAGTCCTGAACATATTGAATTGAATGAATGAATTCATTAAATTACTCAGACACAGCATGGAGCAAAAAATGTATAGCCAAAACCACCATGTAGCCACTGTGAATGTAGATACAGTTGAAGTCAGAATTATTAGCCCACGTGTTTATTTTTTTCCCCAATTTCTGTTTAACAGAGAGAAGATTTTTTTCAACACATTTCTAAACATAATAGTTTTAATAAATCATCTCTAGGGCCAGGCGGACATTTTTTGCTATTTCTGCGCAGAATTTTGTTAAAAATCTGCAGATTTATGCGGAATGATTTTGGGAGTATCATATCTAAAACCTTAATATAATAAATAAAAAGTAATACCTTTTTAACTGTTATTTAATGTTTACAATGTGAATCAATTAGATCCACTTTATTTGGTAAACAAAGCAAGTCTCTCATTTAAAATATCTACTATAAGACAGAAAATATGACTTTACAAACTGAATTGTAAATAAATCATATGAATATTTTCATTATAGTCGGTAATATTAATGAAATTAATTTAAAAACTGAAAAAAAATATACATTTACACACATTTACTCAAGTAAATAAACAGAATCAATGATGGGCTGAAAATCTGCGGAAATATGCAGTGTCTACTCATCGCTAATAACTGATTTATTTTATCTTTGCCATGATGACAGTAAATAATATTTTACTAGATATTTTTCCAGACACTTCTATACAGCTTAAAGTGACATTTAAAGGCTTAACTAGGTTAATTAGGTTAACTAGGCAGGTTAGGGTAATTTGGCAAGTTATTGTACAGTATACTGATGGTTTGTTCTGTTGACTTTTAAAAAATAGCTTAAAGGGGCTGATAATATTGACCTTAAAATGGTTTTTTTTAAAAAATAAGAACTGCTTTTATTTTAGCTGAAATAAAACAAATAAGACTTTCTCCAGAAGAAAAAAATATTATCAGGCATACTGTAAAAATGTCCTTGCTCTGTTAAACATCATTTGGGAAATATTTAAAAACGAAAAATTCTGACTTTAACTGTATATGTCGATTTTGACAAAACAATTATAAAGCATGAATAAAAGACTAAAGTTGGAGCGAATACTAGTTTTGTTGGTTTGGGTTTTATTTACTTGTATTTATACGATTGTTTTATTTTTTTAATAAGTTGCTAATTTGTATGACTTCATTTAATAACCATTTGTTTTAGATTAATGAATTCTGATGAATGCACTTCATCAAAGAAGTTATGAATTGCACTTTGGGGCATTGATCTCTGCTCTGCTGTCTGTTGATGTTGACAATCCAACTCTGCAGTTCAACGAAATGACTTTTATAGGCAGCTTAATAGTTTAAATCAAAATACTGCACAAGAAATTATAAAGAAAGAAATAAGTCTATTACGATTACCCAAATAACTAAAAAAACATACAACTTTTTAAAGTTGTCATAAATTGTTGGCAGAAATATCCCATAATCTAATTCAAAAGCATAGAAAACCCTGTGAATCACAAAGGATGGAAAACTGTGTTCATGTTGCTAATTTGTAGAAGTTTCATGACTTCATTTAATAACCACTTTAATTGCAAAAATGTAATCCCATTAAGATGCCCATTAAAAATAAATTAAGCCCATGAGGTAAAAGAGAAAGTGTCCTTTTACTAAACTCTAAAAAAGTAAATATAGAATATCAATATCAGTATTTTTACTCTCTGATACGGGTATCGGCCTCCGAAAAACAAAACAAAAAACATATCAGTCGGGCTCTAATTCAGTGGTCAAATATGACCCAATTATTGACTTCTTTCAGGGCCGACTGGCATTGTTAACAGAGCTTTCATTTTGTTTGGACAAATCAAAGGCAACAGACTGAATGAGAAAGAAATTAAATGCATAAAACAAAATGAAAGCTCTGTTGGGTCTATCTTTTTCTTTCTTTCTTTTTTTTTTTTTTGAAGTGTGCTGGGAGCCAAACAACAACAACCCTGTTCCTCAAAATATCTTCTTTCATGTTCCACAAAGTAGTTCATAGTGATTTGGAATGAGTGAGTAAGGGTAAATGGTAGATTTTTTAGTATATATATTTTTTTTTTTGGTAAACAATCATAACTTTGAAATTGTTAGACAGAATTATGGATTAAAAAATTATATTATATAACAGTTTTAACACATAGGCTCATTGCTTTTATAATATTCATTCATGCATTCATTCATTTTCTTTTTGGCTGGTGTCGCCACAGCGAAATGAACCACCAACTCATCCAGCATATGTTTAACGCAGTGGATGCCCTTACAGCTGCAACCCAGCACTGGAAAACACCCATACACTCTTGCACTCACACACATACACTACAATTAATTTAGCTTATTCAATTCACCTACAACCCACGCCAACACGGGGAGAGCATGCAAACTCCACACAGAAACATCAACTGAGTCAGAGTTCGATTCAGCAACTTTCTTGCTGTGAGGCGACAGTGTTACCCACTGAGCCCCTTTTTTTAAAAGAAAAATTTTCAACAACAATACTTTTGTATTTAAGCTGGATAATACAGTCTGCAATTCATAAATGCACAAAAAACCCAGTATGGATGATTTTAATATTTAATTTTGTGATGGGCTGACAGTATTTCCAACAACATTTGGATGTAAAAGCAAAACCACACAAAAATGAATATCAGCACTGTTAATTATCAGGTTCTGTATTTTGTGATTTACAGCCTCTTTATTTTTGGTTATAAATTTGGGACACTGATGTCTGCTCTGCTGTCTGTTGATGTTGACAATTCAACTCAACAAATTGACTTTTATAGACAGTTTAATAAATAAGTTTAAGACATAACAAATAAAGAATTAAGTCGAAAAAATGGCAGAAAATGCATTGACAGTTTATTATCATGTTTTTGTACTGTAATCTGCACTCCACCAACCCAACAAACCTACTGTATATCACTTCAAACTAGGGCTGCACAATATATTGATTCAGCATCGATATCGTAATGTGATCGTTCGCAATAGTCACATCAATCAACATCACAATGTTGACTGAGTCTATGTATTATTATATTATAAGCTATCATTTTCATGTTTGATTCTTTTTATTGAATTCTTTTTATTTTGTAATTCAATTACTGTATCTGAATACTGTTAGAATTGGAAAACGATAAAACATTGTTTATTTTGATTGCAGCTTTTTAAATATTGTATTAATCTATGCTTTTAGATGGTTTATCATATTTTATTCACTTGCACTTTTCTATATAATCATCCCCACCAATCTAAAAATTACTAATTCTTTCCAAATAGAGATGATCAAGTCATCTGGTAAAATGTTTATTCATATCGAAATATATATTGCAGAAACAAAATATGTTCAAACAAAATACCCACCCCCCCATTAATGAATGAATGAATGAATGAATGAATGAATGAATGAAAGCAAGAATAAATAAATTAATAAATAAATTAAATAAATAAGCAAATAAATGAATCAATCAATCAATTAATAAATAAGTACAACTTTTTAACATCATAAATTGTTGGCAGAAAATCCCATAATGCGATTCAAAAGCACAAATACATGGAAAACCCCATGAATCACAAACTGTTTGCTCACAAATATTGTTTTGGTGCAGCCAAATCAGTCACACTGTAAGCCTATCCAGAAGCAGTCATTAACAATTTGATCAAATTAATAACAAACATTACTATGAATGAATACATAAACCAGAATTGAGCACTGAACAACTTCTGTGTTCATAAACTGTTGGTTCAACTGCTAAAATTACAGTAAATTATATTTATGTTTTGTTTTGTTATTGTTAAGCTATCTGCAGAGATAAAACAGACTAAAACAGCAGTGAAGTAGTGGATGTGTTCTAGTACAGTAGTTTGAAATGAAAATTCCACCATCGTTAAGTTTACTCCACTTGTTCTAGACCTGTTTACGTTTCCTTCTATTGAACCCAAAACAAGATTCTGAAGAATGTTGAAAATCAGTAACCAACACTTCTGTGTTGTTGTTTTTCACCCAACATTCTTCATAATATCTTGTTTTTGGTTCAACAGAAAAAAAGGAAGTCATTATAAGTTTATAATCACTTGAGTAATTAGTGAACGCTTGTTGTTCTGGGTGAACTACCCCTTTTATGAAGCGCGCAGTCGCCTGGTCTGTCAGTTTTCACATGCGTGCGTCGCGTTTATTATATTCTACAGACTGGACTGTTTATAACATATTAATAATAGATAATAGCAGTAGATAAGTTGTTGCTTGTGACCTTCGAGATGACGCCACAATAGTTGGCTACAATTAAACATCCTGTCAAACACGCAGCGCTATCATTCAATCCCATAGTTTACATGTATTTGCAAGGACTTTCAGCAGTTGTTGTCAAGTCTCGCGGTCTGCTTTACTTCTGTAAAAGAAAACAAACGCACTTACCATGTCATATGAGCTGGACATTGACGCACTGCCTCATCACGAGCAGACATAGCGAGCTCCGACATGCGCCATGACACGATCTCTATCACGAACACAGAGTTACAGTCCTGATTTCAAAGCGCGCATGTTACAAACAACTGATCGAGGACTAACCAGAGCTTCACTTCCTGGTTACAGATGTCCCGAGAAGAAGGACACGCTTGACAGGGAAACGAGAAAACACGTCCTGTGTGATATGGACGCGAATGCTGCCGTTTGCCTATTTACCTACTTTCACGATCTGCCCGAAAGATTAGTCCGTCTGAGAGTCTGGAGAGGGCAGGGAAATAAAAGAAAACACTATCGCAGGCGGGGCAAACCCCAATCCAGGAGCGGATTATGCAATTTGTTTATAGATCATTTGTTATGCAACTACTGCTGCTCTATTGATATTCTTATCATATAGCCTACCTCCTACACATTGAACTTGAGCCATGTAATGTTCTAATTTTTGTTGACCATTTTTGCTATAAAAATTTATATATATTTATACTTATATATAAATATAGGCTATTTACTGATAGCCTATATTAAATGGATAAATAACTATTATAGATTTGATTTGGCAATACAAATAATATTCACATTTGTTCAGGGTGTCTTGACATTGGTGGGGACATACAGTACATCCTCGTATGCATACTGTAGGAGCACAAATTCTCTTTCACACTTTTAAAAACATAAAGGCTTTAGACACTTAATATAATACAAATGAATAATTACGCACATCCCATGGCAACAGTCAATCATGTGATTTTACTGCAATCAGGCTTTGAGGAGGTATGAATGAGGAGAAGTTTAGACATTTGATGCAATTTTCAAACCCTTTTATCCCTGTTTTGTTTTTCATAAAGGTCAGAATCAAAACTAATTTCAGTTATTTGCACAGCTTTGGTTAATATTATGGTGGACTCGTAGCGAACTTGACTTTAAATAACTTTGAGTGAAAAGTACTCCTTATGTCCATGTCCACGTCAAGGAGAAATGGATAATGTCCTTGTTTTGGCGGCTCTCAAGTTCTCACATCCAAACCATACAAGACTACTGTCAATCACAGCAGGAAAAGGCCCAGGCAATCACTGTCCTTATGTGTTTGGAAGAAAAAAAGACAAGAAGAGAGCGTGATTGAACCCTTCCTGCATGTCTAGGTTACTAAGGGTTGACAGAGCATTATTTGATTGTGAAGTAGATTAAGTTATTGGTGGGGATATTTCAGTAATTGGTGGATATTGGTGGGACACGTCCCCTCTGTCCATGCCAATTTTACACCCCATGCTATGGTTAGCACTATTAGAGGAGGCAGGTGAAAAAATGTTAAATTAGATGTAAATGAAAAAAAATATATGGTGCTCAAAATGCTTGGGATGTTTCAATCCAAATAGGATCAAATATGGACAACCACAGGGAGGAAAGGAAGGATGAATTGATAAATGAATGGATAACGAAAACAATGAATGGATAAATCAATAAAAACATACCCAACCAGAATCGGAATCAGTGTTATTGCCAAGTGTGCTCACACACACAAGGAATTTGCTTTGGCTATAGAAGCTTCCAGTGTACAAGTGACAACACAGAATAAATCTAAAAAAAGAAGACGATAAACATTAAACAGAGATGCAGTCAGTCCAACGATCTGGATGTTGAAATGTATGTACAGATTTGTTATAAATATAAGGTGCTGTGTACAGCTGCATAAGAAGTATTGCATTGTATATTGTTATAAGGTGCTGTGTACAAGTGCGTATGCGAAAGTATTGCACGTTTATTGCACAATAGGAAAAATATTACCTGTTCATGAGGTAGATGGCCTGAGGAAAGAAACTTTTCCTGTGTCTGGCTGTTTTTGTGCTCGGTGCTCTGTAGCGCCGGCCAGACGGTAACAGTTCGAACAGGAAGTGTGCTGGGTGCGAGGCGTCCAGGGTGATTTTGCGAGCCCTTTTACTCACTCTGGAAGAGTACAGTTCTTAAAGTGCAGGAAGAGTAGTGCCAGTGATTCGTTCAGCAGTCCGGACTATTCGCTGTAGTCTCGGAGGTCGGATTTGGCTGCTGAGCCGAACCAGACGGTGATTGAAGTGCAGAGGATGGACTGGATGACAGCTGAGTGGAACTGCACGAGCAGCTCCTGTGGCAGGTTGAACTTCCTCAGCTGACGAATAAGCCATTGTGTTTATTTATTTTTTTACCAAAATCCGGGTCGAACCTCCCCACTCTAAGCTATTATTGACATGAGAGCTTTTCCACCCCTACCCACCTTTACCGTTGATGTCAGAATATTTTAGGTTAAAAAAACAAAAAAATCAATAATCCTGGTTGGTTTCCATGTATTTACTAATGTAGAACCTAATGTTTCCAATGTTGAAAAGTTTAACAAAGTGACTTTAATCAACATTTCTATACTTCAAGATGATTCATAAGCCTGGTAATTCTGACTTAGTTTTTGATCAAATCTGAGAAACATTTTTTTTCCCATCATGATGCCACATCTTTTGGGAGAAGCATGTGTCATTTCTGGGAAAAAACAAACAAACAAACTTGCTGATTGAATAAAAGTAACTTTGATTCAGAATTTGCCAGGGGTATGAATCATTTCGGCCTTGACTGTGTATGGACCTTTTTGGGGGATGTCAACAAAAACAATGGTCCCAACATATTTCCGGTTTTAATTTATTAATTTTTAATTTCTACAGTTTCCAAGAGTCCAAAAAAGAGCCACATGTTGACAAATAATGTTAAGACAGCTGTTTTAACATTACATTATGATTGAATTGCCTATTGTTATGGTTATGAAATAGTTTGATAACAAGCAGGAAATGTTCATGAGCCAATGACATCACCACATTAAAACGGTCTATACATAAACCCATACACACAATATCAAGCATTGCGTAAGATTAGACAGGACATAGTCTGCAGATGGTCAGCTGTTGATCTGCATCCAGTGTAGAGAGCTGTCACAGTTCACTATTTAAGTTCACACATCCGCTGTGTTCTCAGTGCTTGGCTTCATGACACTTTTACACTTCTCTATGCATCTCTAATTCCTTTTAGCTCATATCTGCTATCTGTCTGAGGTATTAAGCCCAAGTACAGTGCGTGGCAGTCAGCCTCATGTCCTTGCTATTTTCATTAACTCGTAATTAATTGTAATAGTTCAAGCATTACTTCTGGTTGAGTTGCTGCTGCTCTCTCTGCTCTGCACATGCTTGGAGTTTTCCTTTTGAAAGTTCCTGACTGATTGGTAAATGTTACTGCAATTTGAGCTACAATTATGGTGCAATTCTACTAATGCCAAAGGCAAAAGTCAACAATTGATATTTTTACCATTTATAGCCACCTTCCTGCTGTACTTCTGCAATTTTTGAATTAAATACAGTCATTGTTTTGTGCATGTTAAACAAAACTTTAGTATTATTATATTTGCTTGGAGAATTGTCCTTTAAAAAATGCTAAACAAGATATTACTGCCCGTTCAATAAGGTACACGGTTGTGTCCGAAATCACCTACTACTCAGTAGGTACTGCGTTTGAATTTAAATTTACTGCTCGACCATTACGAAAGTACATTCTAAACAGTATGAATGTAAGCAGTATGAATGGATCTCAGACGCACTGCATCCGACATTTTGTTATGATCATGTGACCTACCCGCATCAGTTGCGTCCATACCTGTCAACCCTCCCGTATTTCCCGGGATTCTCCCGTATTTTATCGTTCTATCCCACTATCATCCCGTAAAGGTTTTTCCCCGTATTTCTCTCGTATTTTCAGTCGTTCTCCGATGGGTGTCAATAACCATTAAAGAGCCGATCCTCCCTATACTCAACCCATACCGCTGAACCACCAGGGGCCGCCCCTTGCTCTTAAATGCGAGTCAGTTCTGTGCTTTTGGTTTATATAGGCATGAAACACTTTGAAATAAATAGTAAAATGGCGGGATTCCCTTTCCTTTTCATTACAGGTGCTGTCACTCCTCCTATGCAATCCTCAAAACAGTCATAAAGCGGTGCGTGACTGTCAGACGCGCTCTATAGTGATAAACAGACGCTGTTTCCCAAACGGATTCGGTACACTCGATTAGAAGCAGAGCGAAAGTGGATACTGGGTTTTGGGTGCGTGTTTGAACAGACATATTCACAAAATTAATAATAATAATAACAGCTAAAGATGTCGAACTTGATGTTTTTTTCTTCAAACACAACTAATTTTGTCCTAAATGAGCATAAAGCGTTAGGAAAGCAGTCAAATGCTTTTATTATAACGTTAGATGTGTGCATTGTTAAAGTGACACCTCTGTTATTTAATGTTATCAAACTAAAAATCTAAATAAATGAGATTCAAGCTCTTTGCTATTGTATTCTATCAAATTTTCTTTTGTAAATAATAATATTAAAAAGTATTACTAACCGTTTAACTGTTTATTTACATTGGAACAGCTCCAGAAGTACATATTTAATATGGGGATTTTTATTTATTTGTTTTTTGTGTGTGTGTGTGTGTGTGTGTGTGGGAGGGAGGGGGGTCCCTTATTTTCACATCCCGATGTTGACAGGTATGGTTGCGTCACTTCGCTTCACTCCAATTCCTCAACTTTCTCGCAATAGATCATGGGATGGTGTAGCGTGCATCATACGCGTACTTCAGAATCTGCGTACTTCAGAAGTAGTAGGTCATCTGGGCACTTCTGGGTACTACTTGGCTCCCATACTGCTTTTAGATTACTATATAGTATGGAAGTATGCGATTTTGGATGCAGCCATTGTTTTGAAATCAGACACTGCGTCCCAAATGGCACACTCTACACTATGCACTTACACACTCAACAGTATATGTATGTAGTTTTGTCCCACTTGGAACACAAATGGTTTTTATACTAAACAGAAGTTCAAACCGTTCCCCAGATGACATTTGAGAGTAGCCAAATTAGTGAAATAAATGACCAAAATACCAAATAATACCTGCCGTGAGTATAACTGCATTCACCATCGAGAGGCGCTGTAATCACTCTAGTAGGAGAATTTTGCTTTCACAATCCAAAAAAAATAAAGTTATCCAACATGTGCGCACGATAGCTCCACCCCTTCCGCTACGCAGCTAGAGCCTTCCAGTCTTGCTCCTGGAGAGCCAAAGTTCAGCTTATTTTAGCTCCAAACCTAATTGAACACCTGAACCAGCTAATCAAGGTCTTACTAATACTACACTAAATTAGCAGACAGGTGTGTTGAGGTAAGCTGAACTCAGGACAATCCTGGTCTTAATTTACATATACAGGGAGCCAGAAGGCAAGATTTTAGGACTGGCTTTTGAGCTTTTGCTAATGTCAAACGTTAACAATTTTGAGTTGGTAAGGCTGACATGTGAAGCAAGTTAACTGGGAATTTAATTCTTCATGGTTTAAGAAGTAACATCTACATATTTTCTTATGAGCTCTGTAAGATAAATATCTGGCAAGAACCAGTTAATTGGCCCATTAAATCAACCCTATCATCCTGTCAGTCATTTCAGGCAGTACAGCCCATTCTCAGAAAGGATCTAATGGACTTAATGGTCAAACAAAAGAAAAAAGCAGACGATCTGTGCTGAATACACACAGGCATTTCAGAAATAGTTTTAAATGATGGTCTTTTGAGATGTTTTCATCATGGTCAGACGAAAATGAAGACGTCTAAAGTCTTTTAATGCTATGCCCTACTTTTCGAGCCCTCGCCAGACGACTCTGATGTGTTCGACAATTAATGTAAAAAAGAACCACTAAGTGATGATTTAAATGCGCGACTTTTATTGAATAACCAGTTTGGACTCAAGCTGTTCCTTGTTTGTCCTCTGTCACTGATTGTGACTCTACACGTACTGCATGCAGAATTAAATCAACTATTACAGCTGCAAAAACAAACATGTGAGAATTGAACACTGTTTAGAGCTGCTCTTGAGCCAAATTGACCTGTTTTCCATCAGTGTTGTCAGTGTCCTCTGTTGTTGTATCGCTGGTCTGATTGTTTTGTGTTGGTTCAGGGTCTCTTGGGGTAAGGTTTCCGGGAACAGCCTCCTCTACTTGGTTGAATATGTGATTCAGGACGGCTGAAGAGGCTCTGTATGAAGGAGATGGAGGCTCGGTGGGTGCAGGACTGATGATTGAGCGTGCTGCCTGCAGATGCCTTCTCTGACTGTGGCGAACTGAAAGAGAATGAGCGACATGTACACTTAAAGTGCTTTTCAATTGGTGCGCCAAAAATACAGTAGCAAACAGAACATAAAGTGCTTTACAGATTTGAAGGGGCTCTGGATGATTCATTTTTTGCCAGACCGCACACCACACTATTGATGCAGTGGGAAAAGAGTGATGAAGTCAATGGGGTATATTCACATGGACTTTAAATTTTAAGTCAGCCAGCCTGAAGGCTTCTGGTAAACTGTTGCGCCATTGCAAAATCACCACGTTTATGTTCTGATTTCTTTAAAAATCTGTGATCTTCACTGCCTGATCGACATACGATATTAAGTGGGTATCAGACCAGACAAGAAGCACTGAATTAAATGACACTGCTTCACCCTATGTCTTTAAAATATGGAAATGTATTTTTCCACAGTATTTTCATTAGAGTTTTTGCACTAGCCTGCAGCTACTGACGTCACTTGTGTTAAAAGGGCACTTTTTTGTGTGAAAAATCTACTTTTTAAGCTGTTTGGACAGACATATGTGTATGTATAGTGTATATACCGTCATATTGGGCTGATATAAACACACACAGTCCTTTTTTTCAATTTAACAGCATAAAAACGGTGGACCAATTGGAGCAGTTTTGAGACCGACTGCAACTTGACGTAGGAGTGTGGTCCCCCCACCCACTGAATTGATTGACAGTTGCGTATTAACATGTCTTCGTAGTAACGCATATAATCATATCAACAAGACAGGACGTGCGCAAAGCAACTGGGAATAAAAGATCAGTTCAGTTCGTGAAGGTCATCAATCATCATCAAATGTGATCAAGAGTGAGTTTCACAAGTTTAAAATGTTTTAAAACAGCGCATGTTTGTAATGAGCTACAGCGATTTACTTCAGCTTTACTTCATCAGCACAGCCGCGTGTCAGGACAATTATAAAAGAAGAAGCTTCAATACCAATTTGCTGACGTTAAATCAGGTTTATTTTGTACATTATCATAACAGATATCCATACAGCAGTGGATATTAACCTGTATCCTGTCACATTTGCTTGCAAAAAGAGTGCAAAGCTCAACGTGCATGCTGCCTGTATGTGTTTGTGAACTTTGTAACGACATTGTGTGTGACTCATCGTTGCAACTCCACAACAAACACATCAAACAGTCATTGGTAAAGTTCTTACTGAAGTATTTCTCACAACGTTACGTGGGATCTGCTTCCTTTACGTCTGTCTGTCTGACGCAGCCGAGGGCGGAGATTGAGGCAAGCTGATAGGCACGAGTGAACGGTGGGCGGGGAGGACTAGCCTTAAGGCCCAGCACCAAAAACAGCAAGAAGCTGTTTAGAGCTATAATACACAAACTTCAGAAAGCTTTAATCAATAATCTGATGGGTGTTTTGAGCTGAAACTTTACAAATTCTGTTGACACAAAAGACTTATTTTAAATATAAAAAAGGGGTAAAACATGTGCCCTTTAAACCATCTTTCATCTCATTTGATGCTTGCACAACTAAATGAATGCTTTATTCTATTTAACTGATTTTATTTTAATTACAATATAGATGCTGTAAAAGGCGCCACGGTGGCGTAGTGAGTAGCACGTTCACCTCACAGCAAGAAGGTTGCTGGTTCGAGCCTCGGCTGGGTCAGTTGGCATTTCTGTGTGGAGTTTGCATGTTCTCCCTGTGGTTGCGTGGGTTTCCTCCGGGTGCTCCGGTTTCCCCGACAAGTCCAAAGATATGCGGTATAGGTGAATTGGGTAGGCTAAATTGTCCATAGTGTGTGAGTGCGAATGAGTGTGTATGGATGTTTTCCAGAGATGGGTTGCAGCTGGAAGGGCAGCCGCTGGGTAAAACAAATGCTGGATAAGTTGGCGGTTCATTCCGCTGTAGTGACCCTGGATTAATAAAGGAACTAAGCCGAAAAGAAAATAAATGAATGAATAAATGCTGTAAAAGGAACCTTATGAAATTAAAAACAGTCACATAAACCTTTCACCTTCAGTTTATCGTTGGTGAAAACCAATAGCTGTGCATATACCCCATTGGATAGTAAGGAGGCCATGATGCACAGAGGCCAGTGGGCAAGTTCGCTAGAATACAAAAGACATAACCCTACCTTTTTGAAATATATCCTTGGATTTTTAATGACCATCGCTTGGTGCGTTCCAGAACAGGATATGTGGGTACTTCGGAGTGAAACAAAAATTAACCTATTTTCAAACCGAAGTGCTGAAAACTGGCCACTTCGAAGGGGATGTTGGAATGAAGGATTTCGAAGGATACTGTACAACTCATAGATATATACATTAGATGTCGCCTACCCTGCTCTTGTCTATTAGAAGAAATGTCAATAGAGCCGCCATTTTAGTACAGGGTAGCACTTCTTTGAAATGAATACGAGATCAAGGTGCAATGGAGGACTGTGGTCATCCAGAGCCAGAGATATATACACATATACATATATCTATGATCAGTAGTTTTCCCAGTGGTCAGTACAGAAATATTTTTTTAAATTACGAAAATGATAATTTTACATCACTTTTCTACATCGATGGATGAGCGACCGCACGGGCATTACCGACAAAGAGTGTGTGTTTGTTTGCATGCAAATGTATTATCTCTCTCCTTGTTTAATTTGATCTAATCCATGTCCTGAAACACAACCCCCTCTCCTGCTTTCACTTCTCATTCTAACAGAGGGAGTGATTAGTTTTTGAATGATTCCCGTAATGAATGACTCGTTCACTTTGCCGACAAGTTTCCAGCACCGCAGTGTCTTGTTGTCATATTCAATTTACACTGTTTGCTGATTTTATTTAACAAAACTAGCATAAGCTTACAATTTAGTGCAAGCTGATGCTACTTTGCCTTATGGTCAGTGCAGTAAGAGACTGTATTTTCATCAACATTACTTGTTTAGCACAAAAGTTCGTTAACATACAAAAACGTTGAAAAAGAAATACCTATGAAATGTGATGCCTTTATGCTTTGTGTTCTTTGTTTGCTCGTTACTACACCCTGTTACTACAGTCCAGCATTTTCACATTGGCACACTGTCTTGACTAGTGCAGTGGAGTGACATTTGTCCTAAGAGCACTGTACAAATGTGGCGGCGCTATTGACGCATGCACCCATGATCCTTTGAGCAGGGAAGTTTTTTTTGTTTTTTTTGTACAACAACTACTATAAAAGGGCAATAACAAAAAAAGAGTAAAAACATGGCAAATATATTTTCAAAATTAGGTGCAAATGAAAACATAATTCAAATAATTATTTTACAGCTTTAAAACAATGTAGTTTTTTTTTTTTTGTTTGTTTGTTGCGACCCATTTCTGTCTTAAAATGAGTACGGAAGGTGGTTTGTCACAGAATGACAACTGGACTTTGACGTTACCAATAAAAGCAAGTATATTATTTTTCTAGATAAGTATTGTAATATTTTTAGCCAACTTTATGAATAAAAACAAAGAGTTATGAGTAAAATAACTTAAAATTGTAAATGCATACAAACATACATACATAGGCAAAATAAATAAATCGGATGCAGGCTGCACAATGTTCATCGTTACGAGTGTGTTTTGTGTTGTGGGCGTCAACTAATGCACAAAAGTGTGATGAAGGTGTGTCATCAAGATGATGCAGAAGTGCTATTGAAACAGAAGCTTTTTTGAGCCCTACACCTTTCATCCCTTTAATGCCGAGTTCAGACTGCATGACTTTCAAAGTAGTCATGTCACAGATGTTTTCACACTGCATGACTATCTGGGCTAGCATTTTGTCGCTGCTTTGTTTACACTGCAAGATGGATCGGCGACAGGGAGTTTCACATTTCATGACTTCAAAATAGGAAGAATCGCAGACATCTTTGTCCAAACTACGTCTCACACCCAAAAACAGGTAGTATATCTTTTGTTATTAACTACATAACGAGAAAGAAGCCTCTAATGGGGTAGAAAATGTACATCTTTGCTCACCTTGGTTTTGAAGGGAATTAGCAATTTCTCAACTTTTTTATTTTTTGACCAGGTTAGGTTGTGATATAGCTCACGACACGTCAAACAGACACGGGAGCTCATGCCAAATTTACAGTAATTTTCCCTCCATTTCTTGGGTCTGAATAAACTGAAAATGAGCGCTTTTAACTTCTCTCTCAACCTCCCACTGGCCTGCAGATACCCACACTAGCGAATGCTGCTCTCTCATTGGCTGTAGGCGATCGCCGGTGTTATTTTCAGTCAAAACACATTTCACACAGCATGATTTGAATCGCCGACAGCTCCAGATATTCAGCACGCCAAATATCTCACGGGTGTCGGCGACTCATCTGCGATTCTCTCAGATCGCGTCTTTGATAGTTCATATTGTGTGATTATCACTCTCGTTAACAAGCACCGATTTGCCTGTGATTTCAGGCATTTATCGTCTTTTTCTCAAAACCGGGTCGGTGAGTCAAAATCGGGGCTTAAATCATGGGAGATTATTCTGCTGCTGCTGCTCCAATAGGGTAGGAAATTAAATACGACAGAAATGTTGATGATTGACAGGGTTCTTTACTAAGCAACACAACGATCTGTTAATGAGGAAGCAGAATGTCCCAAAGATTGCATGCTCTTCTGTTACACACTCAAAAGTATCTATTTTTCCTTCACAAAAAAAAAGTACATACTTTTAGGCCGTAGTATAAGTATGCGAATTGGGACGCAGCAGATGTGTTACAATAGTTTGCTCAAAAATCTAAATTCCGCCAACGTGTAATGCTACTCAATCTGCACTTGTTCTAAACCTACAAGATATTCTGAAGAATGTTGGAAAGCAGCAGCCATTGACTTCTATAATATGCTAAAATATGTTCTTGTAGGTGTAAGGGCTATTTTTTGTTCACCAAACATTCTTCATAAGAACTTGTTTGGGTTTCAACAAAAGAAATGGAAAAAGGTTTAATATCACTTGCGTAATTATTAAGGAAATGATCATTTTTTGGGTACATACCAATGAGTCGCATGTGCTTAAACTCCTCTGACTGGCGGAATTGTGACATAAGAGGAATGCTATTGGCGTTTTTTTTTTTTTTTTTTTTTAAGGGGAAGAGCTAGTCTTTGTCTTTCCCTGTCTTCCTGTTTCAGTTTAGATTACGTCAGACATTGAATAAATATGCACATTTCAAAGCACCTCAAAGGACCTTGAAACTTGTGTATGTGCGTGTGCGTTCTCATGTTTGTCTTGGTGGATTCAGAACAGTTAACTGAAGCAAATATTTTTTGGGAAATTTATGGTGTGCTTTCATAGCAGAAAATGTTCAAGACAATGAAATAAGAACAGCACAGTACATAATAGTACAACTATAAGAGGGTAACTATTACAGACATGGTGTTTTGAGGATTTATCTGTAAAAGCAGCCAAATTAGACTGACGCCAGACAGGTTGTGTAACATGCCTTCATCCTCAAAACCACGAACAAAGGTTAAAGAAACGCATAGCAACCAAGACCTGATTTATTCCACAAAGAATCGGGTTGCAGAAATGAATTTGAAATATGTAATAATTGTTAGACTCGCTTTTGCATAATTTCGTTAATTGTTAATACATTAGTCACCATTCACTCAACCTAATGATGTTGTAATACCATATACTGCAGGATTTTGTTTCTTTTTCATACCACAAGAACATAAGAAAACAGTAATTAGCTGAGATATTATAGTAATGTGAGCACGTTCAGTTTTTATTACTTTTAAACTTTCATTAATCTGGCACCAGGTGCACTGAAAAAAGTTATTCATTGGATTTACAGTTTTTTTAAGGAAACTGATTGCAAACACTTCATATGGGCTGAATGTAAACAAACAAACAAATTAAATTAAGTAATGTTTGTTTAAATTCAGCCTATGTAAAGTGTTTGTTTACCTTAAAACATTTAGTAAATCCAATGAATATTTTGTTTTCAGTGTGGTTAGTCAAATAGCCAAACGTTGCAGTTTACAATTTGTACAATGGTGAGCCTTTCTAAAGTGACTGAAACCACAGACAGCAAGACTTGGAGTCAGTGTTTAAAAATCTGTGATTTCTAAAACGTTGCACCCACAGTTGAAGTCAGAATTATTAGCCCCCCTGAATTATTAGCCCCCAGTTTATTTTTTTTTCCCTAATTACTGTTTAACGGAAAGAAGATTTTTTTTCAACACATTTCTAATCATAATAGTTTTAATAACTCATTTCTAATCACTGATTCTTTTATCTTTGCCATGATGACAGTTAATAATATTTTACTAGATATTTTTCCAGACACTTCTATACAGCTTAAAGTGACATTTAAAGGCTTAACTAGTTTAATTGAGATAAGTTCCCGCTGTTATAGTTCACTTACCTTTTAATACGTTTTGGTGCGATTATAACCCACTATTAAAACAAACCCAACAACGACAGAAGACTGAATGTTTTGAATGAGAAGCAGTAATGTAGCAGTGGTGGGGGTGAATTTTGGTGTGGATAAACAAAACTGTAATAAATTGTCTTAAAAACAGACAACATGAAAAAATAAAGATGAACTAACCTCAATTCCAGTCATCAAATAAAACCACCGTAAATCAAAACCACCTACACAGTGAGCTCTGATTGGTTAACATCTTTCTCCCGCTCAGCTTAGCTGTAATTGCTCGGTGTGCTGCGTCAGCTCTGATTGGTTAACATATTAAAATCATGCGCACAAGAACGTGAACAAAAATCTAAATAAACTATTAGATAAAATTGGAGCCTTTGCGATTTAGAAATTGCATGTGCCCAAATCACGTTTTTTTTTTGGTATTGCGATTAATTGCACAGCCCCGGCTGGGCCAGTTGGCATTTCTGTGTGGAGTTTGTATGTTCTCCCCGTGGTTGCGTGGGTTTCCTCCGGATGCTCCGGTTTCCCCCACAGTCCAAAGACATGCGGTACAGGTGAATTGGGTAAGCTAAATTGTCCGTAGTGTATGTGTGTGAATGACAATGTGTGGATGTGTTTCCCAGAGATGGGTTGCGGCTGGAAGGGCATCCGCTGCGTAAAACAAAATGCTGGATGAGTTGGCGGTTAATTCCGCTGTGGCGACCCCGGATTAATAAAGGGACTAAGCCGAAAAGAAAATTAATGAATATATATGATGGAAAGTAACTAGTAACTATTTACTTGTAATTTTTTCATCAGCTACTTTTTTACTCTTACTCGAGTAACTTTTAAGATTGTTCCTTTTACTTTTACTTGAGTAAAAATTTCCGCAAGTGCTTGTACTTTTCCTTGAGTATAGATTTTGGATACTCTACCCACCTCTAACTATAGTTATTGTATTAAGATGGTTTGTTCTGTAGACAATCTGAAAAAAATAATAATAATAAAAATCTTAAAGGGGCTAATTAATTTTTACCTTAAAATGTCTATAAAAACTGCATTTTTCTTGCCAAAATAAAACAAATAAGACTTTTTCCAGAAAAAAAAAATATTATCAGACATACTGTGAAAATTTACTTGCTCTGTTAAACATCATTTGGGAAATATTTTAAAAAGAAAAAGAAAAAAAAAATCAAAGGGGGGCTAATAATTATGACTTCAACTGTATACAGTACACCTCTACATTCATTCAATCATTCATTCATTCATTTTCCTTTCCGCTTAGTCCCTTTATTAATCCGGGGTCACCACAGCAGACTGAACCGCCAACTTATCCAGCATTTGTTTTACGCAGCGGATGCCCTTCCAGCTGCAACCCATCTCTGGGAAACATCCATACACACTCATTCGCATTCACACACTACAGACAATTTAGCCTACCCAATTCACCTGTACTGCATGTCTTTGGACTGTGGGGGAAACCGGAGCACCCGAAGGAAACCCACACAACCACAGGGAGAACATGCAAACTTCAAGCAGAAAAGCCAACTGACCTAGCGGAGGCTCGAACCAGTGACCTTCTTGCTGTGAGGCGAACGTGCTACTCACTGCGCCACCATGGCGCCTACACCTATACATATATGAAAGTAAAAGACTTAGGCTTGCATATAGATTGGGCATTTTTCACAGTTAACTTTCTAAGCTTTGTATTCCTGTTAAACAGGAAAGCTGAAGGACAAAATAATTACTAGCATAATTGAATGACTCATGCCTTGCAATTGCAATATTGTAAAGACTCATAGTTGCTATTTTTCTGTTACACTGAATCACCACTGTAATTAAGCTAATAACTTCCTAATTTATTCCTTTCTTATATTTAAAAAAAAATCTTCACAAACGGTTTTATATGCTCATTCATAACCAGAAGAATTATATGAAAAGCTTGGTATTTGTAATAGTTGTTAATATAAATGAGTTCTTCTCTGATGCTCCATAGCTCTTATCAGTGCTCTCTCTCGCATGACCTACACAGCATGATCAACACAATTTCACAGCAATTCATAACTTTTTGATTTAGTGGCTGATTTGTATGAATTCGTACGATGTCATTATACAGTTTACTACAATTTTCTTGTCCCCCAATGAGGATTGGGTTTAGGGGTGGGGTTGGGTGCCCCGTCTTCTCTTTTAAATCGTTAATTTTTGTATGACTGAACTCAACTCAATATACAAATTTAAATAAAATAGTAACGTTTCCTTGTGAGATCAGGCTGGCATGATGTAATCTGAAATACATGTGTAAAATAATCATACAGTACTTCAACTGTCATCAAAATATTTTAACAAGCTGAGTAGATGATGTTAGGAGCTATCAGCAAGCATCTGTAAGCCTGCTCCTCCATAAACTCAAGGCTAAATATAATTATACCAGAAAAAAATGTAAGCAAAAAATATGTTTAGAATTGAACTTTGAAGCTTTTACACACACACACACACACACACATATACAATTGAAGTCAGAATTATTAGCCCCCCAGTTTGTTTTTTCCCCCAATTTCTGCTTAACCGAGAGATTTTTTTAAACACATTTGTAAACATAATAGTTTTAGTAAATCACTGATTTATTTTATATTTGCCTTGATGACAGTAAATAATATTTTACTAGATTTTTTTCAAGACACTTCTATACAGCTTAAAGTGACATTTAAAGGCTTAACTAGGTTAATTAGGTTAACTTTACAAGTGAGGGTAATTAGGCAAGAAAGTGTATAATGATGGTTTGTTCTGTAGAAAATCTGGAAAAAAAAAATCTTAAACGGGCTCATAATTTTGACCTTAAAATGGTCTTTAAAAAATGTAAAACTGCTTTTATTCTAGCCGAAATAAAACAAATAAGACTTTCTCTAGAAGAAAAAATATTATCAGACATACTGTGAAAATTTACTTGCTCTGTTAAACATAACTTGGGAAATATTTAAAAAAGAAACAAAAATTCAAAGGGGGACTAATAATTCTGACCTCAATTGTGTATGTATATATTTTTATATATATCCATGTATATAACACAGGCAGGATTTAATATCAATAAACAGAAGAGTTTAATAAAGTTGTATTGCTGTCCTGTCACTAGAAAAATGACAGTAAGAGCTGAGCGATATGACATGATGCATAAATGTGCATTAATCATTTATACTTAGCAGTTAACATGTGCTTGTTGCCTCATTACAAACATACTCACAATATACACATTCAACTTACAAAAGATACAGCTAAACGGACCTTCTGCGTCTTCGGGGTGGTGCTAAAAAATGTTTAATCCGTTTTTTCCACAATTTGCATTCTGTTGACTTGTAAACATACAAATGACTTTTTCAGCATTAAAACTATCATTCTGAGATACCATTAACGTTGATTGTTTGCTGGACCAACTAGCTTGATTTGTACATTTAATTCTGATTTCTTCATTCAGTCCTTCATTTTCTTTTGGCTCAGTCCCTTATTTCATATATCCCTTATTTTCTTTAGATCATGTGATCCGGACGAATATAAAGGGGAGCAGCTAACTGTGATGAACACTGTCTGATGAAGAGCTGTGTGAAATGTTACACGCTTTGTGTCAGCCTTTTTCATTTAATAAATTCGCATTTTTGGAGCTTTGATGTTGTCGCCTTTTTGAATATATCTGCACTTTTTGCTGTTTGGCTGCTCACCAACTTGAAGTGATGTGTGTGCTTTTGTATTTTTGTATGTTGTGTGTTCATTAGTCCCTTATTTACCAGGGGTTGCCACAGCGGAATGAACCAGCATGTTTTATGCAGCAGATTTCCTTCAAGCTGCAACCCACACATACACTAAGGAGATAATTTTGTTTCCCCAATGCACTTATAATGCAACTCCATGCTGAAATGCCAACTGATCCAGCCAGTACTCGAACCAGCGACTAGTTATGTAAATCAGTAAATCACATGAATCATTACTAGTTATGATTAATTATTCATATTTTTCATATGAGCTACTTTGCTAAAGGAAATATGAAACACAAGTTAGTAAATGACTAGGTTAGCACAGGCAATCCCTTTATTCTATTCAAATTTGTTTTCTTTGTATAAAGTCATGCAGTTAAAGTCAGCCGAGCAACCGCAGAGGCTGAGAGTTGTGTGCATGTGCGTACGCATTCTCCATTTGTATAAACAGGCTCTTTATCACATAGAGGCAAACAGTAAAGGAATAAAAGCAACAAATTAAAAACTGATCATGCGAGAATAATTCCCTAAATGTTAAACAGGCCGCATGACTGCCAACGTGATGCACACAAGCACTGTGCACATGTCAATCTCAGTGGTTAATGAAAAGTCAAGCTGAACGTATAGACTGCTGTGGTAATGTGACTTGTAGATTTAAACACAAAATTAAACACAAAATTAAACGTAGACTATCTAGAATGAAAAGAGTTTTCAAAATATTAAAGAAAAAAGCATCCTTGAATAAATGTCAGAGCTGTGTGAAACCAGCCTGAGAAACTTCATTCTTTGAATAGAGCATTGTTCTCTGTGTTTGTGTGGTTTGTAACCTCAGAAATTGGTCAATTGGCTTTTATGATTAGCCACATTTTATGTCTCGCAATGGCAAAAAGAGGACAATGTTATCTACTTGTCCTCATGTCACTCGACATTGGTGATTTAGTGATGTAATGTTTCCAAATCAGTGTAGACTTAAACACAAAATTAAACGTAGATTCTCTATCTATCTATCTATCTATCTATCTATCTATCTATCTATCTATCT
>CAIGQQ010029637.1:398463-432543 GCA_903798035.1 Danio albolineatus
ATCTATCTATCTATCTATCTATCTATCTATCTATCTATCTATCTATCACATATCTATCTATCTAACAATGGAGCAGTCCGGCGGAATGACAAAGAAATCTGATTGGTCCTTGTGCGTGCATTCGAAAAGCTGATTGGCTCACAGAAAGAATCTTATAGAGCCAAGCGAGGGTTCGACTATGTAGATAAAACCTTTAAATAAAAAGTCTTATAATGTAAACAACTTTATAAAACATCACATTATGTAAATAAGTTGTCATTTAATGAGAATATGTGAATAACTCCATTTTGGCAAAAATGTCAGAAAGAACCTTGTAATTCTAAGGTGACGAGTAAAATCAGATCCCTGAACAAGTTTTTTCACATCATACTTGAATTCTATATTCAATATTCAAGCACAATGCATGTGTTTCGGCTTATATGAGCAAACAGAATTAGTACACTTCTCGAAACTGGTTGGCTGACTCTTAGTTACACCATCCACCTCTTCGAAACTTCTAGCCGTTTTCACGATGTGAGCCATTACATGCAAAACTGATCCAATCTTTTCAAAAATTGGTCAAATATTCCATGGGCATATGAAATGAAAAGCGTGTAGTCTCTACTATTTTGGCCAACGGCTTGCCTTTGAAGCAAATACTGAATTAAATCAATCACACAGCCAATCATAAGAGATGCTCTTATAGGGGTATTTTTTTTTTACTGTGAATCAAACACAAGGTTGATGAAACGTCCCACTTTATATTAGGTGTCCTTAACTATGATGTACTTGATTTAAAAAATAAATGCAATGTGCTTACTGTTTTCATAATGTATTTGAGAACACTTATGGTGTTCTAGAGTTGGGATAGGGGTAGGGTTAAGGACAAGATTGACAAGATATCTATCTATCGCCAAACTGAGCCAATAGCTTTGGACAGTACATCGCCTTGGAATTATAAGGTTCTATCTGCGTTCTAAATGATTTTGAGATATTAAGCTTAAAAGTTTTTGCATTCCATATAGCAAACAATATGTGTGTAACAGTTCTCTTTTATCCATAAACATGACAGAGACTCTACCCCTACCCCTACCACTTCCCCTTGGCCCTTGAGTGTGAAGGGGAAGGGCTTCTAAATTTACCCCTAAGAAATGGGACAGCACTACAACACATGCACACGACATCATATGTCATCGCGATCTCTTGCTTCATATGAGATCTACTATGCAGACTGAAGTAATAATTCTAGTTGCGTTATTTTTTGGTATTTACCTTCAGGAAACCACTGAAGGCAACGGTATCATGTTATCATTACAATATAATGTGACAATAAGATCATAACTGTACTGTGCATTTACACCCTGGCCATATTCATTTAAAACATTCATTTTGAACACACAAAAACAACATCAACATTATACCAGTCACTGTAAAAAGGTCATTCCCAGCCACTACACTTTTCTGACAGGGTCAGATGTGAAAGTATGTTGTGGGACTGCTATACAGACGTTATTATAAGGGATTGGAAAATTTTGCAGTTTTTATTTTAGCATTTTTTGTTGTTGTTGTTGTTGTTGTTTGTTTTTTAAAGCGTGATGGTAAAACATGAACACTGTTATGCATGTATTAAAATATACATTTGTTTGTTGTAATAATTCATAATAATGACAAAAAAAAACTAATTTTTATACCCCTTGGTCTTGTGTGGTCCTGAAAAATCTCAGTTTCAAGGGGCATCTAGCCCTTCCCCTTAGCCCTATGCCAGGGGTCACCAATCTCAGTCCTGGAGGGCCGGTGTCCCTGCAGGGTTTAGCTCAAGCTTGCCTCAACACACCTGACTGGATGTTTCAAGTACACCTAATAAGAGCTTGATTAACTTGTTCAGGTGTGTTTGATTAGGGTTGGAGCTAAAATCTGCAGGACACTGGCCCTCCAGGAACAAGTTTGGTGACCTCTGCCCTATGCCTTCAAGCTAAAGAGAATTGGCACACCCCTAACCCTTCACGTGAATGCGCAAAATGAGGGGGGTAAGGGCTAAGGGGTAGAATTGGTATTAGAGCTAAATGTACTCTAAATGTAGCTGATCAAAACGATCTCTTACATTTGCAAATTAGGGTAAAAAAAAGAAAAAAAAAAGGCAAATGCAGATAGAAGCTTCTATTTCTAAAAAACTCATTTTCCGTTTGGAATTACAGAGTTCTATCTGGCAGATCATTCATTTAAGCATTACTTTTTACGAAATACAATCAGTCTGCTTATCGATTTAATGAGAATCCAAACATATGGTGTTGTAACAATATGTTGATGTTATGAAAGTTACATGTTCACTTTCTATGACATTTATTTAATGTTTCTTGTTTAAATTAAGCATTCAAACTGTGCTACATATTTTAAACAGTGCAGATTTAAATTTTATGTAATAATAATATTCATTGTTGTAATTAAGACCCCATGAATTTTTTTTTTACCATTTCGAGGGATGTAAACAATAACAACGGTCCTAGTGTATTTCCTGTATTACATTTTAAATTTCCATAGAATGCAAGAATCCAAAAATTTGTGTCAATGAACATACCACTGTAATTCGAATGGCAAATATGTCGTAAGGTTTAGCAATGTTGTTAGTACAACAGTGTACTGTCAGTTTGCATTTTCTGATGTAAACAATCTCTACGGATTTGATGACAATTGTTGATGTGTACTTTTTCTGTACGGCACATCGCATTCAGCAATAAAATGTTACACACTGAGATTTTAATATGCAAAAAGCAGTATGTTTCTGACAGATTTGGACAACTAATTTTACCATTTTGAATTCAATGACTCGCACAATAAACCAATGCCTAGATGTGTAGGAACACTTTATTTCGATGGTCCATTTGAGTATTCGTACACTGTCATTTGATACTGACATTTAACAGACATTTAACTGACTATAAGAAACTATGCAAGTACATGTCAACTTACACTAACCCTATCCCTAACCCCGACCATAAGCCCAACCTAACAGTCTAACTATAATCTATTGAGAATCAGTTGCAAGGTAACTTAATTCAAAAAACGGACCATCAAAATAAAGTGTGACCAGATGTTTTATGTGTTTTGACCTGGTCACATGCAAGCACATTTCTCAGATCAGAGCTGAAATTATTTAGTTCAATCTTCACACCATATATTCACTCGTACATATCATAAATGTAATTTCTCAAACTTTGGAACAAATTGCTAAAGCATTTGGTACATTCATGCTGTGGATTGTATACAGTTGCAGGCTGTTTCTTACATTATCAATTGTCTGTCATGCTAAGCAAAATGTATTATACTGGTGCTCTGTTAAACAAGTCATTTAATGCTAAATGAACTGTTATTCGTGTAAGGGAATCTTGAATTTCACAAATTTTGTAAATTGTAAAGCATTAAAAGCAATCATTTTTCTAAAATCATTGAGAAGTATTGTATATTTCATGAATATTCAGGTGGCACACATAATATAGTCAAAACAGCATTCTTATTGTAAATCCTGACAATGGAACAACACTAAAGCAACGTAAGTCAGGAGCAGAGAATAGAAATTGTGTTATGTAGCATGTTCTCAAGCATGACCTTAAATTGGCTAAAAGTCAAAAGATGCAACTGAATGTTGGGAGAACGCGTCCTTAGGTATGTAATAAAAAAGGGATGTATTTTAATGAAATATTGTATAATTATTGTGATTTAAAGCAGGTGGCACATCTAAAAATATATATTTTTAAATAAATTAACATGAGTACATTTGCAAGCAATTTTTTTTCTGTGGCAGGCTGGACACAGCAGCTGGGCTGATGTTTGCAGGCTGCAACAGCAGAGCCGGTTTGGAAGCCACAGGTGGATGCCCTCAGTGGGAAGAAGCTGGTGTACCACTGGTTGAGCAATCTTTCAAGCACTCGACGGCTCCTTTACTGTTGAGATCTCCTGAGTAACTACCCCAACAGTGTCACCGAACATGCCGGCCTGGAAAATGGGAGCATTAAGGAAGTGAGCATCTGCCAGGTTCAGGCAGAGGTGCCGTTCCAAGACTATGAACGTAGTCATCACCTTCCCCTGGACACAAGTGGCTGACTTGATCGTTATTAGAGCTAAGTCAGACACTCTGCAGATGTAATGCAAGACTCCTGGGGAAGGACTGTCCTTGTGCAGCTTGGCCAAGGATTGAGCCTGTAACGGTTGGTTTGTGGCCATCACATGCAGAGCAGAAGCATCCTGGCCTGCGACGGTGTAAGCTCTGACTCCAAGAGAGGCAAATAATCTATTGGGGCTTAATCACCCAGGTAGTAGGGTCTTGCAGACAGAGTTTAACTGCAATTGCCTTTCCCACTTGTGGGATAGCTTTAAATCCCCTGGCTGCATCGCCACCTCCAAGCCAACTGACAAAGAGGATGGAAAGCTATTATGTTTGACTTAAGGTCCTGGGCTACAGGCACCCTGAAAGCCAGGCACTGACCCAAGCTTTTGTTGGAGCATTATAACTCAGCTTCCAATGCCCTGATAGACATCTTTTCACTGTAGTCATGAAATGAAAGCCCAGCCATCAGAGGAAGGACCAATTCTCTCCTTCAAAGCCTGGGCACGGGGCACTATGGAGTAGTAAAAAAATACACAGGGACTGGCCCTGACAATTTAACAGACATTTTCATTGGCCCTTTTAATACATTTCAGAATGATTAGTCATCTTGCTATTTCCCCTAGTTGTTGTCTTGTATAACTTGCAGTGACTCACTGAAGGGGAACTTCAGCACTGCAGGAACAATTATCATATGTTACGTTATTTAGGCTATGCTGCTATTTGCTTATGCAAAATAAAACCACAGAAAATTTATGCTATTTTTAAGTTTTTAAGTTAACAGATTTAAATGTACCTTAAAATGGAAAGTTCATAGCCTTAATTAACAAATACAACCTGAAAAGTGATTAAATGCCTTAAATTATCATTTAAAAAGATAATTAAATAGCTTAAATAAATAACATGACAAGTAGTAACAGCTTACGATGCAGTTTATGATACTATTGCCTCACAACAATGAGCATACTTGTATAGGTTGCATTTCTGTGTGGAGTTTGCATGTTCTCGCTTTGTTGGCATGGGTTTCCTCTGGGTGGTCCAGGTTCAACCACATTTAAAAGACATGCAATATAGGTTAAATTAATAAACTAAATTGGCCATAGTGGTGTTCACACACTACATGATCTGTCAACAACTCTTTCACCCAACAACTCTGTCAAGCCATCAAACCACAGCCAATGAAATGCTGAGCGTGCAGAAAGAGCTGAACACTATTGCCTGTTTGTGTGATGATGACATCACTGACACACAGTGTTTAAAATCTCTCTGAAAGGGTTCAAGGGTGCATTTGAAAGTGTCAGCACTCACAGACATTTCTATTGAGCTCCTGAACATAACGACCATTCATCTTGCTCTCACATTGGCTGCAGCTCATCACTACATCTGACCACATGTGAGGTCAGGGCGGCCAAATAACTATTAGAAGAATATTTATAACACAGCCAGTGCAATATATTTCAACATGAGAAAATGATAAAGGTACACACTAAATCCATATTGATACCTCAAAGGAACAAAGCACCTAAAAGTATAAAAATTACTTTTAATTTACCAATATAGAGCCTTTAAGTACAAATGTTTATTTACGAGAGTGCATGAACAAAGCATTCACAAGCTTTTATGATAGTTACTAGTGATAAAATGATATGAAGGTTAAATAATAGTTTTGAGAATTCAATTTGAATTCTCAGGTCTGATCTGATCTGAGAAATATAATAAAGCAAAAACTCTAAAGAAAAACTTCAAATAAACATACATCTTCAAATCATTTTGTGTCCCACAGTAAAACAACATCATACTTCTATTAAATGGCACAAGGGTGAACAGATAACGACATTACGCTTGGTCTGTAATAAGCAGGAATTTGACCGATTATCTGTCTTGATTGAATAACCCACCTCGTTCTCTGAAATCCATCTTCTGGACCTCAGGAATGAGGAATCTGTAGACGAGTTCTGCCGCAATCTCTTCAGACTGCTGACTGTTCATCCTGCACGTACACACAGACCAAAGAAAGACACAACATGGGCAATTACAGCTCATTCTTTCTCATTTTAAAAAAAGGAAATGCTCTAACACTGTGATTGGTCGAAGGACACGAAACAATGATGTTTCAAACTAGGTCTTTTATTGTTTATTAGTTTATTATATTCCTGCAGGACCTGACTCTGGTGACCTTTCACAGCTGTGATGACACATCTGCAACCATACTTTATTATTTATTGAGGTGAGCACTGTACAGACATGGATTGTGTATCGTTTCTTAAGCTGTGACTGTGTTTCTATGCATTTTTCCAGAACACGAAAGTTCAAATGTTACGTTTTTGAGCTGGCAAAGCACAATTGGTGGAAGTTGTTCTATACACAAATCGAAGCAATTGCTTCGTATGCTTTTTTTTCAGGACCCCTGAAAGCAGAAGTGGATCATATTATGTACACATTACATTCATTATTTTATTGGACTGTTGTTTATCATGTATCTTCATCACTGAACTCTAAAGGACATTACGTGTGGATTGAAAAAAAAAATGAACATTTTAAAATTAATTCAAGTCTTCATTGTTTTCATGTGTTCTCAGAAATCCTTTGCAGCTCACCAGCGATCTCAAATATAATAAAACCTCTGAGGCACACAAATGTCAATGTCACACACATCTTACATGTCTTAAGTGCAACAAGTGGGCTGGTAGACTCTTTGAAATACACTAAAGTCTAAAAGCTGCATTTTTATGTTGTTTTTCTTTAGAGAGAAAGTAAAGTGCTCTGTTTTGGTCATTTCAAAAATTTTTACCCTTCTAAAAAGACAAAGATTTGAATGGATTGTGGTTTGGAGTAATCATAAGCAATTTAGTCTGTGATCTTCAAAATGATTTGATTGGATATCATTGGTTTTGAGAGCAGGAACGTACGTCTCCTCCATGGCATAGGTGATGTTGTTCAGCTCCTCTGCCTTGCGGTGAATCTCTTCTCTGGCCTGAGCATCAGCTGTCTGATTAATGGAGGTTAGGATGACATCCTCCAGGTACATGTCAACCGTGTCCTGATGTACTCGGACGACCTGATACCAAACATACACAGACAGACAAAAGGAAAAAAAAAAAGAAGTCAGCAGACATCCTGGCTGCAGTACAGTACGGAAATATGCACTATATGATTAGGACAAGGGCGCCACGGTGGCCGAGTGGTTAGCACGTTCGCCTCACAGCAAGAAGGTCGCTGGTTCGATCCCCGGCTGGGCCAGTTGGCATTTCTGTGTGGAGTTTGCATGTTCTCCCCGTGGTTGCGTGGGCACCCTCCGGGTGCTCCGGTTTCCCCCACAGTCCAAAGACATGCGGTACAGGTGAATTGGGTAAGCTAAATTGTCCGTAGTGTATGTATGTGTGTGAATGACAATGTATGGATGTGTTTCCCAGAGATGGGTTGTGGCTGGAAAGGCATCCGCTGCGTAAAACAAAATGCTGGATAAGTTGGCGGTTCATTCCGCTGTGGCGACCCCGGATTAATAAAGGGACTAAGCTGAAAAGAAAATGAATGAATGAATGATTAGGACAAATATTCTCGTGGAGAATTTTGATTGCTTTATGAACTTAAAGGAAAATGCTTTGTCAGTGCACCCTGCCAACCAACTAACTGATAATTATATAAACAAATAAACCACACACTTATAAAATGTGCCATTGTCAGTCAGACTTTCGAAATAATCTGAAACATGTCTCTTACACACAGCGCCAAAAGCAACAAGTGGTTGTTAGTTTCAATGGAAAGCTAGCGACTTGCAGCGACCTCTGTCTACGCAAGCAACAGCAACCCTTGTTGACTGGACGTGGATGTGTCGAGCAATGCAACAAAGAGAATCCTTCAACTGTATACAATTGATAATGGAATTTCATTAACGACAGCCAATTTGAGCATTAGTAGAGCTCACGTGATCTTCTCTCAGTGTTCTCTGGGCTGTAGACCTACACAGACCTGTGTTTGCAGCAGATAAATGGATGAAATGTTAGAGCTCATGCTTTTTTTTTTTTTCATCTTTGTTTTCACAATATTTATTTACAGCAGTAAGAAAGCTCAACCAGGGGTGCCACTGTGGCGTAGTGGGTATTACGATCACCTCACAGCAAGAAGGTCACTGGTTCGAGCCTTGGCTGGGTCAGATGGCATTTCTGTATAGAGTTTGCATGGTCTCCCCGTGTAAGCGTGGGTTTCCTCCGGGTGGTCTGGTTTTCCCCACAAGTCCAAAGACATGTGGTATAGGTGAATTGGATGCGCTAAATTGTCCATAGTGTACGAGTGTGAATGAGTGTGCATGGATGTTTCCCAGTGATGGGTTGCAGTTGGAAGGGCATTCGCTGTGTAAAACATATGCTGGATAAGTTGCTGTTGCAACCCCAGATTAATAAAGGGACTAAGCCGAAAAGAAAATGAATGAATGAAAGCTCAACCGCAGTCAGTAATATCATCGAAAATGTTACCTAAGCAACTGGGAATGCCCACAAGCGACTTCAATCTTCACTCAGGCAAAGGACAACTACAAAGCTGTTGTTGTTTTTTTAAATTGTGAAGCTTTTGTGTGCGGCATGCAGGGCTTTACAGTAACACCCAGTTTAGTTGCTACTAGACACTACTACTCCCACTAGCCACTTTGGCTGGCTGAAACTCATTTTTAAATTGCCAGTGCTGGCTCGTCACTACAGATTAGACTGTTAGTTTATGACTGTTTGTCAATATGTGTGCAAATCTTAGAATCGAGAAGCAGCACGACTGACAAAAGCAGCTTTTCGCACGAGCAAGAGAAAGCAGGTGAATAACGAATGAGGATCACACGTGCAGTGAGACAGGCTTTCCTCACTCACTGACGAGGGCTTTAGTGTCGCGTGCACAGATGATTTGATGCGCATGAAGCAACCGTGCCTGGAAACAAAACTAGTGCAATACTCGTGCACCCACTGTCCTTCAAGGGCTCAAGATTCTTTGTAAGGAGCAGCAGTTGTCGTTTTCGCTTTAACCATTCTTTGAACAGATTTTTAATTGGTCTAACATTAACCGTGTGCTCGGCATCATCCTTGCATTATCGCGAACAGAATGTTTTTTACCCGCTTTCTTTGCTTGCAGTTATTTTTTTGTTAATATAGTTTAATAAACATCCTTTACAATAATATTGCTATAATATGTTGTTGTATGCACAGTTAACTGGTGATCTGGGATCTTGAGCCAGAACAGACCACTGTGCATAGTTTTAGATGCGTGAGAATATATATATTTTTAAATGTCAACTGTTTTGATGAATAAAAAGTGTATGTATACAATAGTATTTTGCTTGATTTGACACATTATTTAAAATTTGTGGCAAGGAAATAATTAGTTTGCTGTGGCCAGAGAAAAAAAAAAGATAAATCCTTATTGTGTTGAGCCATAAGTCCTGTGAAAGAAAACTAGTTTTAACGCGACACTTTTTTATGAAAGCACAACACATTTGCTCATGCTCATTGAGTAAGCTCATACACAAAAAAAGTTAAATGAATGAGGAGGCCAGTGGAAAAAACACAACATCTAAATGAAGTAATTTTAGCATGCCACAGTCATATTTAAGCATATTAAATATATTTTCCCAACAACAAAATTGTGGCTAGTAAAAAATGGCAAGTGGCTAGTAACAGCGGAAAACGTCATGGTTACTTCCGTAACCCACGTTCCCCGAATAGGGAACGGAGATGTGTGTCTGAATCTCAGACAATGGGAGTTGTCAGACGACCAATCACTTCTGAAGATAAGAAAACGGGCCAATGAAATGCCAATTGCATTGGCGGAGCTTCGCTCCACAGCTGAACCTGATGAGCTCGTTAGGGCTATATCAGTCAGCTGCGGAGGAGCTCCTTCAGAATTGCCTGCTGAAGAGCCGATCACTCAGCTCCCAGCTGGAGACTCAGGTGCTGTGGCAGTGGAGACACACGTCTCCGTTCCCTATTCGGGGAACGTGGGTTACGGAAGTAACCATGATGTTCCCCTTCATATGGGAACTCCGACGTGTGTCTGAATCTCAGACAATGGGAGACTGTATGGAAAACGCCACAGCAGCTAAGCTCGTCACGCTGCTGATGTGCAGGTTGCCAAGCAAAGCGTGAGCGCACTGACATCACCAAAAGCGCAACCTTCCAACGTCCTCTAGGCCCTTAATTACCATTAACATGGGAATAATTATTTTATTATCGGGAGTCGTAATTTGCCTTCACCTAGCTAATATAGACTAGGAATTTTTTGAATACGACAGTACGTTGGGAAAGCGTCAGTCCCCAAAGGGGGAGGACGCTGCGGAGGTCATCTGCTACCCTCCAAGGGGGAGCTCGATGACAACAAAACATATGGACTAGCCCTAATTAGGGGGAGTACTACATACGATAGGCTGGTTAGCTGTTAGGGAAGACACGGGACCACCTAAAAAGGGGGGAACACACCGTGGTCGAAATGCATATGGCATCACCAAAAAAGGGGATTGCACATAGCTGGCACCGAACCTCAGTATGCGGGTTGACCACAAGGGGGCATACCAGTACAGCACACTGAGCCATGAACTTTACTCCTCCGCTGAGGTTAAAAGGTTAGGAGCCTTGGTACAAGGTGAACCGAGGTCTCAGGTAAACGTGAGAGTAGGTCGGTCCGAATTACTGGCACAATTCGCTGACCGAAAATGCCACCGGAATCCTGACCCTCCTGATACCAACGCGATCAGTAGAGCTGTCTAAGGACAGAAAATTTATAGATACTGAATTGAGTGGCTCACGGACCTAATCATAACCACTGGGGCTATCTAGAGATCCCAAGAGGGTAAGCGAGGGGGCGGGGATGCACTTTACATCACACGCCATGCGCCTCTGAGAAACCGGCTGATGAGGTTATGCCTTTCCAGCGCGTGTCCATTCCCGGGGAGAACCGGGTCGTCCACACGCCAAACCTTCAGTGTGGAGGGAGACAGCCTTCGCTCCAGCTACCTTGAAGGAAGAAAACACAAACCTGATCTGGCATGTTCGGGGATTTTCTCTAAAAAGAAACTCCATACAACGAATAGACTCCACTACAGGACGTAGGCATGCCTAGTAGGGTGCTCTAGCCTGAAGTGACGGTGTTAACCATCGCACTGATGGGTCACCTGAGTCCTCCGCGCTCGGTCTAGAAGCTCATCCAAGGAGGTTTCAGAACCCTGCACGGGTGCCAGGGGAGCCCATCCCAGAAAAAGGAGTGTTTTTTTCCAGGGGATTTTGTCAGGGAGGGCCATCACAAGGAGTGTGAGTCCGTAAACTCGGGTCCGGTTGGGCCAAGGAGGCGCAACGAGCGATACCCGCTCCTCGTCTCCCTAACCTTGCACAGAGTCTGTGCGGGCAGGCTCACTGGAAATATGCGTAAACCCGAGGCCAGCTGAGAGCCAGCGCATTTGCAAAGCAAGGAAAGCAGCTAGCAAAGGGCCGCTCGGGAGAAACAGCAGGATGACCTGAGCTTCTCTGAAGCGTGCCCACATCAGCTGGCATACCGGGGTGGAGTCTCCGTTCTACCGGAACGTAACTGTCGTGAGAGCGAGTGCGCTGGCACGGAGAGCTCGTACGGGATGTGAACGGCACGCAGCTTTTAGCCGCATGACTCCAGAGGAGCAGATGGCGAGCGAGCTGAGACATGCGGTGGCAGCGTGCATCACTCAAACGGTTGACACACGCTATCGCCGCTGTGCTGGCCGTCCTAACCAACACTTGTTTCCCTCGCTCGCTTCGGTAGAAACCGGCGGAGAGCGAGAAACAATGCTAACAGCTCCAGGCAATTGGAATACCAATGCAACCGAAGTCCGGTTCACGAAACTGCAGCTGCATGCTCGGTACACACAGCCCGCCAGCCCATACTGGAAGCATCTGTCAGACTGACAGCATGGCTGGACACTTGTTCTAAGGGCACCCAGGCCAGTAGAAGGCAAGATCCCTCCCAGGGCTGAAGGTGCGGAGACACAGCGTAGTGATGTCCACTCGGTGCGTCTCTGCGCGCCATGTCCATCTAGGGACCCGATCGCGAAGCCAGCGCTGAATTGGTCTCATATGAACCATTGAGCGGCATGATAGCGGCTACAATGTCATATGCCCAAGAGCCTCTGAATAATTTCAGTGACCAATAAAACCGCCGAATTAATCCGACAGGGCAGCGCCAGCCCAGTGCGCTAAAAGCGCACCGAAATGCAGACCGAGTCCAGCTCCAACCCGAGATGAGAGGCTCTACCGGGGGAGAGTCTGCTCATACTCGGTTGACCCGAAACCCGAACAGGCAGAGGCGCCGGAGCACCAGGTCCCTGTGCATAGTCGACCAGTTCAGAGATCTGATAATAAAAACAGTCAATAAATAGTAAAAAATGGCGAAGCGCGTGCGCCAAAGAGGCACAGGGCATCCTCCACGCATGGAGACATGGAGAGCCCGCAGGGGAGGACTGTACTACCATGCTCGGTCCCCCGTCACACACCGGAATAATCACAGTATAAGGAGGGAGAGAGCTAGACATGGAGTGAGCGTCCTTCAGGTCCATAGCTGCAACCAATCCCACGGACGGACGCACTGGGGGATGCGTTTCTGCATGAGCATCTCGATCGTCATCCTGAATGGATGACAGATCGAAACGCGCAGATAGGATTGGTATAACCCACTTCTCTCTGGGTACGATGAAGGGGGGCGTACCCACTCTTCATCTCGGCTGGAGGACTGGCTTGATTGTATCCTTTGCCAGGAGGATAACAATCTTCTCACGCGAGACAGGGGGTGGCATAGCGATGATCGCTTACATACACACCCGTGAACTCGGGAGGCCAATAGCGAATTATACGCATAGCCGAGTCTGACCATCCGTGTGGGCTACTACAACAGGCTGAGCAGCGCTAACCAAACTGACAGAGCCCGAACGAGCAGCACCACCGAAAGATCGCTGACGCACCCGCGGAGGGGCAGCTTCAGGATGGGGAGTGCTCACCCCGGGAAGAGGAGCGTCCCGAGGAAGAGGTGAAAATAAGAGATTGACTCTTACCTTTCTCCCAGGATCCCGCGAAGAGGCTGGAGGTGTGAGAGAGGGCTCATCCTCTGGCACCCTCGAGCCCGTGGCGAAGTGCACCAAGGCTGAGAGCTGGAAGGCAGCGCGTCCCATGCTGGCAGCCATTGGGCTTCCACACTCAGAGGGAGGAAAAGCAGCTCTTTTCGGATCGCCACATTTATTCGCGGAAAAGCCCCGGCCTCCACCGGGGAAAGAACGGTTCTCCTCCTCTCCAAGTGGCCCATCTCAGGTTTGCTTCGCGATCCAAGCATGGATTTAACGGCGACCTGTGACGGGAGCGTCAACTCCCCGCGGGTTTCAGTTTCCCATTCGGGCACCGCGGGAAGAGCGCACTCGGCGACGAACAGCCAGCGCGGACGGGTCTGATGGGGAGAGCAGTTTTCCGAGCCCACCAAGGAAGACCCGCTCAATCACGCACGGCCGAACTTTCACCATCGAGGACTCCTGGGTAAAGACCCCGACAGCGTCGCCGAGGAGGCCTGCCTGGGATATGGGTGCACTAAGAAAGCATACTTTGTCAGCGCAGCACATATTTGCCAGGGTAAGCCAGGGTGGCATTTCCGGACCACTGTGTGGCCATCATCCTCCCCAGGGCACGGGCGGCCCACTTAAAGGTCATGAGAGCATAGTTGATCGCCGTGCAGTGCTTCCGCATAAGCCTGGGGAAGAACCGCCCCCGTGCAGCACAGCTAGGAGGCCGTGGGGCAGGGCAGAAGCGGCATGGCCCGCAGCAGTGTGGGCTCTGGCCTCGAAGGACACAGATAACCCACCCGCCTTGGACGGGGGTCTCAGCTTACCCCTCCAAGTGGCGTCAGAGCGCATAGAGAGGAGCGAGGGGTCCGCGGGCCCGAAGGTGACGGATAAGCCCCCACTGTAACCCTCAGGCCTGCCCGAGTGCTAACCACTTAGCGGGGAGCATCAGGGGTGACTCGCCCTAATGTAAGGGTTTGCCGCGACCTCAGTTGCGCGCCCACCACCTGGGGAATAGCATCGTACCCCTGGCCGCCTCGCCATCAGGGGAGGTGAAGGCGGAAGCGCACCCGGACCGGGGGGAGAAAAACGCCCTCTATGCCAGTGTGTGCTCGCTGTGCGCCCCTGGGAAGAAGGGGACGGGAGCTGGAAGATTCATCTTACATCAGCCCGTACGTCACACCTTCTAGTCTGTCCGGCAGTGGGACTGGGGGACAAACCATCTCCAGCCACACCGCCGAAGCAGCCCAGGAAGCGCAGCTATTATGTCGGATTCGAGAACCGTGACAGCGCATTGAATCCCGTAGGATGCAAGCGCGCGCGGTCTGTCATCTGAGCATAACAGCTTGCCCTCCAATGTCGCGATGAACCTTTGATCTCTGGAGTCATCAAGCGGAGGCGCGGGCATCCCGGGGGATGAACCGCGCAACCACTCGAAGCCTGGATGGGGCATGCTGGAGGAGTGGGGTGTCCGCAGGCCCGAAGGCGACGGATAAGCCCCCACTGTGATCCTCAGATCTGCCCGCGTGCTAACCGTTTTCACGGGGAGCAACGGGGGTGGCTGAAGCCGCGATCTCAGCCGTGCAACAGCCATGCCCTCACAGTGAGGACATGAGCTGTCCGCGGGCACCGCATCAACACGTTGGACCCCCAGCCTGTGATGCAATACCCGCGCCCATCATCCGGAGATAGGAATCACCACATCCAGAAACGCACAGTCAAGCATCTTGAAAAAGACGTCGATGACTGTGTTGCTCTCTTAGGGAATCTGCCTCTTTAAATGGAAACTGCTCTTTTGTGCACACCAGCGAAACGCCCAGGGGACAGGAAATCCCAGATCGACTGCCGCTGTTGCGTCTTCCCCCGCACTGGTGAGTAAAACTGTTTTCAATCATGAAATCAGGTTTGGCAGATAGCGTGTCTTCAGTCTCGTGATCGGGTCTGAAGCAACAATTCTGAAGGAGCTCCTCCGCAGCTGACTGATATAGCCCTAACGAGCTCATCAGGTTCAGCTGTGGAGCGAAGCTCCGCCAATGCAATTGGCATTTCATTGGCCCATTTTCTTATCTTCAGAAGTGATTGGTCGTCTGACAACTCCCATTGTCTGAGATTCAGACACACGTCGGAGTTCCCATATAAAGGGGAACTACAAGCCACAGTGGCTGGTGATCAAAAAAGATAATTTCAAGCCCTGGCGACATGGTAGCTCAGTGGGTAGCACTGTCGCCTTACCGCAAGAAGGTTGCTGGTTCGAGTCCTGGCTGGGCCAGTTGGCATTTATGTGTGGAGTTTGCATGTTCTCCCTGTGTTGGCATGGGTTTCCTCCAAGGGCTCTGGTTTCTCTAACACTCCAAAGACATGCGCTATAAGTGAATTGGGTAAACTAAAGTGGCTGTAGTGTATGTTGAGCTCGTAAAGATACATGGGATGTTGTGACATTGTTTGCGGCTACTTTTCTGGACTTTGAACATCTCTGGACTGTTGTTTTCTATGGAGGCTGAGAGAGCTCTTGGATTTCATCTGAAATTTCTTAATTTGTGTTCTGAATGATCAAAGGTCTTGGACAATTGGGGCCCTATCATACACTCGCCGCAATAAGGCACAAGACAGGTGTGATTTGTTGCAATTTTCAGACCAGTGCAACCCTAATTTTCACATTTTGCGCCACGCTGTTATAGCAAATCCATTTGCACCATTGGATTCATGTGGTGTGCTGGTTTGCATTTGTATAATGTTATTATTTGTAGCAGTATTACTTAATAAATGCATATTTATATTTATTTTACTAAAAGCAAGTTTAGATTTATCCACCTGTCGGATTTTGGAGATGTACAGTATGCATCACTATATTGGGCATAAGAATAGGATGTGTGTTTGGATATAACTCAGCTTTTTGACTACACTTTGTTATTATTGTTCATTTATTCATTTGTTGGAAATTAGAACTGGATTTAGAAATAGTCTTGAAATAAATATTTACGCTTAACAAGCAAAATTAAAAATGAAGGCTAATGGATGTCTTGAGTGGAGTGAGTTTCCATTGTTTCCTTACTCCACGAAAGTACAGGATTGAAGTCAATAGTAAGAGTAAAGAGAAAGTAAAGAGGCCGAATGGAGGAGGCTCATTCTTTATCCTCGCGCTGCAGATGGTCTGTTTAGCTGTTTTCTCATTAGTGAAGCGTTCAGTTTTTACACTTACAAAGTCTACCATGTAAATAGCAAATGTGCCATGGTGCGACGCAACTGACTCTTAAAGAAAATGGGAGATGAGACTCTAATTGGTTTAATACGGTGTAAACTTTACACCATAAACTTTATTTACACCATTTACTCCACAACACACAAATTTATTTTTTGTTTTCTAAAATGTAAACTTGTTTCCTCCTTGGTAAAATCGTTTTTCCTATGTAATTGTGTCTTATGATAGGAAAAAATGTTTTCCAAAATGTAAATTTGTCTCGAGCGTTGTAAAAGTGTTTCACACTTTGTAATGTTGTTTTGCACTTCCCGGCCACCGTAGTTTAATGCACGTTATGCAAAACACACCCATAACTCATTATGAGAATAAGTACAACCCTGTTAGACCATGCGCGGCGACGCAAACTGTATTTTTCCATCCATAAAATAGTAAAAAAGTTGATTCGGGCACATCTTTTTTGCTTTTGCACCAAGCAATCATTTTGATGCCTAGATAGATTCTTCGTCAGTCAAACTAAGTAGGAAGTAACTGTGACTGATTGACAGCAATGACTGAGAGACAGCATATGCAGAGCGTCTAAACACTCGACACCTTTGTTTAGATTTTAGTAACTATAACTTTGACTTTTTATTCAGTTTGTGGTCTTATTTTTTTTTCTGTAACACTGTAAGCTATGCCATCACCATGCTTTTTACTACAAAGACACTGTTTTCACGTGTAAGTAACATCAAGGTTCAACGCTAAGGATTTTTTCTACTGGCCCGATCGGGCTAGTGGTTCAGATCTTTACTTGCCCTGGCAAAATTTTCACTGGCCCCACCAAAAAAAAAGTTAATGGCTATTTCTTAGACACATACAATATTTTAAATAATGTTTCAAAAGCCAAACATAATTGTAACACCTGCCCTTTTCATTCAGCATAACTTTTTTTAATACAACTGACAATAAAAAAAATACAATTGTTCATTCATTCATTCATTTTCTTGTCGGCTTAGTCCCTTTATTAATCTGGGGTCGCCACAGCGGAATGAACCGCCAACTTATCCAGCATTTGTTTTACGCAGCGAATGCTCTTCCGGCTGCAACCCATCTCTGGGAAACATCCAAACACTCTCATTCACACTAATACACAACGGACAATTTAGCCTACCTAATTCACCTATACCACGTGTGTTTGGACTTTGGGGGAAACAGGAGCACCCGGAGGAAACCCACGCGACCACAGGGAGAACATGCAAACTCCACACAGAAATGCCAACTGACCCAGCCGAGGCTCGAACCAGCGACCTTCTTGCTGTGAGGCAACGTGCTACTTATTAATGCCACCGTGGTGCCAAAATACAATTGTATTTAGCATATATATATATGCATGCATGAATATGCTGCCGGTCAAAAGTTTGGGGTCAGTTTTATTAATTTTTGTTAATGTTTTTTTTTAAGCAAAATTATTCAGTTCATCAAGGCGACATTTATTAAGTGTAAAAAAATAATAATAATTGTTAAATATTTCTTACAAATTTAAGAATCTGCTTTCTTGTTGTATGTAGTTTCAAATAAAATTCTTACTCCAGTCATTATTGCTTTTATTACTATTACCATTAATAATAATAATAACAACAATAATAATTAATATTAGAGTGATTTCTGATGGATCATGTGACTCTGATGACTGGAGTAATGAAGCTGAAAATTCATCTTTAAAATCACTGGAATAAATTATTCAGTTAAACGATGAACTACTTTTACACAGTTCTCTTATAGTGCAATAACATTTTACTGCTGTATTTATGATTAAATAAATGCAGCCTTGGTGAGCAGAAGAAGCTTATTTTAAAATATTTAACAATCATACTGACCCCAAACTTTTGACCTGTTGTGTATATAATAGGTCAGCCTTTCTCAAACAGAGCATCATTTCGGTTGTCACGTTTTGTAAAAATCTATTGAATTAATCAATCTATTAAAGAAACGTTGGCTAGAATTATGCATTATAGGCTTAAATTAGAGAGAGAAATAACAGATGAAACGTGACCGCATCAGATCATGAAGCAGAGCAATGCTGATCTTTCTTTCCAGCTGTCAGTGCAGAAATGAACAAAACAATTGGCCCAAAACAACAAATTATAAGATTAAAAAGTGGAAAAATTATCAGATGGTAACTTCGGTCAATTTTCCTAACGGACAAGCAGCATGTTGTAATGTTTCAGCATGCTTTCATTTTCGTTTAAGATATGAAATGCATATTTGCCGGTAGGAATGACATCCTGCTCATAATTCTGTATTCATATAGCCGTATACATGGCTATTACAAAATCTTAATACACTCTGATATAGCCTGGGTCGTTAGTTTGCTGGATAGTTTTGTTTTCTCACTACAATCGATCCGCTCATACGAGCAGAGACCACCTCATTCAGGCGATCTCCACGTGATTGCTGGATTCACATATGCCAATCGAACCGCGCTAACAGGGGAAAAGAGACATATTCTGAAACAAACATCTATGTGTGAAAGCACCCTAAGACTGTATTTGCATGCAATTGACAGACAGTCGCAGCCAAACGTTTGTGACAAGGCAGCACTGGCCCGAACGGGCCAGTAACAATTCTGTATACTGGCCCGAGCGTGTCGCACGCTGGCCCCGGGCCATCGGGCAGTCCTTATTGTCGAACCCTGAACATGGTAAACAACAGGTCTCCTGTAGAAACGGTGACATAATCGAATAAACATCCATAATCCATACTATTGTGTCAGTGGACTAGATGTGTTCGATAGGATGTCTTCTGTGGACTCTTTCCTTTCAAAATAAACCCTGATGTACAGCAATGAATGTGTGTATGTGTTGTTTTTACTATGATATTCACAGCATATCTATTAAGCGTTTTCTGTAAAACTTACACAAATTTAGCACATACATGCTTTATAAGCTTCCCATTGAAAAGCAACTAGCCGCAATGGGTGCCTGAGGGTTGTAGCTTTAGACTGATGTATAGTTTGTGAAGATTACTTGTGTTCTTTTCGGTGTAATCTATTCATAAACACTGACATGTGGGAAAAACAGCGCCTCAGTGCGTCCGTGTCGGGGTGCTGGCTAAAGGGTTAAAATAGAGCCCTTAGAACAACATTTGGCTAATTAGTTAATAGCAGTTTCATTTTTAGGCGAATTAACCCTTTAATTCCCTGCTGCTATCTCTTTCGGACTCAACATTTGAACAGTTTTGTAAACCAAACGGAAAAGCAGTATAGTGTGACTAGCATCAATGCAGTCTTGTTTCTATAAAGATATTCAACATGTGACAAAGTCAGGAAAGCTAAAACCCAATCAGAGGAGTCAGACTGAAAGAGACTTCAAGTAAAGTGATTTAAACATCTGAATATAGCTTGAAACTGATTAGTACAAATAAGTCAAAAAAACTGAATCTATGTGAAGTGAAAATCTTTGCTATTTGTTTAATTAATTGTTTCCTTGATGCATGAAAACAACTTTCGAAGTTATGTTTTGAAACAACTTTTTAAAATATGTTGAAGTGATTTTGCATTGTAGAACAGCGAATGTACTGTGATTGGATGTTCTAGTGACCTGTTTAAATATTTCGTCCTCCTCTCTGCGTCTTCTCTCCTCTATCTGCCTTCTTCCACTCTCCTCAGCCTCGCGAATACGCCGGTATCGCTCAGCCAGCAGGGTAAAGGCATGGATACGCCTTTCCTCCTGCAGTCTGACCAGCTCTTTAGACAGAAAGTCCAGCATGTCCACAATCACTCCCCCAGACAGAGCAGCCGTAAAGGACTCAATCTGAGACTCCTGACAGACACAAAGAAAAAGCAGAATCCAATTAGTTCAGTAACTGGGAGAACCAATTAACTTTCGCAGTTGAGCAAATTCTGTTGTATCTCATTATAGATTTTTCAGAAAAATAATTATTTAAAGGGCTCATGTTTTCTTTTAATAATTCTGTAATATATCAATTTGTATATATGTTTATATACATTTTTTTTAATAAATTATTGTTATCTACTAAAATATAATTCAAAATTAAGATTACAATTTAATGATCAGTGACAAAAATTGTTTAAATAATGGTAACACTTTAGTTTAAGTGCCAATTCTCACTATTAACTTGTTTTTACCTGCATATTATTAAGATATTGGCTGTTTATTAGTACTTTTAAACTATATATTCTGAATGATCTATATCCACATCCCTAATCATACCTTGACTAATAATAAACAGCAAATTGTGATCAAATCGCTGAGCTGAAAGTGATATTTAGTGGTTTGTTACTATTGAGAATTGTACCTTTAAAATAAAATGTGACCTTAATATTTTACAAAACTGGAAGATAATTTTTAATTTAGTTAAATTAATTTAGTTAAGGCAACGCAGCGGCGCAGTAGGTAGTGCTGTCACCTCACAGCAAGAAGGTCGCTGGTTGGAGCCTCGGCTGGGTTAGCTGGCGTTTCTGTGTGGAGTTTGCATGTTCTCCCTGCGTTTGGTGGGTTTCCTCTGGGTGCTCCGGTTTACCCCACAGTCCAAAGACATGTGGTACAGATGAATTGGTTAGGCTAAATTGTCCGTAGTGTATGAGTGTGAATGAATGTTTCCCAGAGATGGGTTGCAGCTGGAAGGGCATCCGCTGCGTAAAAGGGATTAAGTCGAAAAGAAAATGAATGAATGTATGAATAATTTAGTTAAATTAAACGAACTTTTAGGTTTGTCCATACTTCCCCTACATTTTAAACATTACAGACACGCATGCACACACAGCTTTGTTTTTGTGAGTTGCAGTGGTGGAAAGAGTACTGAAAAATCATACTCGAGTAAAAGTACCATTACTTGCCCAAAAATGTAGTGCAAATAGAGTAAAAGTCTCTGTAGCAAATAATACTCAAAGTATGAGTATGAGTAGACCTTTTAGAAGTACTCAAGAGTAGTGAGTATTACACTGTAGAAAAGTTGATGCGTTTACAGAATGTTACGTTTACACATCCCTGCACAAACAGGGATTTTTCGTTCATTCCTTCCGACCTTCTTTCAATTCTTTGTTTTTTCTCTCCTTCCTTCATTCATTTGTTTGTTTCCTCCTTCCTTCGTTCACTCGTTCGTTCATATTTTTGTTCCTTCCTACGTTAGGTCCTTTTGTTCATTCATTTGTTTGTTCGTTCCTTCCTTAGTTTGTTCAGTCCTTCCTTGAATTCTTCCTTCATTCGTTTAGTCCTTCCTTCTTTCCTCCCTTCATTTGTTTGCTCATTCTGTTTTTTTCATATTTTTGTTCCTTCATTATGTCCTTTGTTCATTCGTTCCTTCCTTCTTTCCTTCATTAGTTTGTTCAGTCCTTCCTTGAATCCTTCCTTCATTTATTTGGTTCTTCGATCCTTCCTTCCATTCCTTGTTTTTTTTTTTCCCCTCTATGATAAAATTTATTGTTTACTGTTATTTTTATGTTGTTGAGTGTGACTTGTTGCTGTCATCTGTCGGCTATTGCTGTAAACCTAATCGCCCTTCGGGGACAATAAAGACATTCTTATCTAAATCTATATTCTAATCTAATGTTGTTCGGTCCTTCCTTTTATTTGGCCCTTCCTTCCATTCTTCATTCGTTCCATTTAGAGATTGTTTAAGGCTGTTTGGTGATTTCCGTCATCATACAGTCGACATCCATCATTTTCAGTGACATGCAGTCTATAAACAGTCTCTGGATCATTGCGTGTAAAGATTTTGAACATCTTTTTGGACATTTTTAATGTTTCCAAAAGGTTTGCTACATTTATAAAGCGCCCATGTCTTGAGGTGTTTCAGTATGATGCAATTTACTCTCTATGTGTGATTTAATTGGACAGGAATCACAGGACTGATCTTTCTACTTTAGACAATGACCATAGACAAGACAGAAATAAAGTAGTGACTGCTGGTTGAAGGAAAGTAGTGGAGTAAAAGTACCGATACTGCACTAAAAATCTACTTAAGGGAAAAGTAAAAGTACACATTTTTAAACTACTCTGTAAATTACAATTCCTGAGAAAAACTACTCAACAACAGTAGTTTGAGCATTAGTAATTAGTTACTTTACACCACTGGTGAGTTGAGAAGGCATTCCATAAGCTTCCATTTGTTTTTATACTATACAAACTGTATTTTCTCTACCCTAAACCTAATACCCCTTAATACTTTCTAAAAAATCTGTATGATTTTGAAGCCTTTTGAAAATGGGGACATTAGCTATGTGTAGTATCCATGTCATTATACACATTTGTGACCTGATAGGTTACAAAAACAGGCTCAGACACCAGCACGCGCACAAACAAACTCTTGACGTTCTTCGTGATATGACCCATGCTGGAAAAAACTAAAATGGATCAGTGGAACACATGCAAGAAAGTTCATTTATGTTCTGTTTATATGTGTATGTATGTAAGTGTGCATGTGTGTGTTTCTGTTTGTTGACAGCTTTCCCTGTTAAACAGATAAAGATATCAGGTAGGATCAGGAAATGTTGAAACTCTACCCCTCCACATCTCCATGTGGCACAGCAGTGAAGCACACATTGATTGACACACCACAAACAGACAGACAGACAGACAGACAGAAAGAAGAAAAAGTAAAGCTCTCCTTCCCTTTGTTTGTCTTGTATGGGAAGAAGTTACTATTACTATATTACTTAGCTACTATTTGTGCAATATATGTTACCCTGGACCACAAAAGCTTATGTTGTATGGGTATACATTTGTCAAAATGATTTCATTTCAATATTAAAGTGCTAGTTCACACAAAACTAAACATTCTGTCATTATTTACTCACCCTTTACTTGTATCAAACCTGTTTAACTTACTTTCTTTGGTTGAACTAAAAAGAAGCTATTTTGAAGAAAGCTGGAAACCTGTAACCAGTGACCAGTCAATGGTTACACGTTTTCAGCTTTCTTCAAAAAAACTTCTTTAAAGGTCGTATGTAGTGCTTTGAAATGTGCATTTTCATTCGATGTTTGATTCGATGATCACTGTTTTAGAGCACACTAGCATATACACTGGTCACTGGTCACTTTATTAGGTGCACCTTACTAGTACCAGGTTGGATCCCTTTTGCCTTCAGAATAGCCTTAATCCTTCGTGGCAAAGATTCAACAAGGTACTGGAAATATTGCATTGGTTGCACACAGTTGCTGCAGATTTGTTGGCTGCACATCCTTGATGTGAATATCTCATTCCGCCACATCCCAAAGGTGCTCTATTGGATTGAGATCTGGTGACTGGAGGCCATTTGAGTACAGTGAACTCATTGTCATGTTCAAGAACCACTCTGAGATAATTTTCGCTTTATGACATGGTGAGTTATCCTGCTGGAAGTTGCCATCAGAGGACATCAGAGGGATGGACATGATCAGCAACAATACTCAGGTATGCTGTGGTGTTGACACGATGCTCAATTGGTACTAATGGGCCCGAAGTGTGCCAAGAAAATATCCCCCACACCACCACCACCACCAGCCTGAACCGCTGATACAAGGCAGGATGGATCCATGCTTTCTTGTTGTTGACACCAAATTCTGACCCTACCAACCAAATGTCGCAACCGAAATCAAGACTCATCAGACCAGGCAACGTTTTTCCAATCTTCTATTGTCCAATTTTGGTGAGTCTGTGCAAATTGTAGCCTCAGTTTCCTGTTCTTAGTTGACAGAAGTGGCACCCGGTCGTCTGCTGCTGTTGTCCATCTGCCTCAAGGTTCGACGTGTTGTGCATTTAGAGATGCTCTTCTGCATACCTCAGTTGTAACGTGGGGTTATTTGATTTACTGTTGCCTTTCTATCAGCTCAGCCAGTCTGGCCATTCTCCTCTGACCTCTGGCATCAACAATGCATTTTTGCCCACACAACTGCCGCTCACTGGATATTTTCTTTTTTGGACCGTTTTCTGTAAACCCTAGAAATGGTTGTGCGTGAAAATCCCAGTAGATCAGCGGTTTCTGAAATACTCAGACCACCCTGACTGGCACAAACAACCATGCCACATTCAAAGTGACTTAACCTCTTAAACTCTGCGGACCCGGTACCGGGTCCGGTGACGTCATCAATTTCCCTTTCATTTTTAAAGGTCCATGGCTGCGCAAGACCCCTATAAGTGGTTCCGTTTGAAAGTGTAGAAGCTATATTTTATGCACATATGCATCACTTAGGTTTTTATTTTACTGTACAAAAGTTATTAACATTTAATTACACAACAAAATACTGGATACCCGAGGTAATAAAAAAGGTATAGCACCTCTCATCAGTTGGAATACAATAACTTTTGCATAGATTATGATAGAGACATTTTTCGTTTTTCTTATGATTACTGAAATGTGCAGGAACCACCAAAAATTAATTACAGCAACCTAGACCACACAGAACCTAAAAGCTACTCTTTTAAATTTGAGTTTATAGGGAAAAAATACAGAAAGCGCCTCTTTTTTTAAGTGTTTATGATAACACAGACAACATATACAATTATTCAAATCACTTTCAACAGTGTTTTATGAAAATTTAAAGGGTTTTCTTTAAAATGATACCACATTTTTGCATTTACTCCTCTGCATGTGGATTTAGGAAGCTTTTAAAATTGGGTAGACAAAATCCAGGCGGAAATCCCAAAATAGCACCAGAGTGTAAGAGGTTAAATAACCTTTGTTCCCCATTCTGATGCTCGGTTTGAACTGCAGGAGATCATCTTGACGATATCTACATGCCTAAATGCAGTGGCTGCCAAAGTGACTGGCTATTCAGAAATTTGCGTGAACGAGCAGTTGGACAGGTGTACCTAATAAAGTGGCCAGTGAGTGTAGATATCTTAAAAACTAAAAATACTGATACAAACATCTAAAAAACTTTCATTTCATAGGACCATTCATTTGCAATAGAACAAAGAAAATCTTTGAGGTTTGGAACCACTTAGTAAATAGTAAATCAGTATAGTACTCAGTAAATAGTGAGTGAATTTTCATTTTTGTGTGAACTACTCCTTTAAGTAAAGATCATGTTTCATGAAGATGTTTAGTAACATTCTTACTGTAAATATTTAAAAACCCTATTTAGATTAGTAATTTGCATTACTAAGCACTCCATTTACTAATTTTCAAAGTATTTTGATCCCTTTTAAACCCTAAGATTCCAGATTTTCAAACAGTTGTGTCTCAGCGAAATACTGTCATATCCTAAAAAAAGATACACCAATAGAAAGCTATTATTAAGCTTTCAGATTGTATATAAATCTTGATTTCTTAAGGCTGTTTTTGTGGTCTAGCATCACATATTTAACATTTCATTTAGTAAAAAGAAAGAAAGTAAATGTGTGCAGAGCCCTGTCTGTGCATGTTTCTGAGAAGAGGCGATGTTCTGAACACCTCCAGAACTGTATTTTGACATGAGTATGCAATTTTATCTGTCAAAGTTCACAATGTACAGTATGTGCTTGTTGTCATATCTGAAGCATTTACGTCTTACTCTGTCATTCTGGAAATCTCTCTGTCTCTGCAAGGCGAGTGTGACCTGTTTTTCCGCCTCCTTCTTGTCCTGTTCCTCCTTCTGTAGAGCGTGGGTAGTGCGCAGTTCTTGGATCAGTTCCAACCGTCTCTCCTTTTCCTCGAACATCTGTTAAGCATCAGACGTCATCAACCATTCACATTAACAACTACACAAGCCGTCGGTTGAGAGAAAAAAAACACAATCCACCAAATGAGCTTTACTGTACCTGATTCTGGGTGGCTCTTCCTCTGAGCAGTTTCTGGAGAAAGATGATAGCCAGCTCCCGCTCCTCATCTCCCTTTTATAGGCATATTGATACCCCAGAATGATCAAATGTGACAAAAATGACATAATAGGTGATTAAAAAGAGAATCAGTGCAACATGTATGAACAGTATAGTAAATTCAGGTCACTTTAGAGCATGAAAAAGATGCCTGTTTTTGGCATACCTAACCTAAGTATGAATTGTAATTTCATAATTACCCTTGAGCTATCATCTTCAAAATAATTATGCTTCAAATATAGTGTACTATTTGTAAGTGAATTGTAAGTATTTGTGTCAATATATAGATAATGTTTTTACACCACCTCATACTTCAGTTTGTCATTGAATGTAATGAACAAGCAATCAGTTTAGCTTTAATGAAAATGAAAGATTTTTGGCATTTCTTTCTTTATTTTATTTTATTTTTTTTGTTATTGGGGGTGGGGGGGTGGGGTATTTCTTGTTCACGTCACACTTTACAATAAGGTTCATTAGTTAATGTTAATTAATGCATTTCCGAACATGAACAAACAACGAACAATACATTAATACAGTATTTGTTCATGTGAGTTAACGTTAGTTAATGAAGATACATCTGTTCATTGTTAGTTCATGTTAACGCAGGGTGCAATAACTAATGTTAACAAGCATAAACTTGGGTGTTAATAACGCATTAGTAAATGTTCAATTATGATTAATAAATGCTGTACACGTGTTGTTCATGATTAGTTCATGTTAGTAAATGCATCAACTAATGAACCATATTGTAAAGTGTTACCGTTGTCCAGTTGAGATTACGTTAAACATTCAAAAAATAAAAAATAAATAAATACAATTTCAAAGTATTTCACAGGACCTTTGAGTAATATGAAACCAATTCAAAACAGTTCCAGATAGACCAGCTTAATCACTTAATCTCTGGTGTCTGGTGATCTATTGTACCGAATGCTGCACTCAAGTCAAGAAGCCCCAGAACTAAAGGCCAATTTCTAGCAAGGATTATGTTAATGTCATTTACTACTTTTAATGAGAGCAGTCTCTGTACTGTGATTTTTTAATTTCTTTTTTCCTAACCATAACCTAATCCTGGCTAGTTCTAAGTCTTTTCTGTTAAACCAGATTTGAAGTATTTTAACTTATTAAGTAGTATGTGCTTTATTAGGTCAACACATTAAGATAAGTGTGGTTGTTTAAAGCATGACAACTGCTATTGATAATGATTCAAAATATATTTTATTACTCATTTGTTTAATTTTTTATCATTAATTTGTCATTAATTATAATTATTAAAAATGGTTATTTCCTTGAAAAGATATGAGTGTGTGTGTGCAGTACAGATATTTACAGATGTCAGGGCACTGAAAACTTCAGGGCCTCAGAGGGTCAATTAGTAGGGAATTAAAATGTGAGAATCACTGGTGCTTTTCATTCAGAATCTGAACTGTAGATACACACCATACGAAAAACCAGTGTTAAATTATTTACATTAATTACTTATAATTTTTGGTGCCACCGTGGTGTAGTGGGTAGCACGTTCGCCTCACAGCAAATGGTTGCTGGTTCGAGCCCCGGCAGGGTCAGTTGGCATTTCTGTGTGGAGTTTGCATATTCTCCCTGTGGTTGCGTGGGTTTCCTCCGGGTGCTCCGGTTTCCCCCACAAGTCCAAAGACATGTGGTATAGGTGAATTGGGTAAGCTTAATTGTCTGTAGCCTGAATTGTCTGTGGATGTTTCTCAGAGATGGGTTGCAGCTGGAAGGGCATCTGCTGCGTAAAACATAAGCTGGATAATTTTTCACTATATCTGATTTCACTGCCATCTCTATCAGAAAGTCCTGTAAGTGTTTTTTGTTGTTATAATACGGTTACTGATGCTGTGTTCACACCAGACGTGGCATGCGTAAATAAATTTCGCTAACATTTTGAGTTTACTTGCTTCATTCGCGCAATAAATTCACTTCATTTGCACATGAAATTCACTTCACAATAGATGCGGATTCGTGTCATGGATGGGGCTTCTTTCTGCCCATTGACACGAGCTTCGTTGCTAAATGGCTCACAACGATTTTATTGAGAGAATGGCTGTGTTTATGTGCTTTAGGAAAGCTGAAAAACAGCGTAGATTCGTAGGGCGCCGTGTCTGAGTCCACTAGATCAGTGGTTCTCAAGCTTTTTTCACCAAGTCTCTCCAAGTACCACCATAAAAACCGGTGTTGAAGTACAGTAGGGTAGCATGGCCTAATTAAGCAGCTACAGCACTGGACAATTCAAAATCAAGACTGATTCATTCTTTTAATTAACAATATTTATTATTGTCAGCCATTTAAATAAAAGGTTTAGCCTATTAAAATCAATTTACTGATCACATCAGTGTTATCGTGCACGTCAAAGGGTTAAAAGTGTGTTAATTTTTTTATTTAATTATTCAGGATTCCTCCGTGTACCACAAGAAGGAAGCTTGTGGCTCACTAGTGGTATGCATACCACAGTTTGAGAACCCCTGCACTAGATCCTTTCAGAGGGTGCACCGAGCTCTGTGAGTTCTTAAACTCCTCCAGAAACTATCCCTGGATGATGGGGGCTTTCAGCAGTGCTTCTGACTAAGCAGAGCCCAGTTTAATGAACTGCTGTCCGGTGTCGACAAGAGGATTTTCCCACGAGACAACATCAGACTACATCATACTCACCCCCCTACAAGAGAAAGCTTCTGATTGGTTAACAGGGCGAGAGTGTCTGCTGAAGTTCAGATTTTTCAACTCAACTCGAACGATTCGTGCGTCAAACGTGCAAAATGCTCAACTCACACCTTTTCGTTCGTGTCACCTAATTCGTGCGAGTTGCTCCACAGGATGTCCATTTGCTTCTTTGCATTGACTTGCATTTGCATTGCATTGACATTGAATCACTCGCGCCTCAAGCTTAATCCGCATCTGGTGTAAATGCAGCATAAGAGATCTCAAATGCGAAACACTTGCAAATAGAAATACACTAACACAGTGGTCCTCAAACTTTTTCCCCCAAGTACCACCTCAGAAAAAAATTGTCTCTCCAAGTACCACCATAATAACCGGTATTGAAATACTGTAGCGTAGCAGGCGTAATTAAGCAGATACAGCCCTGCACATATCAAAAACGTCGCAGATTAATTCTTATTATTATGAATATTTATTATCATTATTATTATTACTATTTATCAGCCACTTTAAACATTCTAAATAGTTTGAACAGAGAAATTAGAAATTAGATCTGCTTACTGCACATTAAAGAAGGCTTTGTGTGTCAGAAAAGCAAGTGATTAAACTAACTGTCAACATTGGGATATAAAAATACGCGATACGCCCCAACAACAGTTACAAATACAGGGAGGAAAATAGCTTCAAATGAAAGAATGCATAACATTAGAAAATTGAAAATAAAATAGAAGGATTAGCAAAAAAAATCACAGATCACATCTGTGTTATCGTACACATTAAAGGGTTAAAAGTGTGTTCATTTTTTAACTTTAATTATTCAGCGATTCCTCTATGTACCACTAGAAGTAAGCCTGTGTATCACTTTGGTACACGTACCACAGTTTAATAACCACTGCACTAACAAATAGAGAAAACATCTTCATCACTCTGACGACACGTGCTCACATAAATTCTCACAGCACAAGCAAATATAAAAATGCATAAAAATGCAAATAGCAAAGAGCCTAATAGAGATGTGTCTCAAACCCTAAAAAGTTGCGAACCCAGCTGCTTCAGGTTAAGACTTTATATTAATAAAATAACATTTAATTAAATGTCAATTGTGAAATTGTCCAATTATTATGGCTACAAATAAACAAACAAATAGCAACTATGTGACCAGGATGTTAAAATAAAAAAATAAAAAACAACTTTCAGATCTCTGACAACACCGCTGACACTTTTCGGGATCCCCCGATACATTTGCATTGTGGTCTGCACTATTTACAGTACGTTTCTGTATTTGCATGTGTATTTGCATGCGCATGTGTTGTCAAACCGATGAAGATGTTTTCTCAATTCGTCCACAGTTTTCCTTCTGAGTGTGTTTTAATCTAAACTTATAGCACATCTGAGCTCTCTCAGCCACCATTATAAGCTTCAAGATGAGATTAATTCGTTTTGAAAATAACATATGTGTGGTTATATGAACAGTCAACCCAAACCGCAGTTATACAAACATGTTCTCACTTGTACAGCAAGTTTATTTTTTTTCTCACCTAAAGTCAGATCTACTTCCTTATATAAAGGAAAATCATAACTGTTTAGAGCATACACTCTGGCTTTACCTCTGGGGGCTTTTCCACTGTTGGTGTTGGGGGTCGCGGGACAGGTTTTTCCCTCTTAAAGAGGAACCGGAGAGGCTTCTTTTCTACCCTGCGGACCTTTTCCTCTTTCAGAGCCTAGCAAAGAGAGATCTCAGGGTGAAATCTGTCACTTCACACACTCCTCCTACAGCGTGGTTAAGTGTGAAAAGCAGCCAGCTGCTCATTACCTGATGAGTCTTCATGAGCTCTAAATCTCTGCGGGCTGAGCGGCTGATGAAGCCTTTAGTCACTTTAGGTTTTGGCACTTTAATTTGAGGCTCCATGACAGATGGAGAAAGACCTGCTTCCAGTTCTAAAAGACCTGAGAAACAAAGATATTTCACTGCAGGGCTTAACTACATTTTTCACATTTCAGATACTAATTTGCAGATCATGCTGTGCTTGTAAAATAACATTGGATTTTTAAAAGGAATTTGTGTTTAAAAATATTCAACCATCAAAGTCAGCGTGAACCATTCATTCATTTTCTTTTCGGCTTAGTCCCTTTATTAATCTGGGGTCGCCACAGCGGAATGAACCGCCAACTTATCCAGCATTTGTTTTACGCAGCGGATGCCCTTCCAGCCACAACCCATCTCTGGGAAACATCCATACACACTCATTCACACACTAGTGAAAATTTAGCTAACCCAATTCTCCTGTACCACATATCTTTGGACTGTGGGTGAAACCGGGGCACCCGGAGGAAACCCACGCGAACACGGGGAGAACATGCCAACTGACCCAGTCGAGGCTCGAACCAGCGACCTTCTTACTGTGAGGCGACAGCACTACCTACTGTGCCACCGTGTTGCCCCAGCGTGAACCAAAAGACTTTTATTTCGCTATGATGATATTCTTCCAACTAAAAAAGAATATTGAGTAGGGGGCTTTCTTTTTCTATTCTCTCACAATAAATTAACAGTGAAAGTGTGGCAACAACCATGCCACTTTCAAAGTCTCTTAAATCACCTAATCACCGCTCGGTTTGAACTGCAGATTGGATCGTCTTGACCATAGCCCCTTTCACACAGTGATAACAGTAAATATCCCAAAAATTTCCAGAAGGACTTTGCCAGTAGATAAAAAAAAAAAAAAACGCTGTTCACACAGGTAAGGACGATCTGGAATTTTTCCAGAAAAGACCATTCACACGTCCATTCCAAAATACCAGTAAATTCTGACATCATTAACCAGAAATGATCTCTAAACGGCTGCGCTTGAATTTGTAAACATAGAAGTGGTCTGACTTTTGTTGATGGTTTCAGTTTTATTTAAAGCTATAGCATTCATGCAGCTGCTTTGTCCCAGAGACATCCAAAGGCAAAAGCGTGAACTGCAGATAAATGTTTAAACATTTGAAGACATTACAAATTCTGTAGATGGATAAGTATTGTACTTCTTCACGTGCAAACGCGTCAAGCAACTAAAGCTTGTAGGTAAACGAACAGTGGTTTATCATAAGCATTTTATCGATATTGTTTTACACAATTGGCATTAAGAAGGCACATAGAAACGTTGTCTGACTAACATCTAGTAGCTAAATGTGTCTGGAAAAATATTCAAAGGCTTTTATTTTAGTAAACAGCACAGATGTGAATGCATCTGATTGTTCTGATTGGTTGGTGTAGACGTCTTGCACGTTCTAAGCGTGAATACACTCTTTCTGGCAGTAATGTTACCAGTAAATATTACCAGTAATGTTACAACTTCTCTTTCTGGAAAATTGGCAGAACAAATTCACATGTATTTTCCAAAAGGGCCTGTTCACACATGATCCCGGAAAGGTCTGTATGTGTGAAAGGTGCACATGTCTACATGCCTAAAGCAATTGGACAGGTGTACCTAATAAAGTGGCTGGTGTGTGTGTATGTTTAAGTGTGTGTGTGTGTATATATATATATATAGAAATTGTTCTGCAAATATACCAGAAGAATAATGAGGCATATATTAAACATATATATTAGGACTTTAGTGGCATTTACTAGTCTGATAGATCAAAATTTGCTTCATAAAACTAAATAAAATCATTCATGATTTTTATTTTTAATTAAATATGTAAAAAAATGTATATTATTCTCATTAGGAAACGGATGATGGATCAAAATTTGGTTAACTTATTGTTTTGAAATTATGTATTTCCGATCATATAAATGCTATGCACGTTGACATGGCATAACAACCTCTCCTTATTACGTTCTATTAATTGGTCTTAAACAAACGATCAGAACGGCTTAACACCTTGTGTGTGTTAAAATGTTAAGTTTGACTGTGTAAGTCAACATACAGGTATTAAACTGATCTTACAAAGGATGATTTGAAAATACAATTGTTGTCTGGATAGCAAGTTACTCATAGTGTTCTAAATAATGTGTGAAGAAGATCGACAAGAAACTTTACAGTATCCTGAGCAGTCAACAGACAGAAGCAGACCTTGATATGTGCTGAGAAAGTGACTCTTGACAGTACTGCGGTTGGAATTTCGGTCAGGGGTCTGGCCCGTCCGAGCCAGAGGAGCATACGTCTGAGACCCATAATCCGAATAATCCTTTATAATATCACGTTTCTCCAGATTTCCCTCCACATTTTTCCGCTTCGCCAGCAGCTTACGCATTGCTGTAAGAAACAGTGAGACATTAGATAAACGCCATAAAGCAGGATAATCTGAGTTCTGTTTGAAACATTTACTGTACTGTATGTAGTTCATTCACAACCTTTTTTATTTTATTTGACAACTGCATCAAATTACGAGTAAAAGTGTTTCATTTAATGGTAAAATCCAATTTCTACTCACATTTAAGTGGCTACAAGAGAACTTAACATGTTACTTAAGAAAGCAAGCACATGCAGATAGAAAAAAAATAAGGAAATTACGAAAATAACTTCATCAATTTTACAGCACAATCACTGCAAATCCTCACAACTCAATCATTACAAATCCTCACAACTCAATCACAAATTAAAAACACACTGCAAATCCTCACAACACAAACACACATTAAAAACACACTGCAAATCCTAATAGGACATGCACATTTTGGTTGCCAAAAAAAGATTGACGGAAGTTTGCACATTGTATTAGTGTTTATTGTTTTTTCCACTCTTAGCCTTGTAACAGGACCTGAATATTTTTTTAAATAATGCATTATTCGTATCTGCAGTTTATTTTGACCTAATTTTAAGAAAGAAGCATTGTGAATTTATTTTCATTAATCTTGAACTTATTTTTGGTTGAGGATGTTATGTTAATTTAGTAACTAATAACAGTTAATCGTCAGTTTATTTAGGCTAATGATATGCAAAAGACAAAGGAATTGTTTAATCAGGGTGTTAAAATGAACAAAAAAAAACTCACCTACACATCTACAACTTCGCTGAGCAATAGTCACTGCACAATAAGCAAATACTAGCTGGGTCCTTTTTTCAGTTCATCCACTTGAAAAAATTTGGTAGTGGTTTGTACTATTTCCATGTGTTGTGTGGATTTGCAGCACATTTCTTTATTTACATGTGTTGTGCGGATGTGCAGCAGGTTTCTATATGTATTTGTGTTTGTGTTGTGAGGATTTGTATCGTGCTTCCTATTTGTGTTTGCATTGTAAGGTTTTTCAGAACGTTTTCTATTTGTGTTTGCATTGTAACGTTTTTCAGAGCGTTTTCTATTTGTGTTTGCATTGTAACGTTTTTCAGA
>CAIGQQ010029637.1:432553-460315 GCA_903798035.1 Danio albolineatus
TATTTGTGTTTGCATTGTAAGGTTTTTCAGAACGTTTTCTATTTGTGTTTGCATTGTAAGGTTTTTCAGAACCTTTTCTATTTGTGTTTGCATTGTAACGTTTTTCAGAGCGTTTTCTATTTGTGTTTGCATTTTGAAGCTTTGCAGAGCGTTTTCGATTTGTGTTTGCATTGTTAGGTTTTGCAGAGCGTTTTCTATTTGTGTTTGCATTCTGAGGCTTTGCAGAGCATTTTCTATTTGTGTTTGCATTGTGAGGATTTGCAGCGCACATGCTTTCTTAATTTGCTGGTGTTTTTTTTCTATTTGAATGTGCTTTCTTAAAGGTGCAGTAGGTCATTTGTCATCAGAAACAATTTTTTTTGTGCTGGTTAAAAGTCTCTTCACATTCCAATAATAATGTTTAAAGTAAATGTATTTATATGTATTTTTATATTCTGGGTGAGGCATAAAACAAAAAGAAATATGGGCAATTAAAGATTGTCGGCCCGACAAGTAACTAAATTACGACAACTATCTCAAACTGTCTGTCTGCAAATTAAAATTTGAATTACTGCGCAGCCTCTTTAAGCAGACAGATACGAAGCACGGATCTACAGCTGACAGAGAAACATCAGGCAAACTCTGCATCAAGCTGAACTTCTTTCTGAAAGACCAACGTGGCCTTTTGTCTATGAAAAGAGCTTCTGCCAAAAATGCAGAATCAAAACTTTTCTAAATCCTGAGTCAATATCAGAATTACTTTTGTACGCTGGAGGGAAATGATGTTATGCAGTTCAAAACCATGATCTGATGGGTGACACCATGGCTGAAGTATTACATTTAGACAGGTATGTTTTAAAACTATTTTAGCCATGCAAAGCTTATGTAGATTGTGTTCTTGTTTATGAATGGGTTTATTTGCACGGACGTGTTGTTCAGTCTCTCAAAACGTCCGGCAAATGATTAGCTATTTTCAAGTTCATGGAGTACCTTTAACAGCATCAATACAGTCGGTTAAATAGACCTGAGCATTGGTTTAGTTGTTCAAATGTAAAAAGAGACGAAACAATCGATGTACGAGGATCAGCGAGCACAACTGAAAATGAAAAGTCACTTATTGTCTTGGTAACGTAAGTGCAATGTAAACGATGACAGCATATTTCTGTTTTTAGCACTGCCTTTTTTCTTATCTGATTTTTATTTAGCTGAATAACGAAACATCAGTAAATTGTGCTGTGGTGGAAATTCATTTATATACATCATAATGGTCTGTTCTTTTATTCCTCCATAGATCTACTGTTTACTTTAGGCTATGCGTGACCACTTTAAAATCTGTGTATCACCAGACAAGGTCTGGATTTAACAAGCTATATGTTTAGGTGGTAGTTAAGACTGAAATATAGACAGTCAAAGGTTAAATGTGAGCGTTGATGTAACTGTGATTCATTCTCTATGTCATTAATGACCTTGTGAGCTCAGCAAACTAAATAAAAAGAGAACACACTCTGTTTGGTGTCTCACACTCTGCAGAAACCTGCGTTGCTGTATGACTGTCTGACCTTCTTTGCAAAGAATAAAACATTAAAAGACACTTTGGGTAAAAAATTGTCTTCTTGACCACTGAGAGACGCCTCGTTAAAGAAAATAGCCACTACAGTGCTCTTCTGCCTAATCAGCTTTTCTGATGTGACGTTTGATTTATATTCGCACATTCGTTCATTTTTGCACAGTGACAGCCGGTGACAGGCTCCCATTCTAACGCTACTTTGAATATTGGGTCTGAAATAGCATGTAGGAATTACTTCAAAACAACATTAGAACTGTTTCATTGACTGTGAGCAATGTTTTATTTTATGGGCCAATGGGCAGATCTGGCCAGGATGCCGGGGTTAAACCCCTACTCTTTTTCAAAGAACATCCTGGGATTTTTTATGACCACAGAAAGACAGGACCTTAGTTTAACGTCTCATCGGAAAGACGGCGCTCACTGAGCAGTATAGAGTCCCCTTCACTATACTGGGGTGTTAGGACCCACACAGACTGCAGGTTGAGCACCCCCTGTTGGCCTCACTAACACCACTTCCAGCAGCAACCAAGCTTTCCCATGTCATCTCCCTTCCAGGTACTGACCGGGCGCAGCCCTGCTTAGCTTCGGTGGGCGACCATGTGAGAGTTGCAGGGAGCTACAAAACCAACTCTACCCAATGCCAGTTTTGGGGAAATATAATTCCTGCACCCGCTGGCCTGTCAACAACTACACTGGACAAAGTGCGTGTCTTCATAGAGTTTTCTTACTGGTGAATTAAGTGCGTGTTCGCACATAAAGAGGCTTTGGACGGCAATGGAGGGATGAAAAATTTCTAAGGTAGTATGCTAATGCTAGCGTTCGGGCAGATCACCTACTGCACCTTTAAGTTGCAGCACTTTAAGCTCTCTCAGCTTACATTAGGCCTTTTCAAGTGCTATGTAATAACGGTAATTTATCAAACTGTGGCCTCACCGATGATGTAGTCACTGCGTATTTTTTTCAGACGTGTCTCCTTCTCATGCTGGTGCTGGGAAAAGCTAACATCCAGTCGTTCCATCTTGACCTCCTCCTGCTCTTCCTCCCTCTGACGCAGAAGCTGCACCAGCAGGGTCAGACGAGTCTCTTGCAGCCTAACAATCAAGTAAACAACAACCGGTCAAAAAATATGTACAGTGCTCAGCAAGAAAGATTACTCCCCTCTCAGATTTTTTTACTAGATGTAAAATAACTCTCTCATGTCCCTAGAGTTTGTATGTGAAGTTTCAGCTAGAAATACATTTATTCATTCATTTTCTTTTCAGCTTAGTCCCTTTATTAATCCAGGGTCACCACATCGATATGAACCGCCAACTTATCCAGCATGTTTTGTCAGCGGATGCCCTTTCAGCTGAAACTCATCACTGGGAAACATCCATTCACACTTATTCAAACACATACACTATGGACAATTTAGCTTACCCAATTCACCTATACCACATGTCTTTGGACTGTGGGGGAAACCAGAGCACCCGGAGGAAACCCACGCGAACACCGGGAGAACATGCAAACTCAGAAATACCAACTGACCCAGCTGAGGCTCGAACCAGCGCCCTTCTTGCTGTGAGACGATCATGCTACTCACCAAATACATAATAAACACCAAATAAGCTCCAAATACACCACAAGTAATATTTTAGAACTGTTTGAAACGGCCCCTTTTAGGTTGTGATGTAAATTGTGGCATATTGGAAACTGCCGCATTTAATTCAAATGAGATTGTTCCTCCAGCCCACTTTTCAGAAGAGGGCAGAGCTACAAACGCCTGTGCAGCGGCATAGTGGCAGATACAATACAGGACTAACGTTATCTCTGTGAAAAACTGAAAGTGTTCAAAGAAACCGAAGGGTCTGGCGAGAGCATCTTTAGCTTAGCTTAGCTTAGCTTAGTTTATCTGTTGTAATTGGATTAGACCACTAGCATCTTGGTTAAAATTTGCACAATATTATTTTCATTATTTTCCTATTTAAAGCTTGACTCTTCTGTTGTTACACTGTGTACTAAGACCAACAAAGAAAGAAAAGTTCCTATTTATTTCAGACAATATGTTTAGGAACTGCACTTTCATTCCGGTGTAATAATCAAGGGACTTACCTGCTGTACCATGACACATTGACCTTACGCAGTGCTTTTACCTATTTATCTAGCAGGGGACTAGTTTCAGATGCTGCGAACTATCATTGCACCTGTTGATAGCAAAGTCCGTTAATGTCCCTTTATGCTAGACCACAGGTTACCAACCCTGCTCCTGGAGATCCACCGTCCTACAGATTTCTAGAGATGGCTGACGTGAAACTAATGTTTCGACACAGTGTCGAGATCCCGAAGCGCAAGTGTATCGAAACTCTGCACCAAAGCATGATCCGAAACACTCAGGTCACGTGACTAAAGTGTTTCGAAACACCTGGTCACGTGACTAAAGCAATTCAAAGCATTGATCCTTTTAGAAGCTCTACAGCTTCTGTCTCATATAGCTTAGTGGACCGTGTGTGTGAACCCTGTTCTGTGTTGCAAATAGCTTTTGGGTTCGAATCCCAACTTGTACAAACACTCCGGAATCATGATTTTATGTATTTTAATAATGTTACTGTTTTATGGTGTTGTCTAGACTGGATACACAATTAATATACAGTATGTCACAAAAGTGAGTACACCCCTCAAATTTCTGCAAATATTTATTTATACTTTTTCATAGGACAACACTGCAGAAATGACTCTTTGACACAATGAAAAGTAGTTAGTGTAAAGTTTGTTTAGCAGTGTAAATTTAGTGTCCCCTCAAAATAACTAAAAATACAGCCAATAATAGCTGAACCCCTGGCAACAAAAGTGAGTACACCCCTAAGTGAAAATATACAAATTGAGCACAATTAGTCATTTTCCTTCCCCTGTGTCATGTGTCTCATTAGTTTTACACTGTCTCAGGTGTTTCCAGACAGCAGGTGAGTTAAATTTGGTATAAAACCTTTTCCACTCTCTCAACCTGGCCACTGAAAGTTCAACATGGCATCTCATGACAAACAACTCTCAGAAGACCTGAAAAAACAAATTGTTGCTTTGCATAAAGATAGCCTAGGCTATAAGAAGATAGCCAACACTGAAACTGTGCTGCAGCACAGTGGCCAAGGCCATTTAATGCTTTAAGAGGACAGGTTCTTCTCAGAACAGACCTCGCCATGGGCAGCCAAGGAAGCTGAGTGCACGTTCTGAGCGTCACATCCAAAGATTGTCTTTGAAAAACAGACGGATAAGTGCTTCCAGCATTGCTTCAGGTATTGAAGGGATGGGGGTCAGTCTGTCAGTGCTCGGACCGTACGCCGCACACTGCACCAAATTGGTCTGCATGGTTTTCCTCGAAGGAAGCCTCTTCTAAAGACGATGCACACGAAAGCTTGCAAACAATTTGCCGCAGACATTCAAACTAAGGACCAGGATTACTGGTACCATGTCCTGTGGTCTGATGAGACCAAGATAAACCTATTTGGTTCAGATAGTGTCAAGCGTGTGTGGTGGCAACCAGGTGAGGAGTACAAAGACAAGTGTGTCTTGTCTATCATTAAACATGGTGGTGGGAGTGTCATCATGTGGGACTGCATGAGTGCTGCTGGCATTGGGAAGCTACAATTCAATGAGGAAAACATGAATTCTGACAAGTACTGTGACATACTAAAGCAGAGCATGATCCCCTTCTTCCGGAAACTGGGCCATAAAGCAGTGTTTCAGCATGATAATGACCCCAAATACACCTCACTGGCTTGCTAAAGGGGCTCAGGGTAAAGGTGATGGACTGGCCAAGCATGTCTCTAGACCTAAACCCCTTAAAACACCTCTGGGGCATCCTGAAAAAGAAGGTGGAGGAGCACAAAATGTCAAATGTCCACCCCCTTGGTGATGTTGTGATGGAGGAGTGGAAGAGGATTCCAGTGGCAATCTGTGAAGCTCTGGTCAACTCCATGTCCAAGAGAATAAAAGCTGTGCTGGAAAATGATGGTGGCCACACAAAATATTAACTTTTCAATTTTTTTTCTAAAGGGTGTACTCACTTTTGTTGCCAGGGGTTCAGCTATTATTGGCTGTATTTTTAGTTATTTTGAGGGGACACAAAATTTACACTGCTAAACTAACTTTACACTGACTCCTTTTCATTGTGTCAAAGAGTCATTTCTGCAGTGTTGTCCTATGAAAAGATATAAATAAATATTTGCAGAAATGTGAGGGGTGTACTCACTTTTGTGACATACTGTAGTATCATTTTTGTAACACTGTATAACAATATTTAATATTTTTACAGTACTGTGATGGTTGGGTTTAGGGTTTGGGTAGACATTAATAAAATACAATAAATGGGAAATGTAATAAATAATATAAATAATGTTTGTTAGCTTCCGGCTAGGCGCCACGGTGGCCGAGTGGTTAGCACGTTCGCCTCACAGCAAGAAGGTCGCTGGTTCGATCCCCGGCTGGGCCAGTTGGCATTTCTGTGTGGAGTTTGCATGTTCTCCCCGTGGTTGCGTGGGTTTCCTCCGGGTGCTCCGGTTTCCCCCACAGTCCAAAGACATGTGGTACAGGTGAATTGGGTAAGCTAAATTGTCCGTAGTGTATGTGTGTGAATGACAATGTGTGGATGTGTTTCCCAGAGATGGGTTGTGGCTGGAAGGGCATCCGCTGCGTAAAACAAATGCTGGATAAGTTGGCGGTTAATTCCGCTGTGGCGACCCCGGATTAATAAAGGGACTAAGCCGAAAAGAAAATGAATGAATGAATGAATGAGCTTCCGGCTACAACCGTATCTGATCTAGCAGCAACCCTGTTTACAAAGTGTTCATCCAGATGTCAGAAGAGAGCATGACCCAACATACATAGCTGTATTAGTTTGGATTTGAACCCACCATGCCTGCATGCTAGTCAAGAACTCTCACCATTCCACTGAACCACCTGAAGCCTAACCTGTTCAACATAGCGTTTAATACCTCAATTTGTTTCAGTTTCTTTGCTGAAGCTGTTTCAGTGCAATACATTCGGAATGACCACTAAGTGTCACTATAGAGACAGGTTTTGAAACGTTTCGAAGTTTCGACACATTTGCTTCGACTGTTTCAGTGTTTCATGAAGCCTCACTTTGCTCACCACTACAGACTTCAGTTGCAACCCATATCAAACACACCTGCCTGTAATTATCTAGTGCTGTTCAGATACTAATTAATAGGTTCAGGTGTGTTTGATCAGGGTAGGAGCTGAACTCAGCAGGAAGGTCGATCTCCAGGAGCGGGGTTGAGCACCCTCGGGCTAGACTAAGTTAAAAGTCCAGCCCGCCAGACCCAGAGATCTGCTGAATGGATTTAAAAACGGTAAAACTCAGCTGTTTAACTCTATCCTGTTTATCCTGTTCTAATCTTAAGAGCATGTAGCTACTGCTTTAAACTTGACTGTTTGACTTCCTTTTGTGAAACATAAAAAGGTGCAGTTTTGTATTCATTGATTTAAAGTCAGTACAGGGGTACAATGACGTAAACCTTTTTTTTTTAAGTTGACAATCATTTTTGGCACCGCCAGAAAATCAAAAAGACCACTTGTTTTCTTTCTTATTAACGTGAGACCTTTTACTTCATCATTAAATGGAGTCATTCCTTTAAGTGATACTCACTTCTCTATCTCTTGCTCTCTGAAGGCCCACTCCTTCCTCTCCATCTCTTCCATCATTCTCCTCCTCTTGTCGAGCTGAGAGAGGTCGTCTAGAGGGGGAAGAGTCGCCTCCCAAGCTCGCTTCGTTCTTGCCCTCTTGATCATCTCCACTTCTGCTAGCCCTGCAGGCAGCCCGTGGCCTGCAATAAAAAAACAAAAAAACAAGCTAAAAAAATAATCAAAGCAAGATCTATAACTATATTGAAGGACAATAAAACATAATTAGTGATGCAAGACATATCAGAGTCCATTTTGGTAATTGCACATGCATATCACTCTGCAACTTAAGCCTGGTTTTCCACTGAATCTAAGCAGAGTTGAGTCAGGTCAGTACCTGTATGGGAGATTGTTATTGAGGTGTTAGTGAGGCTTACACGTTCACCCTGCAGTCTATATATAGTATAGTAACAAGAACTCGTTCAGCACCATAAGAGGCAATGTTCTTCAAATGGCTTTTAGTTGTCATTACAAATCCTGTGGCATTTCACATAAAGCGCATAGTGGTCCTGGTCAAATTGTCTTCATCACCTCCCATATATCTCTATCTTTCCACCTTTTTTATGTGTATTTTGGAATATTGCATTGAAAAAAAATGCTTAATGGAAATGGCAAGATGTGAATACACGTTGAAAATTCACATACAGTATGGCCACAACTGAGTATAGAGAACATTGAACAACTATGATGGAAACACATTTACCGAATAAATTACAGCATGCGAATCAAATACATGCTGTTATTTAATTAATTCTTTAAAGATCATGTAATGACAAAATGGGTTTGAAAATAATTAATAGACAAACCAGCAGACAGACAACATTGTAAAACATCTGAAATGTTGCTTTGGTCATTGTGAAATCCCTCAGCCAAGGTCTGCCATCAAAGTGGTTCAGTATTATTACCTCCAAGAACTTATTATTACTGTATCTCTTTAGTATCTGCACTTCTAAACACCTCTACCACACCTCTAAAAGCCACTGACCATTCATTGTGTTTTGTTTTCATCGCAAGTTGTATATTATATATGAAAAAAAGATCCAAAATAGATTATCCTACCACAGCAAATTCTGTTTTTCTTTTTGATATTTGGTGTCAGTTTATCAGCAAGTGGTGATTTTGTTCTTTTAGACTCACCTGTAAGAAATGTTGCTTTATTCGCTAATGTTTCATTTGATATTTCAGTTTAATTCGCATGTTTGGATGGAAACATAGCTATTCTTTCTCCCCAGCATCTACAGCTGGTGTGTGGTAAGGGGAGGTCACCACTTACGATTCTAAAGCTCTTTGAGTGTACAGCAATACACAGTAAAGTGCCATTTAAATGAATCCATGCATTGATTCATTCATTAGTGGCCCAATAGGAAAATGTAATTCATTTACTAAAACTGATAAATTATAGATTATTTCTTCCGGTTGATCTACTTTTCATAAGTGCTGCTGGGTTCTGATTGAGGTCATAATGTGACATGGGGAAAAAAATGAAGACATAGGAATTGAAGTTTGTAAGAGATATTTTGTGAAAACAAAGAACTAGATGTTTTCATGGTTAAGATTCCTTATTTTCTGTAGTTATAGGATAAGGATTATAACTATAATCACTAGTATGTAGTAATCAATAACTTACGTGTTACACAACATCATCCTCTAAATAGCGCAGCACTTATCTTTTGAAGTAATTTCCAACCTTTTCCTGAGAGCCAATTTCCTTCCAATTATGGAGCGGCAACATTGTTTTCAAGCTTGTGGGCATTCAAACAGTTGAAGTCATGTAATTTGCATTTGAATGGCGAAGGTGCAAATTTCTTGAAAATAAAAATGAGACAAAGACGGGACAAACTGTACCTCACTTTTGTTTCCTACAGATTACAAAACCAGAGAACATTTGAAGAGTTTCGTTGCAAAACGAGATATATCCATTTTGAGAAATGTTGGTTATTTGACATTATTATTGAAGACATCAACAGTCAACTTTATTCACAATTTCTGTACATTAAACTATTACTTGAGCTCAGTGAAGGCCAGGGACACATATTCTTCAAATGCAGGATATTTTTTATTGAATTTTATGTCCATTAATAGTTCATAAATAAGTCAAAAAGCATGCCAAAATGCAACAAATTTATCTTAACATTGTCTAACATCCTAAATTGATTAAAATTAATAAAAACTAACAGTACATACAAAGATTGATTATTAATAATAAGATTCTGAGTTAGTTAGTTAGTTAGTTTTGGCCAGAACCTACACAATATAACTAACTTTTTCTTTTTCTTTTTTTTTTTGCTGGGGCACCAATGGCTTTAAGCAGGGTTCACTGTGGCATTTGAAGAAATCTTTTGGATCATCAGTGGGAAAATTAACAATAATTTATCAATAGATCATAAATTATCATAATATTCAAAAATATAATGCCACAATAGATATAATGTGACTATGGCGTGTGACCAGTAATTCAGGCCAGTCCCTGAATGAAAAGGTCGGATTACAACATACCGGCTGAGCTGTCAGCGCAAACTAACTGCAGGATGTTTATCGCTTCAACCATCCTTAAACAGCTTCGGACTAATTGTGATTAGTTATAAAATAGATAAGTAAGATTAAGTTCGTTAAATAAACGACTTGTAGCTCATTACAGAAGGAGTGGAGGCTCCTTTCACACCGCTGGTGAAAACCAAACCTGTATGATCAGAGCGGGCGGAGCCGCAACGGCGCAGTTTCTGTTTCACCGAGTCCGTGGATACAAGCTCGCCTCGTCCCGTCATATTTAATGACTTATTTCACTGTAATAATAATAATGTTATTATTATTATTATTATTATTATTATTATTATTATGCAGCTGGAATGACTGGCTCCAATTCGTCATCAAAATTTATGAGGTAAACTCGACTCTGAAGCTTTGATTCTCTGACTGACAGACGGACGTAGCCCGTGACTTACAGCTCGTCTACAGTATAAACAATTAAATGGCAAACGCTTTTAGTTAGCTTATTGAATCCTCTTTTTAAAAACATATGTTTTTTTTGTTTTGATATTATCGTTAAATCAATGAGCAAACTCGGAGCACTTGGCCCGCGGTGACTCTCCTCCCAGGGGATACTGAGCTTGTGCATATCTGTTTTATTCATAGTTATATGACTGTTATATCGCATTTTGTAAAGAAACTGGTCTGGAGGATATCGCGTTTTGTGAAAAAATACATTTTGTAGAAGGCCTAAAATGTTTATTCTTAAATTGTATTAATGGCAGCAATTCACACATAGATAAGGCAACATCTGAACAGTGATTTCCAACCATAAAATCCAAATGTCAAAAAATGGCGTTTATCGCGTTTTGCAACAAAACTCTTGATTTGTTTTCAGGTGTAATTGGTTTGTTTAACAGAAGAGATTTCAAGCATTGTGTAGATCTATTTAGCAATCAATGATTTGCTTTTTTCGCTAGTCCTCCCATATTGACCATTACACTTTTCCCCATTTAAAACTATTCAAATGAGATGTTTTGTGTATTCAATGGACTTGGACAGTCCCATCACAATGCAGTTTGCTTTTGGAACTATTGTTTTCTCAAATTTAAGAGTCACTGAACTATGGTTTGGGGCAACATATAATTGATTGAAATATGTTGTTGACAACAAAACTTGCAGCCATAGCTGGCCAACAAAGCCTGTGAAAACACAGGCTCTGAATAGGAGCTGGGGATGTCAGTCATGCACAAAATAAATCTAATTGTATTTATGCAGTTTACCCCATGTGAGCGTGGCCAGTGTGAGCAGCTCAGGGGAGGTCGTCCCAGGACGCAGCACATAGCTCGGAGAGTAGGGGTCTGTCTGTGTCTCGCTCTCCCGATAGTCAGTCTGAACTGCCACGCTTCGTTGGAACGGTTTATCATCTCCATCAGAAGAAAGTAGGTCAGATCTGTGAGAAAAATCGTCAATTAGATGCATAAAACTAAAGTCTAAGTCTAAGCTTAAAACTAAGTCTACAGTATCTGATAGACCTAACAATAAAAACAGAGACTCTATTAAATGGAGAGTTCACCCAAAAATGGAGTCCTGCCATTTTTGATGATCAATGTGGTAGGTTAGGTGATGCAATTTGTTTATAGATATTGGCAATTGCTAGGGGTGTGACGAGATCTCGGGCTACTGAGACTAAATGGCGTTAAGATTTCTGATCGAGGCGAAAACTTGTCTTGTGAGTTGTGATGTTATGATGGAGCGTGAGGGTGAATTTATCACTGAAGACTAAAGGCATATTGAACTTGAACTGCAAATCAAGTGCTTTGCACACACCTGGCAACACGGGCTGGCCTCTGTGTTGCTTGTCTCTCATGACCTAACTGCAGGTGATACACACACGGCCGTTTGACACTATTCTCTGCACCTACCGAGTCAGTAAAGCACCCCAAAGACCCACACATCTCCTCCAAGTGCACACACACACACACACACACAACAAGCTCCTGTAGACACACAGAACAGTCATCATTGTCTTCATTTATGCCGTCTGGAAAAACTGAAATTTTCTTTTCATTCAGCGTGCGATATCAAATTCCATTCAAACAGCTCTCTCCTATCAGTCTATACTCGCATCCAGAAGCTCAAAGTTTGTCCAGTCAGTAGAGTTTATAGCAAAATATTTTGCAGTTTGCATGTGCTTTATGGCATAATTCATTAATATAGAAGTAAATCAAAAATTTTATATAAACAAAAGTTTATTTTAAAAAGCACCTAAATTGTTTTGCAGTTTGTGATTTTCTTTATTATTATTTTAATTTGGAGTAAGCGTCTCGTCACACCTCTAGTGATTGCATCACCAACCCTTACGCATTCATCATCAAACCTGACCTGACTACAATCAGACCAGTCACATATGCACAGAGATTTGTTTGACCAGGCTGTGGATTAAAGCTAACTAGAAAAGTAAAGTTCCTATACAAACTTTATGGTGACGTGAGAAGACCTAGCCTGAAAGCTTGAAGTAGTTTAAAAGTTGAAATAACTGAAGATGTTTTTAAAAAGCTTAAAGTTTGAAACAGTTTGCACAGATAGATAAGAACAAATGAGTTGCACATTTTTCTAGTATGGATTGGCATGCTGCTAGCACGGTTGCTATGATGTTGCTAGGTCGTTGCCAAGATATTGCTTGTCATTTGCCAGGGTGTTTCGGGTGGTTGCTGTGGTGTTGCTAGGGAGATATGAATTTTTGGACTGATCATTTAACTTCACAAGACCTCAGTGGCTGCATCCAAATCTGTCTACTACTCAGTAGGTACTGCATTTGAATTAGAATTTACTACTCAACCATTAGAAGAGTACGTTCTTCACAGTATGAATGTGAGTAGTGTAAATGGAACTCGGATGTACTACATCTGACATTTTGCCATAATCATATGACCTACCCACCTCAGTTGCGTCACTTCACTACCATTGATGAATTCTCTTGTAGTGTATCACGGGATAGCGTAGCATCCATTGGATGCACACTTCAGAATCTCGCTGGAAGTAGTAGGTCATCAGCGTACTTCTCGCATATTGTTTTTTCAAATTCTGTGGATTCGGACATACTACTCGGCTCGCATACATTTTTTAGAGTACTATATAGTATGGAAGTATGCGATTTTGGACGCAGCCAATGTGTCAACATGGACTCATTTTATATGTTTACTTTTAATCTAAAAACCTATCACCATTGACTGCCGTTGTATGAATCACCAATGACCACAGATTCAGCTAAAAAATATTCTTTAAAATTCTACTGAAGAATAAAAGTCACCTAAGTGTTGGATGACCTATGGGTAAATAAATGAACAGGGAATATTCATTTCTGGGTGATATATGCCTTTATTAGACATCACCTGACATGATGTAAAGAGGACTTACTTTGGCAAAGCAAACACAACATCTGGAGGAATCTGTTGAGCAAAGGGAATAAGAGGACTGGAAGGAAAAAAGAGAATGTAAACATAAGAATAAATTGAAAGCATTTACTAATTCAGAAACATTCAGCTATTATATCTCACACTTATTTTATAGTCTATGTGTGCGTCCTACCGTTTGAAAAACTTCCAGCGATCCACTCCTGTCACATTAGCAGGGTATGGTGCATGTGTCTTGACCCCAGAAACAATCCTTACACAGATGCAAACACATAAAAGATTAATATTCCAAAGCAAATACAGCATACACTATGATACTGTATATGTAGCTCTTGAAAATATTTAAAAGTTGTTATTGATTGTTTGATTTTTCCATTAATCTGCACATTTTGCATTCCCTTCCATTAATCTGTACGTTTTGAGTCATCTTTTAAAGGGATAGTTCTCCCAAAAACAAAAGTTTTGCCATCATTTTCTTACCCTTTACTTCACAAGTTTCTTTCTTCCATAAACACAAAAGAAGATACTTTGAAGAATGCTGAAGACCTGTATCCGTTTTCCTACAATTAAAGTCAGGATTTCAGCTTTTTTCAAAATATCTTCTTTAGTGTTCAACAGAAGAAAGAAACTAGAAAAGGTTTGGAACCACTTGAGAGAGAGTAAATGCTGAGTTAACTTTCATTTTTTTGGGTGAACTACCCCATTAGTTTGTTTGTGTTTTATATTATACATCTCTGATGAAATGTCTTCACTATTTCTTTTATAAAAATAAGACTAAAAAATGACAATTTGTCATCAATGATGTGGAGAAATGTTTCTTGACAAGAAAATCAGCTTATTGCAGTGATTTCTGAAGGATTGCAAGTGGAATTACTACAAGTGGAAAACATAGTGGCATTACAGTGGTGCAATGGCTAGCACTATCGCCTCACAACAAGAAGGTCACCGGTTCGAGCCTCAGCTGGGTCAGTTGGCATTTCTGTGTGGAGTTTGCATGTTCTCCCCTTCGGGTCCAAAGACCTGTGCTATAGGTGGATAGGGTAAGCTAAATTGTCTGTGGTGTATGTGTGTGAATGATTGTGTATGGATGTTTCCCAGTGATGGGTTGGGGAAGGGAAGCTGGAAGGGCATCTGCTGCGTAAAAAATATGCTAGATAAGTTGGCGATTCCTTCCGCTGTGGCGACCCCAGATTAATAAAGCCGCAAAGAAAATGAATGAACGAACACATAGATTTTATAAACTGTAATTTTAAATAATTGTATTTATTTCATGACTTTGGAACAGAGTAAAAAAAAAAACATTCATAACCATACATAAATTGTGTAAAGTGAGTGTTGGAGAACAGATGTCCCAAAAAGCCCTCAAAACAATAAAGAATAAATGTGAGTAAAATTTGTCAAAATGTCATAACACAAGAAGGGCAGAATCAACATTTGGCTTAGTTTTTTTTGTTTGTTTGTTTTTGGGTTTTTTTTTATAGCATAAATCATGTCATGTCATGTCAAGATGAATTGTGTCCTGGGCTGCTGCTTCTTTTGTGTGAGGCGGTGAGTTTTACCCTGTCAGTTGCTGTAGTGCCTGTTTTCTCTGCTCAGCGTAGCCTCGCCATCGCCGGTCAATGAATGCAGGCACTGGATCAGTGGCTTCCAGGCGTAAGGAATAACAGGGATGATGTGGAAGATTACTAAACATGGAGCTAAACTCGGGCACCCTCTGCTGAAAGAGACAAAACAAATCAATCATTTTTTAAATAAATTGTTGACATGCTTAAAAAATGCCCAGTATATTGGATCTACATTAGAATAAACCGGCCATCAAACTTCACAAACAGCACACTTTCTTAAAATGAAACAAAATCTTTCCTTCTTTTTTTCAGATTTGCTAAATCAGGGCTCAACAATAACACGCCATTACCGTCGGCGCCGGATCCACAATGCATTTCACACAATTAAAAAAATTGTGTGTTTTGCGCAGTTTGAGGGCCTCAAGGTGGCACTGGATAAGTTAGTGGTTCATTTCGCTGTGGTGACCAATGATTAATAAAGGTACTAATAATTAATAAGCCAACAAGAAAATGTATGAATAAATTAATGCACAGTTGGGGCGCCACGGTGGTGTAGTGAGTAGCACGTTCGCTTCACAGCAAGAAGGTCGCTGGTTCGAGCCCCGGCTGGGTCAGTTGGCATTTCTGTGTGGAGTTTGCATGTTCTTTCCGTGGTTGCGTGGGTTTTCTCCGGGTGCTCCCGTTTCCCCCACAAGTCCAAAGACATGTGGTATAGGTGAATTGGGTAGGCTAAATTGTCCGTAGTGTATGAGTGTAAATGTGTGTGTGTATGAATGTTTCCCAGAGATGGGTTGCAGCTGGAAGGGCATCCGCTGCGTAAAAAATATGCTGGATAAGTTGGCGGTTGATTCCGCTGTGGCGACCCCGGATTAATAAAGGGACTCAGCAGACAAGAAAATGAATGAATGAATGAATGAATGCACAGTTCATTGAACTGCAATAAAATACCTGCACATTTTCCATACTGCTCATTATATACAGTATGTGTTAATATTTTTAAAGTATTTAAATTCTAGATTCACAGACATTATTTTTGATATATTGTTTAAAATATGTGGCTAAGAAGTAGCTATGAACTTTTTTTTGGGGTGGGGCTGGTGAAAATTTTGGCTCAAAAAAATCTCAACCACTGGCCAGATCGGGCCATTAGAAAAAAATCCTTAGCGTTGAACCCTGTGAAATACATCACAGCACAGTCATTCTCAATAGCGATTCACTTGAAACGGTGCTTGATAACACATTAATTCAATTAAAATCATTTAAGTGAACGTGTAGTGCAATATATTTTGAAGGTTCCAAACATTTTAAGGGATAGATCACCAAAAATGTAAACTCTGTCATCATTTACTCACCCTTTGTTTTAAACCTTTAAGAGTTTCTCATGTTAAACTTGCTGTATTTTAAATTCAATATTTGTTTTAAAAAGGCATAAAGGTGATCACACTGATTGAGACTGTAATTGCATTAAATGAGACACTTTCAAAACCTTTTAGTTGATAATTTCATGCATTTTATGTTCAACAAAATGTCTCATCTTTCAATTTTCAGTTTCTGTAGTGACGGTAATGTGTAGTGACCATAATTTTTAGCACACCATTCTTGCAATGCACTACTTGACAAAAATACATTATTTCTGTTAAGTGACAAGACGTTAGTCTAAGTAAAATCAGACCTTAGGGTTCTAATTAAATTATTAAAAATGATCATATTTTATTTTGCTAAAATAAGCGTAATCTAGAGGCCTTTGCCTTTCATATAAGCAAAATGATCAACCAGAAGTCAAGTTATTATTTGTTGTTCCAAAAACTTGGATAGGCAACAAAACTTTTGTCAGGTAATGTACAGACCGTTTCAGAAAAGTGAGATGAAATACTCAATTAAATGACATGTTTGATAACAAGATTTCAAATACAATTAAAACAACAATTAACTTACCACACAAGATACATTGCCCAGCATAAATGAGCACAGCCTCACAGATCTAGCTTTTTAAATTAATATTTTCCTTTTTGTTCTTTTATTTGTGCATACATTAGATTAGTCAGTAGCAATACAGTAGTAGTAATTTAACAAGATCACTGTTCAAAAAATAACACACCCAAATTAATGTTAAGAAAAAATATTGAATACAATGTTATTAAAGAGAAAAAGTATTAAAGAGAAACCTGAAAATATATTTAAAGTTTGTTTTATTATTATTATTATTTTTTGTATATTTCTTAAATATACTGTACCTTATTTGAATTTTCTTCTACGTTTTGGTAGTGGCAGCGTATACTTTTGAGTCTAAAGCTTAAAAATGCTAATAAGCCCAGTGTTAGCAAACAGTTTTCTTTTTTTTTTCCCTTTCTTTTTTTTTTTGTTTTTTTTGTTTGCCTAATTGCTGAAGCAATTTGTTCGGTAGTGACATACACACAGATTTTCAGACTTCTGAACACATTTTATTTAAAATGATAGGACCAACCTATTCATGATATAGTTATGCAAGAGAGAAACACACAGGAATAATTCTTTATCAAATATGTACTGGTGTGGTAAAAATCAACCAATGGACTGAGGAATGCACCATTTTGGTAATGACATGAACTATAATTCTTAAAAAAAAACTGAAATGGTTATTTTTAAAAACAGTATTGAAAAACAAAATCAATCTTATTTTCAAAAATTTAAAAAAACCTTCCAAATTGAAGGCATCCAATAAATTTACCATTTGACTGCCGCTCCACCAAACATTTGATCATGTTTTTACCGTTTTAAATAATGACTGTTAAAGTAGTTTAAAGAACGACACTTTTAAATAATGGTTTACACAAACAGCAATGTTGGTTTATAAAGAAAATCAAACAAACAATCCTGTTGCACTTCTACACTTGATTTTTGCTTTATTGTAAAGAAGCGTCTTAAATGAGAAAAAATAAAGGGGATTTAGAATTCAGAGTTAGAATTTAGAGTTTTATTTTGATTTTTTTTTAAATAAATTACACTTACACTTTATATTTTCACAGCATATGCATTAATTACGGTACTTTTATCATAAACTGATAGACCCACCATTTGGTAGAGGCTAATAGTTTAGAAATATGGGATGTGTTAAAACAAAATGCATTGAGTGTGTTAACTAGCAACAATAGGAGTTAAGAAATGCAATTCAAACATTTTTTTTCTTGGTGGGGAAGTTAAAGGTTAAAAGCTGCAAGCGGCCAATAAATTATGATTTTAAATAGATAGGACCTAACTATAGGCCTACATCTAACATTTGAACACTGAAATGTTTTATAAATTAGTTTCTTGAATGTGGGACAGCAGTTGGCACCAATTCTGTAGAATTGGCCACATATTAAAAAGGTTGTTATCGAAATTCAGCCAAATGTGAGTCTTATCTTATCTGGACAAATGTGTTTACGCAATTTTATATCAGTCAAAGTTGACAGTCCTCTTCAGACGTGAACTCAGTTGACATGTGATGACTTTTTTAGTGACTTTCTGCACTCCAACGGACATGACGTCAAAATCAGTTGGGAAATGTCAACACCTGAAGCATTATTGGCACGACCAGTGCTGGGTAATCGTGTGTAAGTTAGTTGTTTAGTGTATAATCACATTCACTCCATGCTCTCAGAGAGATATGAATAATAGTTTTTTTTTATATTGTCTTTTTATATACAAGACATCTAAATCTAATGTGGGTCTTTCTCTCATCTTACCATTCGATCAAGTGAGGCTTGAGCTCGGATGTTTTCTCTGCCGTGATCCACATCAGCTGACAATGTATACACTGGGTCTGAAACGGTAACATCATTTCAATACATTTTCTTTACCGTGTAGCATCATATAACATGGTTGTTTTGTTCTAATGGTTTGGTACTACGTTTTGACACGTAACTCACCGTACAAGTAATCATAAGTCCTCTGCTGCCTGAAACCCTTATTGCCCTCATTTTTCTTGTGAAATGTGCGTGTCACAGAGACGCTCATGTCTGCTTAAGCCTAGTTTTATTTGCAAAGCGATATGGCAACTGTTACCATGGGGATCTCAAACATCCGATCACCTCACTACCGATGTGACATCGCTAGGGGGCAGCCGGGTCGAACATCATAAGGTGTCCCCTTGTAAATGTTGTTTTTCCGGTCTGGTTATTTGATTTATTAGCTTCTTTTATATTTTTTCGCGATAACAGACGCTTTATATGGTTTATATAGATTTGTGTATGTATTATAATGTGCAGAGAAACTTTAGGGTAGGCTAAGTTTCCTAACAAATCTATGAGATGCTTTAGTATTTTTGAATCAATATATTACAATATTAATGAGTATACCTTCAAAAAATATTTAGGATGATCCTCCCTTACAAAAGTTCTGTATTACAGGTCAGGTGCCCCCCTACAAAAATTAAATTAATTAATCAATTATTTAATTATTTAATTATTATTATTATTATTATTATTATTCATTCATTCATTCATTCATTCATTCATTTATTCATTCATTTTCTATTCAGCTTAGTCCCTTTATTAATCCGGGGTTGCCACAGCGGAATGAACCGCCAACTTATCCAGCTTATGTTTTACGCAGCGGATGCCCTTCCAGCTGCAACCCATCTCTGGGAAACATCCATGCATTCTCATTCACACACATACACTACGGACAATTTAGCCTACCCAACCCACCTGTACCGCATTTCTTTGGACTGTGGGGGAAACCGGAGTACCCGGAGAAAACCCACACCAACACGGGGAAAACATGCAAACTCCACACAGAAATGCCAACTGACCCAGCCGGGGCTCGAACCAGCAACCTTCTTGCTGTGATGCGACAGCACTATTGTTATTGTTATAATAAGAGTCTGATATAGTGACTGTACTAAAAAAAAATGCTGGGTTCCACAATTCTTTCATGCTGTCCTATTTAAATAAACCATTAAAATGACTAAACTTAATTGTTTTATAAATGTAAGTGAATTGAACATAAAATAATTAAGTTGTGTCTCCAAATAACTTAGGATTTGTGTTGTTTCAAGTCATTTCAAATACGTGGTTTGAACAAGCAGCAAAAGTCATTTTCTGTGAGTATTTTAATGGTTGCAGAGTCAGTGGTTTTGCTAGACAAACATCAAAATGCATTCAATTTGATGCTACAGATACTGGAAACCAGTGCAAATTTATGTTTGGTGTGGCATTTCTTTGGTTCATTAAAGACCAACCTTGATGCCACAAACTACATGCAGAGGTTTTATATTACTGACTGGAAGGCCTGCCAAGAGAGCATTAGAATAATCCAGCCTGAATACGACAAAAATCCAATAACAAGACCTAATTTTCCTAACACTGTGAATTGTGATCCAATGTTCCTGACTGCCCTGGAGGAATTACGGTCGATGTCCCTAACTGGACTGAGAAGTTGTGATTAAGTGCTGGGTTTGCTGAACAAGCAGTTTTATGCTAGAAGGGTTTATTTGAAAGTAGTCGTACACCCAGACAGAAAAGTCAACCCAGCAGGTTGGATTGAGAGAAACTGAGAGGCATTGGCATATCAGTGATTGAAAGAAATGCATGTTTCTGATTGGCATACCTCAAAAAAGGGGGGTTTAGAATTCAAAAATGTTTTATTTTGAATATTTTTAAAAATAAATTACTCTTGCACTTCATATTTTCATATTTTTCATAGTATATGTATTCATTCCGGTATTTTTACCATAAACCGAAACATCCACCATTTAGTAGAGTCTGATACAGTATTTTAGAAATTATGGGAGGTATTAAAACAAAATGCATTGAGTGTGTTAACTTGCGAGTTAAGAAATGCAATTCAAACATTTTTTTGCTGAACAAGCAGTTTTGTCCTAGAAGCTTGATTTGAAAGTAGTCATTAACCCAGAAAGAAAAGTCAACCCAGCAGGTTGGATTGAGAGAAACTGAGAGGCATTGGCATACCAGTGATGGAAAAAAAAGCATGTTTCTGAATGATTAGTGAGAATCTTTAAGCTTCCATAGAGGAGAATAGAATTAATTCATTCATTTTCCTTTCGGCTTAGTCCCTTTATTAATCCGGGGTCGCCACAGCGGAATGAACCGCCAGGAGAATAGAATGGTCAGACAATTTACAAAATTTACAAAGAAAATCAAACAAACAATCCTGTTGCACTTCTACACTTGATTTTAGTTTTATTGTACCCCCCCCTCCCCCCAAACAAAAAAAAATATTAATAAAGAAAAAAAAACAAGAAAGCGTTTTAAATAAGAATGAAATATTTGATGGCATACCTAAAAAAAAAGGGGGGGGGGGTGATTTAGTATTCAAAAAATGTTTTTTCTTGAATATTTAAAAAAAAAATTACTCTTACACTTCATATTTTCAGATTTTTCATAGTATATGTATTCATTCCGGTATTTTTACCATAAACCGATACATCTACCATTTGGTAGAAGCTGATACAGTTTTTAGAAATTATGGGATGTGTTAAAACAAAATGCGTTGAGTGTGTTAACTAGCGACATTAGGAGTTAAGAAATGCAATCCAAACATGTTTTTCTTGGTGGGTGAAGTTAAAGGGTTAAATAAATTAGCCAATAAATTATAATTTTAAATAGATAGGACCTTATTATAGGCCTACTGTGCATCTAAGATTTAATTACGGTCGATGTCCCTAACTGGACTGAGAAGTTCTGATTAAGTGGGTTGGCTGAACAAGCAGTTTTGTCCTAGAAGGGTTGATTTGAAAGTGGAATGAGAGAAACTGAGAGGCATTGGCATATCAGTGATGGGGAAAAAACAAAACAAAACATGTTTCTGAATGTCAGATTCTAGTGAGAATCTTTAAGCTTCCATAGAGGAGAAGAGAATGTTCAGACAAATGAGCCCTAGGCACCTCATCAGTACGAAACACCCTGAGGGACCCTTCTTTGAGGTTTACTCATTTATTATATATTTAGTTTAGACCTAGGTTTTCATCTATGATCATGAGTTCACAGATTTTAGTTGAAAATAATCTATTTAATCAGATGATATTCTCAGAATGCAATGACCATTGCTTGTCAACAGAGGTCCCCAAAAACATATTAAAAAAGTAGATTGCTTGTGTACCCTAAATAGCTTGTGGGTTGTATCGTTTTGTCTTGACATTCTTTTGAAATGACACTACTCTTTACTTTTGATTACTCTAGATTTGATTCTTTGTTTGCACCTTTGTTTTTATGGGTCTTATACTATCTGAAACATGCTAATTGCAAACATTTAGTCACATTCACCTTGATTCATTCCCAGAGGAAACTTAACTTACTCAGAGATTGCTTTGCCATATCATGAGTTTTCAGTTTACCGGAATAGTTTAATAGCCGTTTGAAGCAATGTATTGGTTTCTGGTAACTGTTTGTGACAGTGCTGAAATCTCTTAATACTTGATGATGATAATATATTGGCATGCTCTCTATATTTCCTCACGAATGTAACACATCCTAAATCATAATAGTGAAGGCAATCAATATGAACGTCTTACTCTTAATAATGACTGGCGTGTGAACAAAAAACTTGTGAATTTAGTTTTTTAGCTCGTGGTTTGGTTAAACTGAAACTTTTTGCAACCCCTGTTGGTAGAAAAGTGTTAACTTGCTCTGATAGTGTCTTTTATCTGCTGTTGTGACAGACTGAACAGAGAGGTGGTGAGATACACGCTCACACAACAACTGAAAGTAACTCCTCCTAGAAGCTCCTCCATTACACTGCATTTCGCAGCAGATGATCTGATTTGCCGTAAGTGACACAGCCTTCACAGTACCACTTCAGTGCATTTTTTGTTTGTGGCTTGAGCTTTTTAGTTCTCACACGTTAAATATGTGCTTGTGTAGGTGTGTGTTCAGAGAGAAACACAGCAGAGTTACCAACAAACCTTTATTTTATTCAGCACATCACTTTTAGCATTTGAACACTTAGCCTGATTCACAAAATGACTTTGCCTTTATGCCAAGATTTGGAGAGGTATCTAAAAGTCATGTTTCAATATGAGCTGAAACATTTTTTTTCTCAAATTTCATGAGCTGCTGTGTTCAGTTATAATCATTTTAAAACGAAGTTGATACTTGGATGAAACATAAATCTGTATAATGAAAGAGCAACCTCAGAGCAGTACATGTTTTCCACTGGCCCAGTTTAGCACAGGTGACTTCTGGGAAGATTCCTCACAGATGTGAGTTGCTCACAATGTCATTCAGAAAAAAAATCACATTCTAAAAATAGAGTTTCCAAATGAGGGTTTTCGGGGCCGGCCCTGTACATTTAGGGGCCCTAAGCAGAATAGTTTTGGGGCCCTACCTTGCTCTACATAGTGGAGTATTGCCATTGAAAACCAGCCCACAATGATTTTATTGCTTATTAAATACAATCGATGAAACAGAAAATTGAAGTCTAATTTCTTCTACTTAATAACTGTCTAAATGATTTGCATCACTTTTTTTTGTCAACTAGCAGCTTCAGAAATGAAGAATTAAACAATCTTTAATAAAGGGAGAAGTGATTCCTACTTTTCATCCTTCTGGAGTGTTTATTAATTAATTCATTCATTTTCTTGTCAGCTTAGTCCCTTTATTAATCCGGGGTCACCACAGCAGAATGAACCACCAACTTATCAAGCATTTGATTTACTTCCAGCCACAACCCATCACTGGAAACTGGCGTGTTTAAACATATTCTATTAATTTTAGCAAACAGATCGAAGATTCTATAAGAAAGTTATAAAAAAAAAAACCTGCAATGGAACGACACTGAACAATAATTAATTAAATGCATTACTTAGTAATACAATATACATTCTGAACTCATTAAAAACTCAAAATAATAATAATAATGTTAATGCACAGATTGATCCATAAATAATAAATAATACAATATTAATATGAAAAACAAAAGAAAAAGGGAGGCAACAAATATTGGGTTAATGGCAATACACAAACACAAACTTTATTATTTCCTTCAGTCTCCTTCCCTGTTCCTTACATTTGAGATGCAGGGTCCAGAGCTTATTTTAAATTATGATTCATTCAATAAGGACATAACCTTTATAAACATGTCTCAGGAAAAATATTACTTGTATGGAAAATATGTCAGTGAAGGTCACTTCAGTATTGCAGTAAAATCTAAAAGTCTGTAAAACCAGGAAAAAATAAAGTAGACGACGTTTATTAATCTGTAAAAGCCTATTTCAGATAACTGCTGCTTGTCTTTAACATCATCAACAGCACTTAAAAGCGATGCCAGGGTTCAACGCAAAGGATTTTTTCTACTGGCCCGATCTGGCCAGTGGTTGAGATTTTTACTTGCCCAGACAAAATTTTCACCGGCCCCACCAAAAAAAAAGTTCATAGCTACTTCTTAGCCACATATTCTAAACAATATATCAAAAATAATGTCTGAATCTAGAATTTAAATACTTTAAAAATATTAATACATACTGTATAAAATGAGCAGTATGGAAAATGTGCAGGTATTTTATAGCAGTTCAATGAACTGTGCATTCATTTATTCATTAATTTTCTTGTTGGCCTAGTCCCTTTATTAATCATTGGTTGCCACAGCGGAATGAACCGCCAACTTATCCAGTGTTATATGCAACACAGGCTCATTGTGAAAACGTAGTCCCGAGTAAGTTTCTGGAGACCGCACATTATGTGGTCAGGGGCACTTATGGCTGCGTTTCATTTTTTTTAAACAAACGCTACAGGGCGGTGTGACGCCTTTTCTTCTCGCGCTTACCGGCCGACCGCCTCGTGTGGATGACTTTACCGCTGCAACCAGTTTGCCACAGAGAGGAGTTGACCACCATGACGACGCCGGGGTTCGAGTCCGGCGAGGAGCGGTTTCAGAAAGCAGGTAAGACAAACACAGAATCCATGTAACGAAGTAAACCAGTAAACAACAGGGTGAGAATGCAATGAAGTCTGAAAATGTGGTAAAAATGAGATGAGGGGGCTTTGTTTTGTTCTGGATTGCTTTTTTGAAAGCTGTTGGTTGGGTTTAGTGGGTGGGTGGGTCAATCAATAAAATTTTGGTTGTGTTTAGGGAAGGGGGAGGGTGGGTCAGTCTGATCGGATGGTCAGTCAGTTGTTCAGTCAGCCAAAAACGGTCGGCCGACAGCGGCCTCTGGTTGGTTTACGCGAGAACGGCAGGCGTAAACGGCACTCGCGAGAGACACTTGAGATCTCAAAAAGTGTCCGCAGCGGCCTCTCGTGGAATTGCCAAAGCAAAAAGTGCAAAAAGACGTACCTGACGGGACGTATTCCGCGGCCTCCAGAAACGTACTCGGGACTACGTTCTCAGAATGAGCCTGGGTTGGTTATACGCCACCGTGAGGCCCTCACACTGTGCAAAACACACAATTTTCTTTATTGTGTTGAACCCACGTAAATGTCTGCTTCCAAGATGTTAGAAACAGTTGTTTTCTATAATCTTCATAATTTGATGATACCCCTATGTTGCCGTCTCTTTGCTGTACAGGTTGTTACAAGAAAAAAACAGCATGCTCACAACATCGAATCAGATAAGAGGAACCAAAAAGCAATATGGCATTTACGACATCACAGAGAGGGTAGCATTTAAAGGCTTAAAAGCACAAACTGTTTCTAAATTAAAGACTGTATTTGCATGCAAGTGACAAAGAGTCGCATTAATTTAAAATCAAACTTTAGTGACAAGGCAGTCTGGCTCGATCGGGCCAGTAACAATCCTGTCAACTGTGCCGAGCGTCTCTCATGCTGGCCCCAGGCCATCGGGCAGTCCTTATTGTTTAGCCCTGGATGCTAAAAATAATTTTGATCTTGTCTCTATGCATCATCATTTTTCCCTTCAGTTGTTCTATACGCCTGAAGAACAATGTTAGTTTTGTTTAATTTTGGCGTTCCAATTTGTAAAAATGGTGAAATCCGCATTTGCCACCTTTTTTTTTTTTTTTTAAAGATCCAGTCCCCACAGATTTGGTAAGTGTATGATTAGTGTTCTTTGTTTATGTTTCTACAGATGGCAAAGTTAGTAAGTATCGTCAGCAGTACTTTTTCAGTTTTTAAAGACATACCTTAAGCCCTGCTCACACTGTAAGATTTCAGCCAGGGTTTTGTCACCTGAGACAAATTTGAGAAACCCTAAAAGATTCCTGAAATGTTCATAGACAGCCGCTTAATGCCTGTTGCGATCAGATTTCATTCCGATAAAGTTCTAGCAGTGTCAGAAGATTTCAGAGACTTTCCTTTTTTTAAGATTTATTTTTGGCCTTCTTGCCTTTATTAGATAGCACAGTATTAAGACAGGAAGCGAAGTTGGAGACAGAGAGGGGGGTAGGGTTGGGAAAAGCTGGGATTCGAACTCAGGACACCCTCACATGCTGCTGCACCATATGTCGGCACGCTAACCACTAGGCTATTGCACCGACTTACAGAAACTTTCCAACAGTGTGACAACAGCTGTGATGAGCGTCAATCCAAGAACCAATAGGAGCGCAGAATCTGATGACGCAATTCATGCCACAATTCAAATGACTGCAGGGAAGTGTCAAAAAAAAATGTGTTCATGTGCGTGCTGTGTTCATAATTGCCGCTACAGTTTCTTTACATTTGCTGCGAGGAATCATTTCAGAATGCAGGATAGTGAATATGTAAAATTACTTTGGAGATGTTTTCTTTTGTGTTTGGCGCGTCTTTATCGTCGTTCAGTCTGACATTATGACAGTTGAGATCTTATGGCATGACGTGAGGCATGGTTGTGCAGTCTGACATGCTCAATTGTTCTGTATTTAAAAAAAAAAATACACAGTGTGAGCCAGCCTTTTGTCAAAATGATTTAGTTACTAAGTTTACAGTAATATCACTACAATATTATGGCCTGAAAATCCTCCACTTCCACACAGCTCTCAGATCCGCTGGTGTGAAAATCAGCTGTAGTGCATGTAATAAAACTGCCCTTTTCATGCAAACCCTTCCTTCGACACTCGTCTAAACAAAGCACTTTGCTGACTTTTTTCAAACACACTTTTGCCTCTAGAAGTTTTCACAGATGTTGAAGTCCCTGTGAAGCAGAAGTTGCAGAGACTTTTATTCCAGTATGTTGGCGTACTTCCAACTGAAAATGAATATAAGTAGGGGGTGGAGCTTTCTTTTTGCTCATCATTCCCTCATGGCAAACTAACAGTAAAACGGTCGTGGCTAACTGACATCAACAGGGAAGGACCGCCACTCCAAACATGGAAACAACTAAGTAGACTTTGACTGAAGATTAGCAATAATAATAAATTCAGTGGATTAACTTGCATGCATTATTGTCACGATCAGAGGAAGGAGAGGGAGGCAGATGTAGTAAACAGTATATTTATTACTGTAACATCATAAACATACGTAGTATGTAAGGCGAAGGCAGTCTTTAGGAATGGGGATCCAGACAGGCGAGTAAGATAGTCACTTCCCTGAGTGGAGGCTGAAGACGAAGATCAATGCAGAGCTGATGCAGAGCAGTAGCAGAGCACAGGAGGGTATCAAGGAGAGGTTGCAGGAAGGCTTGGGTGATCGTGTCCATGTGTGATACTCGACGGTGAATGTGAGGATGAAGGGAGCTTATATTGGTGAGTCCAAAGTGGCAACAGGTGGTAATTAGTACTCGGGGGATTGTGCACGGCTGGAGGACGGTCTAGGTGAATTGGATGGAGAGTGACGCACTGGGGACGTGACAATTATTTTCTCACCTAAAGATTAGTAATGTGTGCTAGCAAAATAAAGATTGTAAATTTTGATTTTAAAAAGACTTTGTAGAACCAAAGATCCCAAGAGAGAATTTTTATTTTTCACCCCATTCATTTTTTTTTACTTTCCCTTACAGAAATTTCACATGATTTTCACATGTTAAATTCACATGTGACCACATGTGAAACACAGGAACCACATGTGAAATGCACGTGATCACATGGGAAAACGTGTGGTTTTGGAACACTTTCGTGTGAACTCACATGTGATCACATGGGAAAACATGTGTATTTAGAATGCTTTCGTGTGAACTCACATGTGATCACATGAGAAAACGTGTGGTTTTGGAACGCTTTTGTGTGAATTCACATGTGATCACATGG
>CAIGQQ010029639.1:0-10348 GCA_903798035.1 Danio albolineatus
CAGTGCGGGAAGAGTTTCGCTCAATATCCAACGCTTAGTCACCACATGAGAGTTCACACCGGAGTGAAGTTGTTCACCTGCGAACAGTGCGGAACGAGTTTCGCGTACAAACACAGGCTCAAAATCCACATGAGAGTTCACACCGGAGAGAGGCCTTACGAATGCTCGCTGTGCGAAAAGCGTTTCATTCAGAAACTAACTCTTGACATTCACATGAGAGTTCACACTGGAGAGAGACCGTTCACTTGTCCGCAATGCGGAAACACTTTCACTCAGAAAGGAAGTCTTAACGTCCACATTAAAAGTATTCACGGGTCCGCTCGGAAACAAAAACCCAAAGTCCAATGCAAGAAATAAGTGGTTTTGGCTTATGCCAAAGGTGTTTACTTGGCTCTCGGCGAAGGCGGTTTTTTTCCTCTCCCTCCCATATCTCTCCTGGCTGGCTTCTCGTGTCTCGTCTTATTCTATCTCTGAGGCTCTCCTTGCCCTGCTTTCCAAACGAATAAGGAATTATGGATTTGATCAACTGGTCTCTGAACGCAATTGACACCATCTTCTCGACGAGACAAAGGCCCACTTGTCCTGCGGGGACGTTTGCAGCTGGATACGTGATGGACGGGTGGGAGAAGTGTGCCTGGCTGCTCTGTCTCTGGAGGATATTGAAGATATCTACCTATTCGGAACTTTGATAACAGGATTTCTGCTGATGGGCTTACGCGGGGCCCTGGTGTATCGACGATTGATGAAAGCGGTCAGTGCGGCTCAAAACCCCACCAAGCTGGCCGGCTTGATTGAAATTGTGGTGAGCAGAGCTGCTACAAACCAGACTGTAGTCTTAGACCGCAAATTGGAAAACATCGAGGTGAAACTAGCGGATTTGCAACAAGATTTGGCCAGACCTGGAGACCAGTGATGGACATTAAATATCGGTGAAATTGGCAGATATTGACCAAGGTTTTTCAAATTTTTCTTCTCTTTCGGCTTCCCTGTGTTTTTCCCGCCAGACGGCCTTGGCTGGAGACAAACAACCTCTCCCGGATAGCAAGATAAGGAGACGCTCTGAATTCCTGCTCCCTGTCAAGGACACCTGTTAGACTCTACGCAGGGGTGGCCAACCCTGTTCCTGGAGAGCCACCGTCCTGCAGATTTCAGTTGCAACCCTGATCAAACACACCTGAACCAATTAATTAGGACCTGAACAGCACTTGATAATTACAGGCAGGTGTGTTTGATATGGTTTGCAACTGAAATCTGCAGGAGGGTGGCTCTCCAGGAACAGGGTTGGCCACCCCTGCTCTACAGGCTTACACACACATACACAGCTACAGATAGACTATCACTACCTAGCCCCACATCCCACGCCTTTGTGCGCTTTCACCCACTGGAGCGGGTAGGCAGGTCTGTGACCAGCGCCCCCTGGCTGCAGGACCAGATGGCTGCCGCCCTCATCGGACTATATCCACATCCTATTTCCTATCTCCTATTTCACTACATGAAAGTGACAAATAAAGTATGATTTGATTTGTTCAGACTCGGTCCTGCATAGTTTGGCTCCAGCTTCCTTCAACACACCTCTCTGGAAGTGTCGAGTATTCCTAGAAAGAGATTGATTAGCTGGTTCAGGTGTGTTTAACTGAGGTTGGAACTAAAATATGCAGGGTTTGGACACCCGTGGAGAATGCCTTGGGTACAGGTCATGTTCGGCAATAATTGCCTCAGGTCTCGGATTTTTCTTTTTTATTAAATAATGGTGTTTTTCCAAATGGACCCAATCATACCTGATGCCTTTAACAGAATGTCTGTTTACAATAAACGTTTCAGTGCATTGAGTAGAGCTGGACAATGATTAACATTGTTTCTATCAGGAGTAATCCAACGATATCTAACATCAATTTGTAGTTTTTTTGATTTAGTGGCAAATTTGTATGAATTCATACGATCTCACTCGTACAATTTGGTACGGTTTGCTTATCCCCAATGATGGTTGTGTTTGGGTGCCACGTCTCCTTTTTAGAATCGTACATTTTCATAAGACTGAATTTGTACACATTAGCCACTAAACTGACAAAACGTAAAATAGTTACGTTTCCTCGTAAGGCTAAGTAATTATTGAGTAATCTCGAGATTAATCATGATTACTTCCAATGTTATGTCCAAAAAGTAGTGTGTTGTGTATTTTATCGTAGAAAATACTGGTATATGAACAAAAGCCTCTTTCACGCATTCAGACCTTTCCGGAAAATTACCAGCAATTTTCCGGAAAGGGATCACGTGTGAACAGGCTCTTTTTGAAAATACCTGTAAATTCTTTCTGGCAATTTTCCGGAAAGAGAAGTTGTAACATTACTGGGTAATTTGCCGGAATGCTTTGCCGGAAAGAGCGTGTTCACGATTAGAAAACCGCTGACGTGAGACGTCTACTCCAGCCAATCAGAACACTCCGTGCTGTTTATGAAAATACAAGCCTTTGAAAACTTTTCCAGACACATTCAGCTGCTAGATGGTAGTCAGATTATGTTTCTATGGCCCCATTTACACTAATGCGTTTTCGTTACGCCATCCGTCCACACTACGCCGGAGTTTTCGAGCCCTGAAAGCGGAGCGTTTTGGAAAAGCTGGAGAGGCCGTGTTCATTCTAATGCGCTGCTGCTCCGTCTCAGTGTGGATGGGGGAAAACAAAGACATCTGAAAACGGAGGCGTGGCTGCTGAGATTCGCTACTCGATTGGGGCTTTTGGGTCATTGCGTATCCTTCCCTTATTCGTCAAGCCCCTATCACATGACTAACGCCACCGGACATGACTCCCAGTCGACATTTTCGATAGCCATAGATGTTTTATATTCATTTGTTACTTTAAGTAACAACTCGACCTCGTCGTCTGTCCACAAAAAGACCTCTCTTGCTTTCTTTACCATCGCGTTCATCGTTCAACCAGTGTTTGTTGACTAACAATAACCAAATGCCAAGCAAGACACGTGCTTCCTGTTTATACATAAACGCGCATGCTCAGAGTGCGCGGATGGTCACGTGATATACGTTTTTGGTGGAGTAGTGTGGACGGAGATATGTTCAGAAACGCTGGGTGAAACGCAAGTGTAGACGCGGATCGTTTTCATGCTAAAACGCCGTTTTAAAACTAAAACGCACTAGTGTAAACGGGGCCTATGTTCCTTCTTAATGCCAACTGCGTAAAAAAATGATCGATAAAATGCTTATGATAAATCGCTGTGAGTTTACCCTTCAAGATCTGCTTTAGGTGCTTGTTGTGAGTGCACGTGGAGGAGTGCTCCAGTGAGCGCCAGCACACACACATATTATGTACCTCTCGACATGCGAAAGCGTTCCTTCATATGTTTTCATCGAAGATGTTCACAATACATCTCCATCCACAGAATTTGTAATGTCGTCAAATGTGTAAACATTCAGCTGCGGTTCGTGCTTCTGCCTTTGGATATCTCTGGGACAAAGCAGCTGCATGAATGCTAAAGCTTAAAATAAAGTGAAACCATCAACAAAAGCCCGACCCCTTCTATGTTTACAAACACAAGCGCAGCTGTTTACAGCTCTTTTCTGGTTAACGATGTAAGAATTTACCGGTATTTTGGAATGGATTAGTGATCGGTCTTTTCCGGATAAATTACAGAACGTCCTCGCCTGTGTGAATAGAGCTTTTTTTTTAATTATTTACTAGTAGTCGTTACGGAAATTTTCTGGATATTTTTCGGTATCACTGTGTGAAAGAGGCTAAAAGTGCATTACCGTTTGTTTTGCAAACACTTAAGGCAACGCAAGTTTATTTATATAGCACATTTCATACACGATAATTCAAAGTGCTTTACATAAACAAGAATAAAAAGACAAGTTTAAGAAAAAAAATGTATAAAAATAGATTAGAATGTGATAAAACAGGTTATAAAAGAATGGAAAAAGAAAAGAAATGCACAATAGTGCGATCTGCCGGACGTAGCACAGTGCTCATTCAGTAAAGGCACAGCTAAACAGATGTGTTTTCAGTCTTGATGTGAATGTGCCTAATGTTGGAGCACATCTGATCATTTCTGGAAGCTGATTCCAGCAGCGGGGGGCGCTGTTAGTAGCTGAAAGCAGATTCACCCTGCTTTGACTAAACTCTTGGATTTTCTAGTTTATATGATCCTGAAGATCTGAGTGATCTGTTAGGGTTTGTATTCAGTCAGCAAATCTGTAATGTATTGAGCTCCTAGGCCATTTAGTGATTTATAGACAAGTAGTAATACTTTAAAATCTATTCTGAATGTAACTGGGAGCCAGTGTAAACACCTGAGGACAGGAGTGATGTGCTCTGATTTTCTGGTTCTGGCCAGAATCCTGGATGAGCAGTAACTGTCTGACTGTCTTTTTGGGAAGGCCCTTGAGGAGTCTATAACAGTAATCCGCCCTCCTCTAATCATGCCCAGATTTGTTTAATGCTCTTGAGTAGTGTTGAACAGTAAGAAGGTTATTAAACTGATAATTAATCAACTGATTCTTGCGTCTAGAAACTGAATATCATTTAAATTATGAGTTCAGGTAAAAACACTGTCATATATTCTGAAAGGATAATATATAATAATCAGTTAACCACATTATTTAATAGTGCAAACGCTGTAGTATACCTATAGGCAAACGCCTATAGTTATACCGTATACCCTATAGTTACTTAAGTCAATGAATATTACCACTAAAGTTAGTAAGTTCAAGGAAAGGCCATGTGTTTGTGTTCAATCTGTATCTGTAATGTCTTTTGCACAAAGTAATAACTGATTTGTAATACTGTAAACCAGAGGTGTCCAACCTTTTAGTATGAAGGGCCAAAAACCAAGTATCATTAAGAGTCATGGGCCGAAGGTAAATATATCAAACTATATTACATTAAAGTCGCTCACCAAATTATCTGCATTGTCAGATGACAGTATATACGCTTACACAAAATCCGATTAATTTACATCATTTAACTGAAACATTTCATTTCACTTAGCTTTTATAATTACAATAAAACAAATGGTTACATTAAATTTGAGTCGACACTCGGAAATCATTCCCATCCTTCTCCCTTTCTTCTCAAATGGCATGGCGGGCCAAATCAAAGGTTACGGTCCTAGTTTGGACATCTCTGCTGTAAACCATTACTTCAAGAAACATTTCAGCAAACATTCTGGAGGATTATGAACCTTTAACATTTAAAATAAATTATTTAATAATACATTTATTTATTTATTCAAAATTTAGTTCTAATCAATCTGAAAATATGTAGTAGGATTTGTCTAAATTATTTCACTTAAGCCAGTATTTATTCATTGTTTTAGTTGTTTGCCTGTATGGAATTCTATCCGAATTAAAAAATAAAGACTTTTGTTTTGGTGTGGCTGTGTAACGTCACAAGGCTGCGCCGCTCTCCCGTGTTTACGATTCCACAGAAGGTTTGTTTTTGCAAGCTTTCAACGTGTATAAGTCGATAAACAATACGAGGGTAAGTTAATAACAATGTTAACATGTTTTTCTAGATTAGTTATTCGTCATTGACCGCTACTTTGCGAAACATTATCAAACATTGAATAACGTTTGAGACAAGCTGAAGCTGACCTGACAACAACCCCAACACCGCTGGTATTTATGAACAGCAGCTGATCTAACAAATCTCTGATGTTAACGATAGCTTTTAGTCCTGTTTAAAGTAAACGAGCCATGACAGAAACATTATTTGTTACACTTCCTGCAACATTTCAGCTAGTAATGAATTATCCACCTTCATTTCACAGCTTTTTGCCTGAAGTGTTAATAAGTTACTAGCATTGTGTATATTGTTTGATTTCAACACTGTTTATATTACATTAGTCTGACTGTATTTCATGCAACATGTGACCCAGCTTGTGTTATAAACACCCAGTTGGCAGTAATTTTACTTTACACTTCATATCATATCGCTCTCAGTGTTTAAATACATTATCCGTTTACAACTAACTACTTACCTGTATGTAAAGCATTTAATCCATAATATATATATATTTAATGTTTTAAGCCATGTATATTTAATGTTTTATTACCAATGTAACTTGATTTAATGCATACTTTATTGTTATTCCACATCTCTATTCACCTGTGTGGAATAAATCGATGGACTCGTGCGTTCTGATCGATGCACCACAGTGATCATCACCTTTAAAGGGGAAATGAAGCACTCAGTCAAGTTTACCTTATTTTGTAGACCAATTTCCACTTTAATGAAAAATATATAACAAACATGATTAAACATAACCATTTCGAAGAAAAGAGGGTGTTTTATCATACATTTTAGTACAAGGGCGCCGCCATCTTGGAACGCCGCAGTGTGTGACGTCACGGGGTTGGTTCCGTTGGTTCCAGTATGTCTGGTCTCACTGGGAGATAAGTACTTGTACAATTGTTGAATACATGAGGTTTTTATGGACATACTGGTCTCTTCATTACCTGGCTGGCACGTTTTCCCTTCGATGGACTGATGTGTCACTTTTGACAGAGAAAGTTGGGAGGTCCGGTGAGCTCGCGTTATAGCCTGATACACTGAAAACAGACGGAGCAGCTTCAGGTCTCAGTCTGTCGGTGCGACGACTTACTAATGTTTCTGACTCAAAGATCTTCTTCTCAGTGTAATCGTCCTCTAAAAAATGGTCACTGCATACTCGTGCCTCAGGGCCCATAAGTGGGTTTTTCCTTTTTAATCGCTGCTAGCCAGTGAAGCAGTGTTGTTCTGCGTTTTAGCGGCAGTTTATGAAAATGCATTAATTTACCCTTAGCTTTGACACTATAAAAAAATCATTTTTACATCCAGGAGCAATCCCCCACCCCCACCCTTTTGTCTTTTTATATGCCTTGTGGTATTTGACTTTGTAGTCTCCATAATTTAGTCGTTTTTTGCTGCTTTACCTGTCTATCTATTTAACAGAACCAACCCCGTGACGTCACATGCTGCGGCGTTCCAAGATGGCGGCGCCCTTGCACTAAAATGTATGATAAAACACCCTCTTTTCTTCGAAATGGTTATGTTTAATCATGTTTGTTATATATTTTTCATTAAAGTGGAAATTGGTCTAAAAAATAAGGTAAACTTGACTGAGTGCTTCATTTCTCCTTTAAACTGGCAAACTTAGTTGAATACTTCTCAACACGTACCATGTTTCTGAATTATACCCCCCAAGGGAATTATATATAATGAAATTAAACGTGGACCTAGGATAGACCCTTGAGGAACACCATATATCATGTTCTTGTGATGTATATTCATCTATATTTGCTAAAAATTTCCTATTAGAGAAGTGTTTGTTTTGCAACATTGTAGATGTGTTAAGTACAGAGTACACACAGGATTTAATCTGGAGAAGCGGATTTTTTTTTATGTGTTGCACAACGTTATTAACATTTTATTTATCCTTTTGACTTGTATTGAATGACATTATTTTACTGTCTTTAACTGAGACTGATTCTCTTCCTGTTGATTGTTCTCCTCTTAAATACACAGGACAACTCCTGCTGAAGCGACTGATCTCCACACTGTTATAAAGATGGCGTTTATTAAAGAGGAGAGTGAAGATGTGAAGATTGAAGAAGCATTCAAAGTCAAACATGAAGATCCTGAGGAACTAACAGGTTGGTTTTCATCCTCAAAGCTCAACTCTGTCATTTGGTCCTCATTTAGATCTGCAGATCTACACAAATGAAGAAGAATTTAAGTAATAATTAGAATTAAAGTGATATTATTTTGCATAGAGACTCACATGGACGGACATGTTGAAGCACACAGACACTAACGATGCGTTTACGTGAGCCTGATGAGATGTTACTTCTGATTGGGCAGAAAAAATGGAATTTATCAATAGAAAACTCATTTATTTAACTACTGTGCTGGATGCCGTTATTTAATATCCTAATTAAAAAAACCAGGATCCTCTTTTGCCTATATTTCTTAGCTAGAGTTTTGTGTAGGACCGTCTTTTGTAATGTTGTTCAAGAAATAAATTAGATTCATACCTTACCACACAAGGTATCTTGATGGGTTCTGCCAATGAAGCCAATGAAGCCACTTCAGTGAAGAGAATTAATCAAATACACTTTTATTAATAAGATAAAATCTAGTGAAAAAGAAGAATTAAAAAACAATCACAATTACAAAATCCTTTACTTAATTCTCCGTTGAGACCCTCAGTATACAGAAGTCTGTTTAATCGTGCTGCTGGTTTGTCTGTTCCAGCCTTTTATACAGTATTCAAGCCTTGAATATAGCTGTGCCTTTAATGTTTTAAGCTATCAATGTTTGATATACCTGAGGATATCTAAAGTTTGATATATACTTGAGGATGTCTGTTAATACAGAGATGCATCCCTTTGAGTAAATAAACAGCAAAGCAACCATCAGTGTTTGATATACTTGAAGATATCTAAAGATTGAAATACTTGAGGATATCTAAAGATTGATATACTTGAGGATATCTAAAGATTGATATACTTGAGGATATCTAAAGATTGATATACTTGAGGATATCTAAAGATTGATATACTTGAGGATATCTAAAGTTTATAATACTTGAGCATATCTGTTAATACAGAGAAGAAATCTTTTTGTTCTCTAGAGCTTAGTAATTACTCCCTAGGGTGATGCACTTGAATAAAAACATAGCAAAGCGTTTCTTCTATTACATCAGCATTCGAGCAGTCTTCTAGGGGTTTTGTCCTCCAAGGCCAAAGCTTCTAGTTGGCAAAGAATATCTTCCTCTGAAGATAACGCTTCCAGACTTTCGGTTGAGATAGTTGGTTAGAAGTGTAATCTGGACCATTTCTTCCGCCATTTCAGTATGTCGTCATTGACCTCTTCGAACTCCGTTGGAAGCGTTTCTTATGTTTCTTCTCATTGCTCGTAGCGGTTTTTGCAAGCATATGAGATTCTGAATATCTAAGTAAAGTTTTTGTGTCTTTTACAATTAATGTCATTAAACCATTCAGACGCTACGCTACCAAACTTAAGTTTGAATACACACGTTATGGAGGCCCCATAAATATTCAGGATTAAAGTAATTTCCTTGAAAAAAAAAACAAAAAAACACTGATGTCCAGCGCATCATCGATGACGTAAGCGTGCTCAGGCCCGAATGCAATGAGAGTGCGGGCCGTCGGGGGAGACGGGAGGGAGGACAAGCGTGCTTTGGCCCGGTTAAAGGGAACTGTACATAGTGTGAGTACGCCCTTAAAGCCTGATCATGGTGACCTTTAAACCATACTATACTGTACTGTACTGAACTGCTTAGCGGAAACGAGGCATAGTTTTTTTGTTTGATCTCCTTTAGAAATGTGAGATGTGGATTCTTACTAGTTAGTGGATTGGGTAATACTTCCAGGGATTTTTACACAGGTTGTGAGAAAAACACTGACATTCAGCATTCGAGTGTACCCTGTAAATCAGGGGTGTTAAACTCAGTTCCTGAAGGGCTGCTGCCCTGCGGAATTTAGTTCCAGCTCTGCTTCAACACACCTATCTCAAGTCATTTTTATTGTCAAGTATGCTGAACATTCTTGATATACAGCACAGATGAAATTACAAATGAGTCCTCTCAGCCTACGGCTCAAACAAGCAATATAGTCCTCAGTCTGTGTTTGTACTAGCCGGGGGTGAGAGCAAAGAAGTTGAGTCTCTTGACCACCTGGTGGAGGAAACTGTCCTTGAGTCTACTGGTTTTGGCCCGGACACTGCACAGTCTCCTTCCTGATGGCAGCAGGCTAAAGTAACTGTGAGATGGGTGGGATGGTTCACCTGCAATCCAGATTGCTTTCCAGGTGAGACAGGAGTGATAGATGTTTTAGAGGGCGGTGAAAGAGACACCAATGATCCTCTCAGCTGTTCTTATAATCTGCTGCAGAGTCTTCCGACATACTGTGGTGCAGGCTACATACCACACAGTGACGCAGCAGGTCAGGATGTTCTCGATGACACCCCTGTAGAAGGTGTACATGATGGAAGATGGGGCTCTTGCTCTTAGTTTGCGGAGGAAGTACAGGCGTTGTTGGGCTTTTCTGGCCAGTGATGTAGTGTTGGGGTTCCAAGACAGGTCTTCGGAGATGTGCACTCCCAGGAACTTGGTCCTGCTTACTCTTTCCACTGGAGCACCATTGATGGTTAGTGGAGCCTGCTGGGTTTGTGCTCTCCTAAAGTCCACAACAATCTCCTTCGTCCTCTCTACATTCAGGTGGAGATTGTTGACCTTGCACCACGAAGCTAGCCTGCTCACCTCATGCCTGTAGGTTGTCTCATCATTATTGTTAACACAGTCGTGTCGTCTGCGAATTTGATGAAGAGGTTGGTGCT
>CAIGQQ010029639.1:16372-28545 GCA_903798035.1 Danio albolineatus
TTTTTTTTCCAGAATTTTTTAAAGAGTGCAATGATTTATGCCTAGCTAATAGTGCCCGCAGCAGACCCGGAGATTGAATATATTAAGCTGTGGTCAAACCCAACTGTTTAACTCTATAGGCACTTCTGCAGTTGTCAAGAGGCGGGGAATGGCGCAGGTTAAACAAAAATGCACAGATTGCAACTAATTAAGATGCAAGTAAAAAAAAAAAACATTTGGTATGCGGTTAAAGGGAACATAAATACACTTAAATTAGGGAAGTCTAATCAGCAAAACAAGTAAGTATACCGAGGGTATACCCAATTACTGGTCCTCAGAAGTCGTGATACCCAAACACCTCGTGGAAAAAAGTAGGCATACTGAGGCCCCGTTTACACTAGTGCGTTTTCATTTAAAATGAAACTCGGTTACGCCATCCGTCCACACTACACCGGAGTTTGCGAGCTGCGAAAACGGAGCGTTTTGGAAACGCTGGAGAGGCTGTTTTCATTCTAAAACGCTGCTGCTCCGTCTCAGTGTGGATTTGGGAAAACGGAGACCTTTGAAAACGGAGGCGTGGCTGCTGAGATTGGCTACGTGATTGGGGCTTTTGGGTCATTGCGTATCCTTCCCTTATTCGTCAAGCCCCTATCACATGACTATAACGCCACCGGCAGACGGCAGACCAGCCTTCACTGTAAACACTGTATTTTTGATAGCCATGGATGTTTTATATTCATTTGTTACTTTAAGTAACAACTCGACCTCGTCGTCTGTCCACAAAAAGAGCTCTCTTGCTTTCTTTGCCATCGCGTTCATCGTTCCACCAGCGTTTGTTGACTAACAATCACCAAATGCCGAGCGAAACACGTGCCTCCCGTTTATACTTGAACGCACATGCCCAGAGTGTGCGAATGTTCACGTGATATACGTTTCTGGTGGAGTAGTGTGGACGGAGATCTGTTGAGAGACGCTGGGTGAAACGCTAGTGTGGACGCGGATCGTTTCATGCTAAAACGCTGTGTAAACGTAGTTTAAACGGGGCCTGAGTATACGTGCGTATAGCCCCAACTACACCACTGGTTAGTCGTCATAACTACTTTTCTTTCCTTGGCCAAAAACTCGCTCTCGCGTCGTTAGTGCTGTGCAAGCATTATTAAAATCAGCTTTACATAGATATAAAAACAAATAGATCATTGCGCGTTCTATAATATGCTGAAAATTTGAACGTCATTGTCATCTTATTATTTACCATGTAGACATTACAGGAAACATTTCGTCATGAAAATGTGAAGTTCTGGAAAACTCTTGGAATTTTCGTAGTAAAGATGTGCATGAACCCTGAAAAAAAGCAAGTGAAGTGTTGTTTACGCAGTTATCCTCGTACAGTTCGAATATCAGATGCTAAAAGCATTTATTATTATTTGAATGAATTAGATCAAATTTAGCAATTAGTCCAACAACTTGAGTGAAGTGTACATTATACATGTGTTAAATATTGTAGTAGGTCAGAATAGTCAGGATTTAATCTGGACAAGGAGATTTATTATTATTATTATTATTATTATATATATATATATATATATATATATATATATATATATATATATATTTTTTTTTTTTTTTATACTGTAGTACTGTAGATATACTCAGGGGCGGACTTAACCAATATGCGATGTAATCACCTGCTTAGGGCCCTAGGGAATTAGGGGGCCCCGACCAATGCCAAAAAGCGTATTTTTAATCATATAGCTGTTTTAGAAATTTTCTACCATACGTTGTAAAATTTGTCTATAACCATTAAGATTTTATCGTTATTCTTTTCAAGACCGATGGCCCCATGTATAGCCTAATGCTGCGTTCACACCAGACACGGAAGACACATCTAGCACGAGAGATTTACTTTTTAAGTCAATGCAAAGGTGCGAATTGGCATCCTGCAGCTTGAATGACACGGATTGCGTGAAATACGCCAATTAAGCGTTTTGCGAGTTTGACCTTCACCTGAACTACAGTTGACATTCGCGCCGCGTTAACCAATCAGGAGCTTGCGCTTGGGGGTGTGTGATTATAACGTAGTGCCTGTTGTTGGTGCCCCAGGGGAAAATCCTCCTGCCGACACCGACAACAGTTCATCAAACTGGGCTCGGCTCAGTCAGAAGCACCGCTGAAACTTCCATCATCCAGGTTAAGATTCTGGAGGAGTTTATGAACTCATAGAGCTCGGTGCACCTCAGACACTGCTCCAAACGAATCGACGCTGTTTTTCAGCCTTCATAAAGCACATAAACACAGCTATTCTCACAATAAAATCCATGTTAGCCATTTAGCAATAAAACTACAGTCACCAAACCATAGACAGAAGCCCTAACATCACGCGAATCCGCGTCTGTTCTCAAGTGAATTTGACGCGTGAATGAATCGAATTTGTACGCGCGAATGAAGCGAGTAAACTCAAATGTTCACGCGTCTAGTTACACGCGAATAGCGCGATTTCTCCGCGCTTGCCGCGTCTGTTGTGAACACAGCATAATGGAACGCTCCTTCCCTACTGCACATGCAAATATTAAAAGCTAATCACAAATATAGCTAGTTAACTGTACATAATTTGATTTGTGAATTTATTGTATTTACTTTTACATTAAGAAGGTGAAGGCTCCACTTAATATATTTTTAACGTAATATTTACAAAAAAATAAAGAATCTACAGAGGAAATACAGAGAAAGATAATATTTTGAGTTTCAATGCTAGCGCCCCATAGCTGGAATTGCTTAGGGCAGTGGTTCTCAACTGGTTTGGCCATGGGACCCACATTTTTACACGGTCATCAAGCCGCAACCCCAATTTTTTGGAAATTTAATATAATTTTAGGAATTATAATTAATTTATATTTATTTGTTAACATAGAAAAGTAGTGACAGATAAATTACCAAGACTTACAAATAAGCAATATTTTATTGCTGTCATTTAACGAAATGTATCGAATTTTAGAAATATTACAAAGTAAAAATGACAAATACTGTAAACAGTGGTTAAGGTAAGGAAAGGTTCTGTTACCTCGCGAGGTAATTTCAAAATAAAAGTCCAGTATAAGCTAAATAAATTCAAAATTAATGTTTTTTTGACCGCACACTCTGCGACCCACTAAAAACGTTCCTGTGACCCAAATGTGGCCCACCAGACCCACCATTTGAGAAAGACTGGCTTAGGGCCCCCAAATCACAAAGTCAGCCCCTGGATATTCTTTATTTAAATGATATAATTTTACTGTCTTTAACTCTGATTCTCGTCCCTCAGCTCTTCCTGTTGATTATTCTCCTCTTAAACACTGAGGCAAACTCCTGCTGGAGCGACTGATCTCCACACTGTTATAAAGATGGCGTTTATTAAAGAGGAGAGCGAAGACCTGAAGATTGAAGACACAATCACAGTCAAACGTGAAGATCCTGAGGAGCAAACTGGTTAGTTTGAGGACTTTTATCATATATTGTGTTACTTAACCCTATTAAAATATTAAGTATTTGTACATTTGGCTCTGTGAGGAACAACCAGTGGATTAAAACAATCTGACGATATTTAAAAGGCGCTGGTGTATCCAAAATAAACCGTTTTCTGCACTGTTGATCTGAAAACTGTAGCTACTGATTCTATACTGTGAACGAGATTTGAGATACTCCCCTGGAAATTGGTTTACTTTGAGTCAGAGGGGGTATCAGGCATGTTAAATTTGTGGGTATGGGTTTACTGGAGACGCAAACCATTTCAAACAATGCAGTTCAACTGATTCATTTAGACCAGAGATGCCCAAAGTAGAGCCCACGGGCCAAATTTGGCCCATTGTAACCTTTGATTTGGCCCACAATCCCATCTGAGAGGAGAGTGAGAATGATTTAAATATCTTTAACAAAGAGATCATCGTTTCTAATTTAACAGAACATTCTTTTGTTTGTTTGTTTTAATGCTGAGCTACAAAAAAATCAAACTGGAATTAAATGATTCAATTAAATATTGTAAATGAATCTGATTTGTAAAAATGTAAATACGTCACTCGATGGAGAGAAAACTATGCAGAAGATATCGGCGCGCAAGTCATGGCAAAAACTAGTGTAATTGGTGTTATAAATGAGATTGTTTTAGTTTTAATGTAATTTTTTATTTATAATATACTATATAAAGCAATGTTTTCTTGTAATTTTTAAATATCATTAAATAAATTAGGAAATTACCCATGGCAACTTTATTTTTCTTCAGGCCCACTAGCGTTAATCAAGTTTGGGCACTCCTGATTTAGACGATCTTTTCGTGAATTGCCCACCACTAATGCAAACCTGATCGATGAGCTTGGCGAAAGTCGCCGTTCTCCTATTCTCTTAGTTCTCCTGACAAAAATAGTTCCTACACGCCAAGGTTTTTTTTTTAATCGCAGCCTAAAGGCTCGTTCACACCGGGACGCTTTTTGCTCGCATTTTCCGTCAACGTTAAACGCCTCGTGACTAAATTAAGGGCGACAATGTGACTGTGCACATCAACGCGCAAAATGCCAGACGTAAAAGTGTAATTTTTAAAGAAATGCCCCATGCTTGTTTTTTTTGTTGTTGTTTTGACGCGCTTGAATGCGGAAAATCGTTTCGAAAAACGTGGGAAAATGTTTCGAAAAATGCAGAAAAACGTTTCGAAAAACGCTGACGATAAACTATGATGGCAAATCAATGATGTTTACGGGTTAGGAGAAGTAACCGCGAGCAGATTACAGGCCTACATGCGAGGAAACTACTGGTCGCGCGCGCTGAACCGACCGCGAGGAAACGGACACATAAACCCTCACGCGATGTACACTCTCTCGAGCAAAGCTATGCCTCACAACACACGCGCACGATCAGTTCTCTCCGCTCTCCCACTGGCTCTTCTCTGCTCGTGTGAAACTTTTTGGATTTTTGTCAGTCTGGACAGTTGGAATTGTTGACTGACTAGTAGTTTATTTATAACATGGAATCAAGAGTCACTAAATCACAGGAATCTGTGTATTCTGTGGACACAAGAGCACTAAACCGAGTTAGTGGCGCCATCTAGCGCCGGTGTGTGGATCTGTCCCAACATTGAAGTACAAAGTACGGTATAAACCTATTAAATATTACTTATGTCACGTTAGCCGTTGTTATTTTCTACGTGTAAGCTAGCAAACAAGAAGTCCTTACAGGTGCTCGACCGGCAGACCAGATCAGTATTTGTATCTACTTGCGCAAATACCTTACGAGTCCACATGAGCGTAAATGTACAATAGGTAATCGATACAAATTACAAATCTTGAAAACAATACATTGAATAAAAACATTTGTACAAACAATTCCAGACTGACTTATTTCAGCAGTATTAACATGTTATACATTTACACAGCGAGTCAAAACAGGCCTATTGCCCTCCCTTAAGATATTCATCCATGTACGTACAGAAAAAGTGAAGGTCCAGGTTCCCTCTCATCACATATTTATTACATCACATATTTATTATACATTTACATTTTATACATTTATTATTATATACGTTACCTCCCTTATATCTCAACAGTTTTCAAACTACTTCGATAAAGGTACATTTCGCACAAATGTAAATAGCCTTTCCCATGCTAACGTATGGATCTTCACCGTCACCGACCTTCGTAATTAATAATGTAATTTTTGTGGGGAAAAAACGTATCCTTTATTAAGTTTAGAGTGTGGAGTGATAGAATATCGGTCCACAAGACAATAAACATCCGCTGTAAATGGTAAATGTTTTCAAAGAGGTAGTGAAAACTAGCGTATCTGAATTCATGGCTCCGGCCGTAAGTACCGATATGCAACTATCGCTGTACTGGATGTGCGCTCGACCGTCCGTGAAAAAGGCCTATTGGCAGCTGCTCATGTTTTTTTTCTGCAGTTGGAAAAAGTAAATTCTGTGTGGAAAAGCATCTGACGTCATACACTCCAGCGCCAAAACAGTTGATACAATTCTAGTCTAGCAACATAAAAAGTGCAGTACACTACACCACACAGACTGAGCGCCCCTGTTGACCTCACTAACACAAACTTCCAACAGCAACCAAGTTTTCCCATGCAGTCTCCCAACCTGGCAAGTTTCAGCCCTGCTTAGCTTCATTGAGCAACCAGTCTTGAGGTGCAAGGTGATATGGCTTTGGTACAAGTGTAGTAACAGATTAACATATGAATAACCGTAGTTTTACTACAAATATTGCGGTTAGTGTCTCAAAACCAGAGTTAATCATTTGCAGTAAACTCTTAGGTGCTTGTGAATATCTAGCATTCATGTTTTGGGTTTTGATAACTTTGGTGGTTTCCATTTTGTTGCTTGCGCCTTTCAGCTGGGGTTAATTTATCTTTATTGCTTCAGGGCTGAAAGAAGAATCTGAAGAACTGGATGAAATAGATGAGAAAGATCAATGCGAGAAACACCATGATTTAAAGATGGAAGAAAAGTCCAAACAAAACCTCGAAGTCCACATGAATTCCCACGATGGAGAGAAGTCTTACAGCTGCCAACAGTGTGGAAAGAGTTTTAGCCAAAAGCGAAGTCGTGATGTCCACATGACAATTCACACCGGAGAGAAACCGTTCACCTGCCAGCAGTGTGGAAAAAGTTTCGCTCAGAAACAAAAACTCGTCATCCACACGAGAGTTCACACTGGGGAGAAACCTTGCATATGCTTACAGTGTGGAATGAGCTTCAGCCAAAAGCGAAGTCTTGACACCCACGTGAGAATCCACACCGGAGAAAAGCCTTTCACCTGCCGACAGTGTGGAAAGAGTTTCAGTCGAAAAGGAACCCTTGATACCCACATGAGCATCCACACTGGAGAGAAACCATTCGTCTGCGAACGCTGTGGAAAGAGTTTCATTAAAGCCGAAGGCCTTAAGGCCCACATGAGCGTTCACACTGGAGAGAAACCGTACCCATGCGTACAGTGCGAAAAGAGTTTCACTCAAAAACGAAGCCTTGACACCCACATGAATGTCCACACTGGAAAGAAACCGTACGCCTGCCAACATTGTGGAAAGGGTTTCACGCAAAAACGAAGTCTTGATTTCCACGTAAGAAGGGTTTTGAATAAACACTAACCAAGTGTTTGGAAATTCGACCTTAGTGGGTAACGCAAATCAAACCACTAGACATTTTCCTCAATGACGATGTGAAAAAAGTATCTCACAGGCACGATTGTAGAGGCACAGATTTGGGAAAGTACAGAAAGTGAAGAGCACAGTGGAGTCCATCCAAGCATTGAAAGTTTGGCACCACTTTGTTGAGAGCGATGCCCAGCCAAACTGAGCAATTTTGGAAGAAGGGCCTTAGTCAGGACGGAAACCAAGAACCTGATGGTCGCTCTAAAAGAGCTCCAGTGTTTCTTTGAGGACAAAGGAGAACCTTCCGGAAGGTCAACCATCTTTGCAGCTCTAAACCAATCATGACTGATGGTAGAGTGCCAAGTTGGAGCCACTCTTCAGCTACCCTCAGTAAAGAGGGATGGATTGGGACGTGTGCATGGCCTAAACGTGCTGTCTCTATCAGCCGTGGAGATGTTATTCAGCAGCAGGAACTGAAAGACGAGAGAATGCAGAGAAAATCCTTGATGAAAACCTCCTCCAGAACACTCTACAACATCTCAGACTGAGGTGATTGATCATGTTTAACAGGACAACGACCCTAAGCCTACAGCGAAAATAACAAAGGAGTGCCTACAGGACACCTCTATGAAGTGGGCCAACCAGATCCCAGACATTAATCCTATTGAACATCTCTGGAGAGGTCTGAAAATGACCGAGCACCGATGCTCTTTATCCAACCTGATGGAGCTTGAGAAATACTGCAAATCTCGTATTATCGTCTACTCTAAAATTCTAGACGCCAATAGCTTAGTGGGCTGTACATTGACATAAAACACAACTGTGGTTGTCCTAAGTTCTAATCCTGGCTCGCAGACTCTTCCTGATCCCCCAACCCCTCTCTACCTCTCCGAACCTCACTTGCTGTCTATCTTTAAGGTCCCATCATAATATAAGCAAAAATGCAAGCTGATTTCATTAGTGCTACCATGCAAACTTCTAATCCGTAGTCAGTATAGCAGGGGACACCGACCCTGTTCTTGAAGAGCAACCTTCGTCCAGAATTCAGCTCCAACCCCGACCAAACACAACTGAAACAAACAATTAGGACCTGAAGCAACACCTGGTAATTACAGACAGGTGCGTTTGGTCAGGGTTGCAGCTGAAATCTCCAGGAAGGTAGATCTCCAGGAACAGGGTTGGTGATCCCTGCACTATACCTTTTGGGCATACATTAAGAGGTTGCTTACTTTTCTATGTGGGGAAATATCTTTGCTAGAGTTTCTAGCTGTCTTACACAAGATGTTGCATAACAAACACAGTTCAAGATACTTGATTTTCATTCATATCTATGCATTTCAAATGTCACATGCTTTCGTTCGATACTAAATTACACATATCTCGCACATACAGATGGTTTCATCTGCTACAAGGGTTATAACACATTGACTGACTTCATAAGTTAGAATAAACACATTGACTATAATTGCGTTGGTGTTAGTAGATGACAGCTGTGGTTCTGATGCCAATATTAACATAAGGACATAATAAATATCTGTTTAATGTAGTTAATAAAGCTTTTCTTGTATCAAACACCACTGTTCGTTGTTATGCTCATAACTAGAGTCTCTAATCATGCCCAGTTTTTGCTGCATGCTCTCTGAGTACTGTTGTACAGTAATAAGGTTATTTTCCCAGATGGTTCTAGCATCTAGAAACTGAACATCATTTAAATGAGGAGCTTGAGTAAAGATTACCGTGATTATATTTGCTAGTAAAAAAATCCCTGAAACGATGAGGCAATAATCAGTTTATTTAAACCACGTTATTTAATAGCACAAAAAGTGCAGTATTATCTTTTTATATCCTTATATCATAGAATAAATGGGTGTAAAGGAAATACCTCTTGACCGTATGTTTATTTTTCAGTGTATTTCTGTACTGTATTGCATATCTGTAGGTTCAAGACAGAACCTACAGATATGCAATATCTTTTTCCCCGTAATTTCACAAAACCTGTTGGCGAATGAAACTCTGCACTAGCATTTGGGATAAAGCAACGACTGACTCCCCAAAGCCCTGTTCAGACTACACAAAGTCATTTGCCATATGTGAAGTTTGTTTACAAGCTAATTTCGAGAGGATCACGTGCTTATGATTTACCACGGCTGGCTGCACATTATCTTATCACGATCTCCCAATCATATGATTTCCCTTCTACTATAAATAACCACAGTTCCAGTCCACAGCTATCTTCGTATGGAAGAACGCTCCGTTGCAGCCAGCTACAGCTATTACCTCCACAACAACTACTTCAAAACCAGCAACTTCAACAACAACAACAACAACAACAACATCATCATCATCATCAAAACCTTCCTCTTCAAATTGCATCACTCAACGCATCCACCGCGTCTTCAACACAGCAAGACCAAAGTCCAAAACTCGATCACCGTCCTCAAACTCCTTCTAAACTCTCAAGACGCCGACGATTTAAGCCATTATAATGAAGCTGAACCCTCACCGCTCTCCCAGCGGTTCACCCGCGGTAACGTACAGTACATCGACTCTATAAGGGGAAGTCCCGCAAAAACAACTACTCTCTAACAACTTTTAAACATTCAATACATCTTTGAAAGAGGAGACATGCATGACTAGAATGCTGAACTCACCTCAGACCTCCGCTTGTCAACAAATCCATGGCATCCTAGCAGTTTGAAAGAGTTTGACTGCAAGCATCCAGACAATCCAATCCAAAAAACCTAGTCCACAACATATCAACACGCCGATAAACATCCACGAGATGCAACGTCATCATCCAAAACTGTCGCGGGAGCGCATTCAGTCTATGGAAGGCCATTAGGACCAAAACGTCTGCAACTATGGAAGGCCATTAGGGCCAAAACGTCTGCAACTATGGAAGGCCGTTAGGGCCAAAAACGTCTGCAACTATGGAAGGCCGTTGCGGCCAAAACGTCTGCAACAAATGCGTTTATTAGTCAAGCGTCTAAACTTTCCGCTTGACTTCTATGAATGGGAGAAGCACGTTTCTGACAAATGGAGTGATGTTTCATCATTTACTCTGTGTTAGAAATGGAGTTATGTTTCATCCATTAACTCTGAGGAACAAAGGCCCACCTCTACAATCTACAACAAGCCCTTATACCATGCATTAACAAAGGCGCCTCCATTCACAGTTGCCAATGCCCCTATTAACATGCCTCTCATGGATACCAGCTAAAATAACTAATTACGTCTGCTGTACATGTACCATGTTTAATTCCATTTCTGATTTTCTTTTGTTTTTCAGAGACCCTCAGAGCTAGCTGCAGAAACTGACCCTCATCCAACCCATTACACTCCACATCCATTCTTAACACTTTCACGCTATACAAAGGATACATTTCCACTCACACAGCCCACACCCTTGATTTCAAATTCTCACTAGCTTTTGATTGAGAGTTTCCGAACTAACACCATTTCAATCCACCCCACCATATCTGATCTAACTTTGCATGATAAAGAAATTTTCTTTATTAAGCAAGCAAACAGATCAAATGGCAAAGAACATTCCGTATATATTTCAATTACCCCCCCCACCCCCAACAAATACACACATACCCACACACATTCCAAACCCCCCTTTTTTCTCACACTACAAGAGCACAATACCACCTTTCTTCCTTTTAACTTCTTCCCTCCAAACATTTCACAACAGCTCTGACCCATTTAGAGGATGCCTGTAGTTTCACTTGCCGCAGCAGCAACGTTCTAAATGAGCTCATATACGCTTACAATTCCAAATACCACTATCATCACGCTTCCCCGCACTAATACAGAAGTAAATGCTTCCGTGGGGGTGCACATTGCCTCCATACTGATCCACTACATCTCTGCAACTGCAGAGACGTTTCGCTGAGCTACTCTCAACCACTGCATTGTAGCGACGTTCTAGCTAAGCCCTTATTCGCTTTCATCTCTACATATCATGTCAGTATTTAGCATTCCTGCGGGAGCACTCTTAACGCTCCAATACTGAACACCACATCTCCAACTGCAGAGGCGCTCCGCTGAGCTACACTCACCCACAACACCAATACAAACTGCAGTGACGCCCTAACTGAAACCTCATTCACTTATCTCTACACATCACTATTGGACGGTATCTAACATTCCTGCGAGAGCACCTATAACGCTCCAATATTGACCACCACTTCACCTCAGCAACAGCAGAGACACTATGCCGAGCTTTATTCTCCCCCCGTAACACTGCCGCAGCAGTGACGCTCTGCCTTAGCTCACACACATCTCCATTCAGCCATTCACTACCGATACACTCCACAGCAGCTAAAACACCTTATAACGACTGCTGAACATGTACCAGGTGACAAGGAATCTAATGCTAACTCTCTCTTACTTTTCTCTTTCCAGAATTTCATCTATTGGCTCCAGAAGCGGACCCTTATCCAACACCAGCACCTCCTTATTCAGAAATGATATTGACATAAAACACCCTTTACATCATCCCAGCCAAAATTCCATATCTCTCACATTACAAACTATTGCCCCCAGAACCCTCGATTTATATCTCACAGCATGGAAAGCCTTTTAAATATTTCCATATACATTATCTTTTCCTGATTTCCCCACAATCACATTATTCATATCCCACCTTTACACCTCTCAGAATATACAAGCCAGCACCATCAGAAGCTACTTCAATGTTCCCTTAAACAAATTTACAGATCCCCCTCAGATGCCAAATCTAACTCCTGAACTACACTACTCAAAGGCATTCAGAAATCCCACCCCACCCTCAGATTTCAGACTCCACACCACACTTAACACCCTCCCTAAATGCATTAACACACTACGCAAGGCTACTAGTCTAGCCTCACAGATCGCATCCTCGATGTTATGTTCACCTTAACCTTATATGGTTTCCTTTAGATGCTCAGAATTCACAATCACAGCCAATTCAACCCATCCATCCACCCCATCATATCTGATTTGACGCTGCAGAACAAAGAAACCATCACTTCCCTCAACAAGCAAAGCAATTCGCAAGGCCTTCATCGACATTTCAATCTCCCACCCCC
>CAIGQQ010029644.1:0-10563 GCA_903798035.1 Danio albolineatus
TACGCTAATTATTCTCTTTGTTCTCTATCTCCACCTGGGGATACCCATCCCGAGGCCCCCAGAGACTATGCAGCGCCACGGATGCAATCCAAGACCCGCATTGAGACGATTTCAAGGCTCCATAATCCTGGACCTTGCTGTATCCTGAGCAGCTGCTTGACAGGGTAACAAGCAAGAGATGGATTCCTGTGACCCTCCAAGGACAGACGAGCCTCGAGTTCTCCAACTTCTGGCGACTAGACTGCAGCTAGAGCTGCGCACCGATGGATTACTCTTCAGTGTTTGGACTCTAAGTAGTGAATATTAAACCACACTGAACTGAACTGAACTCAAACATTAAAAACTGGACTGATATTTTCAATTTACTATAACCTTCTATGTGAAGCTGCTTTGACACAAACTACATTGTAAAAGCGTTATACAAATAAAGGTGAATTGAAAGACGACATAAAGGAAATATTTTCTAACATTTGTAATAACTTACCATCAGTCGCTGCAGGTGAACAGCCTTCTACCGATCTGATTTTTCAAAATGGACACCACAAATTGTGGGCAGTCAGTTCACGTGGTACGTTACGTGGTTATCTGATGGATTCTAAAATATTGAGGTAAACTCAACTTGACTAAACCTCAAATTATTGCAAACGTGACTAAAAGTTCCTTGTTGTTTTTCATTATTAATTAAAGTAAACCGTGAAACTATTGTAGTTTAAAATTAAGGAATGTGCGAAACTAAATTATGTCAAATCTGTTTATTTTAATGAGTTATATTTACTGTGCCTGACATCATTTTTTACAGTGTAAACCGCATTTAACCCAAGGAAAATATTGCGATAGTGAACGAGATTGCATATATAAACTAGGAATGAGACCTTTTGCCGCGAGTGGGGCTAAATTTCTCATCAAGCGATATTCCATATTAAAGCAGGATTCATGGGCGTCCTTATTCCAACACAACATGGTGAAATACTGTACAGATCTGACTAAAGCAGAATATTGGTACAGCTACATAGAAGGGCAATCTCTTTATGATCAAAACTTAAAGAATAAATATGAAGATGAAATATTTAGCAAATAGAAATATGTTGATTTAAAAGGACTCCTTGGCAGAAAAATGTTAAATGAAACCTGTCAAACAATAAAATGCTTTATTGAAAAACACTGGTCTGACAATCGAGGCATTCACCCAATGATGCTAGATAGAAGTCCTGGTTTACCAGAAGCATTGGCTAATAAAAGTGGAATAACAGATTATCAAGTCTATTCCAGATCAGTAATATAGAATGACTCTAGCACTGTATGTATACCAATGGAAGAGGCTATCAGTATCTGAGTATAAAACTAGGCTGAGTCCAGTCCATATGGGACTGGTAGACAACATATATGGTCTATGGTATAACAAGTCTTATATTAGATTTGACTTTAGTCATAAGTTCATAGGAGCATAATCGCCATATTTATATATAAATAATAAAAAAATACATATATATAATTTTTCATAGGAGTTTTAGAAAAACCACCTGTACTAGAAACCTAGTCGATGTCTCATCTGAGAATCCAGTTATGAACCTTGGAAGGAGGAATCAACATTGAATATGGGCTTCAGTGGATTTAAGTGGAACTTGTATAAAGATGATGAATTAAATAACACTGCGAGCTTAATAGGGGCTGAATTACAGGAATGTGATCCAGATATCTTTAATAATTGGTCCTACAAATATATGCCACCGTATGCTCAACAAGGCGAGGCTGTACGTTTATGGAAAGGAGAAAATTAATTTTGCTCATGGAAAAACTATTCCACAATAACAGGAAAGATCAGGGATAATTGTGACAAGTTTAACTGCTCCATCCCTTGGCATGCAATGTTTGTGGCAGTCCTCCCTCTAGTGGCGAAGTGTGAGAAGCAGGTTAAGAAGCATTGTAGTCTTATTGGCATAAACCCGTATGACCCTAAGCGGAAAGTTGTCCAATTAATTGATGACCATATCGAAGGTGTGAGCATAGGTCCTTCATTCATTTCATCCATAACTGGGTATCAGCACTGGAGATCATGGAGGGTGAAATTCCAACCCTCGTCAAGATCAGAAAGACATTCCAAGATGCAGGCAGAATCTTTAGGACAGGTGCCGGATCAGTTGCTGAATTAATTAAAACTACTGCTGTTGGTTGGTGGAGATGGGTAAAATTAATTCTTATTGCAGGAAGCATAATAGCGGGGATATTTATTCTATCAGTCTCCTTGAAAGCAGCACAGCTATGTGGTCTCTTAGGGGGCTTATGTGACCTGTGTGACAGGACATGATAAACACCCTTGAGGTCAAAGTAACAGGCTGCCATTAATTGCACTCAAAACTTTGAGGTGAGATAAACAGGCCTGTTTGGAGACAATCTGGGCAGAAGCTGTTTACAAGACACTTTCTCCATACCCAAACTGTCACGATCACCAGCGATCTAACAGCCAGAGATCGCTGGTAAACACACACACATTCACATGAACTACAAATCAGCCATGTTCTTGGACTACATATTCAGTCATGCAACACTCACACACACACACCGGCTCCAAGTCACCAGTGATTGCAAACACACATCTGAAGCTGCTCATAGACTGATTACCTGGACTATTTAAACAACACAAACTCACACACTGATTGCTGAGTATTGTTCATCTTTAGTGACCTTACAACGCGTTTTCTCTGTTCCTGTTTTTGACCATAGCCTTGCTTTCTGTTATCCTTGCCTGCCGCCAGCCTTATTGACCTTCTGCCTGTTTTTGACCATGATTCTGATTACCTGTATGATTCTGTTTGCTCCTGATGACTGCTGCTATACTGACGTCACATTAAAATCTGCACTTGGATCCTCGCCTCTGTTGTCATCGTCACTCACCGTAACAGAAAGTGATCTTCAAATTTACAAGAAATTTGAAAAGATGGCATCTACAAGCGAAAATTATGACCATTCTGATATCATCGTGTCGGGACAAGACTTCGCTCAGGTAAATAAAATCTAATCCTTTAAATTATGAATGCATAATTTTTGTCGTAACCCAGTAATAGGGGAGCGGAATGAGGTGAAGAGACAGTTATGATCACATTAATAGGTTTCTATCTGTTTGTTCAATCATAACAATATGCCAAAACACCTGCGCACGAGACACAATGAGTATCAGAGGGGGGTTTGGGGTTTATATTTTTGTGATGTTTGAAGAAAAAGTTTGTACTTTAAAAATCAAATGTATATCAAATCAAGGAGCAATTTTTCGTAAATGTAACCCATTATGATTATATGAAATCATGTTAGAAAAATCATAGGATAACAATGAAACGGAAAGATGTAACTGTGTTTAATTAAAACATTGGGGTAACTGTGACATATTGATTCTCATAGGTTCCAGGAGGAGACGAATCAAGCCAGACGAGCCTGATATGCCACCATAGCAAAATGAAACATTGCAAAGTCTACTGGCACATCAATGGAGTACAACTGACTATGAAACAGTCCATACAACATTCCAATGAAAGGGATTTTAACACAATCGATTGTGTACTTTGTTGGGAAGACAGCCATCTAGAGCCTTTATTGGCAGAATTGACAATGGCTGTAGGCCAGTCAGTACTACCTTGGGCTCCTGTTATCGCTCACTTGAAGCGCGGGCGCACAGAGTATTTTGTCCGTCCATATTGGGTCAACAGTATAGTGCAAATGGGGATTGTCACTAATAACCGAACCCTATATATCCAACCTACAGGCACAAGTATTGGTTTGGATGAGCAGCAGTTGGGAGGATACCGTGATGGACAGACTCCAACTACACCACGGGTTAATTCTTCGAGTGGCATGGTCTCAAATTTCGAATTTACCCGTGATCTCGCAAAATTTTTCACAGACGAAAAGAATTGGCCAGGGGCTTCTGGCCTCAACGGGACAAAGTAATTCACTGACTGTCCAACTATTCTACCTTAGAAAAGAAAGGCTTTTCAATCTATGGTTAACTGGTACGGACGGATGGGCTGTTCCACTCCAACAATGTATATATGGATTGTGTGTATTTGATGAATTAGATGATGATTATTTTGTGTCTCAACTACAAATGGCAAGAGGGGATGTGATGGATGGTGCTAAATGTGCCATTGATAATATGAGACGGAGAAAATATAGAAGGAGGCTGCTCCTTTATTCTGATCTTCCTCTGGTCGAGCAGTCAGCTCTCTCTGATGCCCTTAAGAGTAAAACGCAAGGCGCGACGTGTCCAGCAGAGGGCGCGTCGGACTAGAAGACTGGCGGAGACGGGTATGGAAGGACCTTCACCTCTCCCTGAACTATCTATGCTGCTGGCAAATGTCAATCTCAATGCTTGACAGTCGTTAGGCAAAACTATGAAGACCTAAACTGCATAAAGGGCTGTAAAACTGTCTTTATGTGAACTAAGTAATCACTTTGGTATTGATGAATGTCTTGAGTATATGTGGAATGACTAAATTTGTTCCTAAGACCTGAGCTAGATCAATAATAATAATAGTAAACTGTTTGGTGGGAAATGTGAATGTAGAACCCTTTAATACTGTCATAAATGTGTTTGTTGTAGGTCTCTGTCGTGGTGCCATATACGCACTCGTAACATATGCAACGCTCTCTTTTGCCGCAGTGTCTGGACTGCTATTTCAGGCACATCCGGCCACTCTCCTTGAAGGCTCAAGCTCCAGAGGCAGGGGACAGAGGCTGTTTCTTCCTGGGAGCGTCAGGACTGCCTCTCAGTAACCCCGACGTCCAGCGCCTACGAGCAAAACAAGTATAGCGGTCAGCTAATAACGGGGACGCGTAGGGCTTTTTAGCCCGCCGTTTCACTTATTTCTGTGTGTAAATTTACACCCATTCAGTTTATATTCTTTTAAATAATGTCAGTGATAATACTGACTCGTGTGAATTGCTCATGGTTTATTTTCAATACGGTTTGCAAAGTAATATCTTCTGTCTTTTAGCTGATGTATTAAACGAGAGACTTGGTTTGTTTGCCAAACAAGCGGGGATCTGATTGGTTTTGCATTGCCAACATTAAATAAGAGCTAAAAATGCACAATTCTTTGTCACATAAATATCATAAATAAACTAAAAAAGGCAAATGTCTGCTGATTCTGTCTGGCCCTAGCCATGACTGACATCTTGCCTCTGTTCCATATGTTGACAGGTACATCAAGAGGCCACAATCTCCTCCAGCTCTACCTTCACCTTCAGCTCCAGCTGCACTGGCTCCTCTTGCTCCACCGCCTGCACCAGCTCCAGCAGGGCCTTCACCAGCAGGGGCGGAGGTCAGCCCAGCTGCTGGGGAGGAGAGGTACAGTTTCACTGCTGAGAACAAGAAGGGTTGTTCATTGAGAACACTCGGACTCACTTGCATTCAGATCGGCGTTTAGGAAAACCTACTGTGACGTTTCATCTTCTGTTTGTTTGTGGAGTTCTTTAAAAACAAACACGGATAAGTTAAAAAAAAAAAAAAAAAAAGCAGCAAGCTGTGCACACATTATTGACTTGTGTGTCGGTGACTGATCCAGTCAATACAGGGTCAAACGACAAGTATTGTAAACAGCAGCAACTAATGGCGTATGTTTTTAAATGTATTGAGACGGTCTGCAGTTACCCGTCAGCCTTCTGTCTTGCTTTGATGTAAGCCGTAGTTTGAGTACTGAGCTTAAATGTACATGTTTGATCAAAACACAGCTCACTCGTTTCACTCATTTCAGAGCTCTTTCTTTCACCGTAGTTGCACACAGCGCAATCGTCGCACGAGCAGTCGTCCAGATTAACTTAACTCGGATCAGTTGGATCAAAGGATCTTCAGCTTGCTGTTGTGGAAGCAGGTCATTTATAGTTCGGCTCACTGAAGGCAGGTTTCTGACATTAATCCTGGCGTTTGGAAAGGACTTTTATGAAGCGACCCCCTGCAGCAGCAGCAGCACCACCCTAATACAAACTGACTAAACTGGACTACACGTTTGTTGCACCACCAACTGATAAGTCGTGGTTTCCTTAAAGGAGTGCTCCGCTAGTATGTGTACACAGAGCTGGCATTAAAAGGTTTCTCTGATTCCAGGCCGTCCACCTCTGGCCTGCAGCCGCCTCTGCAGTCTCGGCCTCGGTTTTGGGGGGCTTTCCAGGATATGTTTCCGGTCAGTCTGAACGGGAAGCCCCCTACAAGGGCCGAAGCAGCAGAGCTATGGTTCGGTGACTGCAGGTACTACCACCACTGCCGGAGGCTGCAGTCCCAGCTGCGGACGCGCCATCTGCTGGGTAAGTGCTTACGGTTACACCTGTCACATCGCGTTCTTCATTTAGCGACACTCACCCAAGTGAGACACTCACCCCTCTCCCCGTCTTATCTCTCTCTCTCTCTTTCTCTCCCCCCCCCCCCCCCAGAGCAGTGCAGCGACTGGAAGGGCCAGAAGCCGTCCTTGGTTCGGGTGCAGAGAGCTATAGACAGAGAGACTGCATGGACCACCAACGTGCCGACGGTGGACAGCGTCCTGGCAGAGTGGGAGGTCTCGAAGGCGCCGTCCACCGTCACCAGAGACCATCAGCTGGTCATGTCGGTGGTCCATCAGTCTTGGAAGGGCCTGGCTGTCAAAATGTTTGAGGGCAAAGGCAAAGGTGAGTTTTTTTTTTTTTTTTTTTTTTTTTTTTCTTTCTCTCCTCTCGTTATTCACAGCGACGAGCTGAGAGGGATTTGTTTAGTCATTTGCTGATGAAATAATATAAATAGAAACATGTACCTTTTCTGCTCTGTGCAGGGGTCATTGCCACCATGCCCTTTTACTAAAGGCATGGTGGTCTGCGACTACCATGGCGAGGAGGTGTCCTACAAGGAGGGCGTGAGGAGGCAGGAGGCCCTCACGGACATCTCCTACATGTTCTTTTTTAAAGAGACTGGCGGCAAACCCTTGTGCCTCGATGCCCAGGCCTGGCCCTGCCTCTGTCACCCGGGCAAGGAGACCTTCGGGCGGCTCATGAACCACTCCCGGCACCACAACAACGTGCGGCCCCATGTGGTGCGTCTCAGCTTGCCACAGGGGCCACGGGAGTGCGTTCTGTTCTGCGCCCTCCGGGACATCGCGGTGGAGGAGGAGCTTCTCTGGGACTACGGGAAGGAAAAGACCTCCTATGGCTGGACGACTAGAGGTGATAATCTGAATTCGTCCCTGTCGTCCAGCCCAGATGTGGACATCGGACTATTCTTTTTATTTATTTGTTTTATTCATACATTTATTTGTTTTTCCACAAACCCAAGTTCTGTAACTGTTCAGTTAGCGTTATGTAAAAATAAAAAAAACACACACACAAAAAAATCTATTTTTAACCCAGCCACTAGCTCTTTGACTCTTTGTCATGTTAGTGCCGGTCCCAAGCCCAGAGAAAATGGGGAGGGTTTTTACACATTTTCAGGTGTCTTGCAGTGAAACCTGGGCCTGATTCTTGGGAGTCGGTGCACGCCTATTAGGACGTCAGCTTCCAGCACGCCCAAACAAGGTGACCTGAAGGGCTGGGTAAGTGTAAGGAGGTAAAAGCAAGTTTCGTCCAGTTTACAGTGTTTCTCAGCTGCTTTGGCACATTTTTCTAACACCCAGTCTTCATGTTCTCCAAACCATGCGTGCAAATGTCAAAACAGTTTGCCTGTTTTACAATAAAATACACGGTCATACTGACAACGTGTCTCACGTGTCTTTGGCTGTCTAATGCGTACACAAGGACTTGCCTCTCTCACGGGGCTTTCTTTTATTTCTTCTTAATAGTTTTTTTTGACCGGGTTTCAAAGGTTTTGTTGTAAAGTGAAGCACTAAATTACCCAATTGTGGTATGTTTTAAAAAAAAATCTCTACAGTATTTTTCACAGTGTATGTTTTAAGGCTATAACTTTTTATTTACATTTTTGTATATATAATTATCAACACTTGTTTCCCAGTACAGGGTTGCAGCTGGAAGGGCATTCGCTGTGTAAAAGATATGCTGGAATAGTTGGCAGTTCATTCCGCTGTGACAAACCCTGATGAATAAAGGACTAAGGCGAAGGAAAATGAATGAATTATCAACACTGTTTCAGAGATATTGAAAAAGTGAAATATTAGCAAAGGTAAAATCATGTGTTGTTCCATACTATCTAAGTGGGGACCTTTTGGTCCCCTGTTGGCAGGTGAAGAACGATGCTGTGAAATGACATCAATTAAGCAGGCATCACAAGAACATTATAAAGATTTAGGAGCTCCAAACTCAGTTCTTGTTTTACAGCTGAATACTGTTTTTTTTTTTTTTTTATTTTTTAAATGTTTTTGAATCATTATCAACACTGTTCTTACAGAAACATTGAAAAAGTGACATTAGCACAGATAAAGTCACCCAAACGTGTGTCGCTCCATACTAAAGGTAGATTCATACTTTCTCCTGGCACTGCAGATTTTCTTTAGACTTCTGCATACAGACGAGGCTTTTATACTTGACCTGTTTTTTTCTTGTATTTAATCTGTTTCTTTTTAAAAACATTTTTGAATATTCGATCTGATTGGTCTAGGCTTATATGGCTGTATCTCTTGAAGCGTAGGTCCGATGTGCGTGTATAAGGTGTCATTTGATTCGTTATCTTGCTGATTATCTATCTATCTGTCTGTCTGTCTCTCTCTCTCTGTATCTCTCTCTCTCTCTCTCTCTCTCTCTCAATTCAATAGTTGCTTTATTGGCATGAGAAATGTTACAAATGTATTGCCAAAGCAGTTATAAAGTTTACATAAAAATAATAGAACATACATATGTAATTAAAAAAAAAACACAGTAAACACAGTAAATAGTCGAAGTAAAAAAAAATAAAGATATATAAACATTATTATTCAATATCATATTATTATTATTATTATTATTCAGTATACCATATCATTCATATATATCATATTATTCATTTATATCAATAAAATTAACAGTAGATCAGAAAACTGTACATTTAACAATCAACATTGTAGGATAAAACAGTTATAAAACAGTAATAATCCGTATATTTACAATGATTCAATTATAATCATCTAGATGTGTGTGTGTGTGTGTGTGTGTGTGTGTGTGTGTGTTTGCTAGCACATCACTGATGTTTTTATTAGTGTCCTCTCTTTTTGTGACAGGCGTTAATGTATTGTGCCGCTAGAAGTATCACCGTCAATATGTGTTATATTAGTTAAAAAGTGGTCCTAAAGGTGTGTTTTCTCAATTGAATTGATAACCGAGTAGCAGCTTTGGCCCGGAAAGAACATTCCATACCTCACCATTGAAGGTATCTATCTATCTATCTATCTATCTATCTATCTATCTATCTATCTATCTATCTATCCTGTCAGTGTCAATTAATGAAGTATGTGACTACAGTTATTACTTAAACTTGTACTCTTCCTTATCGGTGTAACTGATGTGAGTTGGTATGTGATTAACTTTAATTGTTGACACTTATTGTTGAGAATAATACTTTATTAAGGTGTTTATTATTAATTTATTTAGTTTATTAATGTTTATTAAGGTTTATATACTTGTTTAGGGTTACTGAAGCAGTAAGAAAAAGATATATATATATATATATATATATATATACTTTTTTTTTTTATTAAAAAAATAATAATTAGGGGTGTTTTTAATGTATAACGTGTAAAAACTTATAATGCATATGATTTGGATTTAACACCTCTCCAGTCCAGGTCTATGAATGTGAGTCTTCCATAATACACAGACTTATTAATGATTCCCACTTGTCTTCCTCGTGATGAAGAGTAGGCAAAATCTGAAATGTAGTGTGAAAGAAGAAGAACGGGCCCATCAGCCGCTGGATTCGAACCGGGTTCATGGCTGCTATTGCGGCAGAACACATTGCCATGCGTCTTACGAGCTACGCCACTGACGCTGTCCCCGTCCCTGCCCTGTAGTGATTTTGTCTCCGTCCAACGTAACGGGAGACAGTTTGTTTGCAAGGGCTGCCTATACTCCCTCTCATCACGCAGAGTGATCAGAACACGTTTGTCGATGACAACATCTGGAGCTATACAACTGAAATTAGTATTAGTAAAAGGCCATTGCCGGTTTGGTTTGAACGTTTCAAACGTTGTCCACAAGAGGGCAGCAAATGTCTTTTTTACGGTGCGACAACCCCAGCTGTTTTGCCGCTCACAGTTTATTAGAGATGCAGCTTATAAAAGGAACGCTTGATTAAGGACTAAACCGTCTTAGTCGGTACACAGACTGCAGGACAACTGTGCTCAGTCTCCTTCTCCGGTAAGTGAAACGCACTCGTTCTTTGCTCCGAGGATTTAAAGGGCACTACACGCACGGGGTAAAAGCCGCACCTCCTCAGCTGGTGGCGATCGTGCTGCTGTAAGTCAAGCTTTTACTGCTGTTTACTTCATTTGTTTGGTAACCGAGTGTCGTTATTGACTTTTATTACCGTTCGTAGCCTAAATGCATGAATAATCACCGCGTGCCCGTGTGTTTCAGTGGACGCAAGTTTGAGTGTGCGGTCTCGGTGTGAGCATGCAGGGTACGAAACAT
>CAIGQQ010029651.1:12902-24271 GCA_903798035.1 Danio albolineatus
TAATAATAATAATAATAATAATAATAATAATAATAATAATAATAATAGTGTAATAACAACAGTAATAATGTGGGGCATATCAGTAATAATAATAATTAAATTTTTATTATTATTGTTATTATTATTATTATTTTCATCATCATCATGACACATACACACCACATACCACATCTGCAAAATAAATCTTTTTCTATCCCACAAAAGATTAAATCTAGTCGAAAGCTTTTTAAGTTTTTTGAAATGTTCACCCTTATGCAAGCAATTGGTTCTTTTGAGAACTATTCAGTGATAGTTTCTTTTGACACCCAATCATGGTGGTGTCAATGGGAAAATTTCAACCTCTTTGGTATCTTCAAGAGCGTGTTCATTCAGTGTGACATTCAGTCGCCCCTAATCTAAAGCACTTTGACATTAAAATGTTATATTCTACATTAAATTACATGCATTCATATGGTAGAAACTTTAATGTAAAGTAATTCAGGCACTACATTCTGGAGCATTTTTTTGAATGAGATGGAGGAATGGAAACACTATCAATCAGCTTGAAAGGTGCCAACTAAATTGATATTCTTCTAGTACACATTTTAGCTTCACAGTGCATTAAAGATATTTGTAAAATCAGAGAAATGTGGGTTTCTTGACTAAGTGTACTCATGAAAACCTTAACGATTCATGAAAAGATAAGTTATAAATGAAGGTGTATAGAAATCTGACATATGGCCACATAGGAACAAAAATATAAAGAGTTCAGAGACCAAAACCTCTGAATACCTTCTGAAATGTTCTTTTACACTGAAAATGTGTGTTAGGCTCATATGTTAATGTTTAGTTATTTCACTTTAGAGGCAATTTAAATAAATTTAATATTATTTTAATTTGAAATTACTGAATCTACACATAGGAGAAAAATACTCATTAGAATAAAATTTCTAGTGAACTCGTATATAATAAACTTCCTATAAAAATCATAACAAATATGTTTGAATTTGTGTATTTATATATACAAGTTTGTCATTCTAATGGCTGAAATATATTAAACCAAATGAGGTTTAATACAGAGCAAGAGAATTTTCACAGTATGTGTACATAAATCCAAAGGGGATAAATTGACCCTAAAATATATTTGAAAAATTAATAATTTAAAAAAATCTCATTTTATTCCACCAAAACTAAAAGAAATAAAACTTTCTCCAGAAGAAAATAAATGAATAATTTAATTAATTAATTAAAAAAAAAAGCTTAACTAAAGCTTACAGTCTGAGCCAGAAACACCCATGATTTGTTCACCTTTCTAGTCTTCGGGTTTTTGAGTCGTTCATTCATCATGTGAGAGTAAAAGAGATGACTAAAAACCAAGGACTCGAGAGATGAACAGATCAAAGTTTTTTCCGGCTCTAAATGCATATGACTGGCTTCTGTCTCTCATGTGAAGAACGAACGACTCAAACCCAATAGAGGACTCCAAAAATGAACTAATCTTCTACTATACCTGCACAAATGTGCACAATAAACGAATCACTCCCTGAAACAGAGGACTCATCGTTCTCGAGTCACATAAAAGATTCGTTCAAAATGAACGAATCGTTCAAGACTGGTCCATGTACTCGCGTAAAAAACTGAGGCATTGGATGCACGGACTGGTGGAAGAGTGTTGTTTTAATAGAATTTGATATTGCACGCCGAACGTAAAGTAAAAACCTCTGCATTTTGCGATGCAGGTCTCTGTAGTCCTTCACTGACTCAGTAGGTGCAGAAAATAGTGTCAAACAGCCGTGTGTGTATCCACTATCCTGTATCAAAAAAAAAAGTTCTACATGATGGTAATAGTTTGATTAAGGTGTTTATATGTCTGTGCTGCACTTCAATAATGCAACTAAAATCGCCATGCTCCACATGTCTTAATTCGATTTCTGTTTAGTTCGATTATGACCTTAATCAGGTTAAATTAATCAAGAATCGCTGTTTACATAGTAGACTCTTAATCAGAGTGTTGTCTTAATCGTATTAGAATCGGATTATTGGTGTCCATGTAAATGTACTTAATGACAGAAAATGAGAAAACTCGAGCCAAGCACGACATACAAGACATGACAGGACTAGGGTCTGGACTCTCCCACCAAAACAAGAATTAACAAGACTGAAGTGTCAGAATCCTGACAGATATGCCAGAAGTGTTATTTAGTGACAAAATCTATATGCTGTCATGACAATTCATATCTTTGTGATTTAGTGGTTAATTTGAATGAATTTGTACAATGTAGTACGATTTGCTAACCCCCAGTGATGGTTGGGTTTAGGGGTGAGGTCTGGTGCCAAGCCTTCTTTTAAAAATTATACATTTTCATATGACTGAACTTGTATGAATTTGCACAAACTAGCCACTAAACTGACAAAACATAAAATTGTAACTTTCCTTTAGAGATCATAAAGAAGATGTACATCAGATCAGTATGAAATCGTCACTATACCACAACGTCAACAGAAGCTTTTCCATCCCTGGTTACAGCAAGAACAGAGAGCAAAATAAAGAATGAAGGTAGAAACAATAGGATGTGAAAGATGACTGATAAATGAGCTCATTCCCTAACACACACACACAGAACGCTGGTACGTAAAAACACCCTCCCTCTCTGAAGCTGAATTCCTTTTTCCATTATAATGTCATTTAGAGAGGAATTATGTGCCTTTCCATCTTATAATGTGACACTGCTGGGCTCAATGAAATATTGTGCTGGAATGATCAAGACTCGCTTATTTAAGTCGAGACACAGAAATGATAAATCGTTCATCTTTGGAAGTGCATTACTAGTATCATGTCAATATGTTTCCATACAAACTAATTCCGCAGTTCATTCTTTGCTTTAATTAGTGAAATGCAGCTGTTTTTCCATCTTACTTGATTTGAGTCATGTAGTGTGTATAGTGTTTACTGCAGTGGCTCCGTGTGTCTGATATTGCCTTTCCACTCCGCACGCCTCTCTTGTGCTATCAGTGCAATATCTGTCATCCTTCAGCTTGTTCATTGGCACTTACTGTGGCTGCTTCCTCCTGCTGCCATTTACAGAGTCTGGCCTGCATCCTCTTCTGCTGTTTGTAAGAAAGATTGCAACACAGAATGCATGAAACGTGGGTCTCCAGTCTGCATTTACACATGGAAAAAAAAAAGACAAGTGCCAGGTCATTGCGAAGTAAAGATGTTCAAAACTAGATGTCCCATTTTGGTGTTCTCTTCAAATAGACTCTGCTGGGATGACGTCAAAACCCCAAAATAGTAATTTGCAGTGCGTTTCCCTTGAGATTTTCAAAATATAAAATACATATTAACTACACTGACATATGCCTGCCTATTATTAAGATATTAACTGTATTTTAGTAAACATAAAGGGCTCTTTTTAATGATCTAAGCGCAAAGTCTAAAGCGAATGGTGCAAAAGCATTAAAGGCATGTCTGATTCATTCATTCATTCATTCATTCATTCATTTTCTTTAATCCCTTAGTCCCTTTATTAATGCCCTTCCAGCTGCCCTATTAATGCCCTTCCAGCTGCAACCCATCAATGAGAAACATCCATACACATTCATTCACATTCATTCACTATGGACAATTTGGCTTACCCAATTTATCTGTCGTATATCTTTGGACTTGTGGGGGAAACCTGAGCACCAGGAGGAAACCCACACAAACACAGGAGAACATTCAAACCGACCTTCTTGCTGTAAGGGCGATCGTGCTACCCACTGCACCACCGTGACGCTTCATGTCTGAATCCACTTTTGCTATTTTAAGGACGGAAAAATATGGCTTGTGCCCAAGTGCATGGTCTAAAAAAATATCAAAAGAATGATACTGTACATTTAAAAAGAACATTTACAAAATGAAGATGCATTTGGACTCAAGGAATCCAAATACTATATGTACATGGTTAGTTATTCAGTTAGTCAGTTAGTAGATAATAATGGTGTACAATTACTTTAAACAGTCAAACAAATGATCTCCTATTAGAGAACCTGGTTCTAATACTGCCAAATTCACATTCACAGTAGAAGCACAGTAGAAATTGTATCTTGCATTCACTGTTATAGATAGATTTTTCATCATTCATTCATTCATTTTCTTTTCGGCTTAGTCCCTTTATTAATCCGGAGTCGCCACAGCGGAATGAACCGCCAACTTATCCAGCATTTGTTTTACGCAGCGGATGCCCTTCCAGCCACAACCCATCTCTGGGAAACATAGATAGATTTTTCATTTATTTATTTATTTATTTATTTTGCTTTGGAAGCACATTTATAAAGGGACCCTGAGATTGTCGGTGAAGCTGAAATAATGCTGAACCGGCTGAAGGAATTAAATAAAAGACAGAGGTCAGTAATAAACGGCGCAAAAAGAAGATAAAGTAGACAACGTGTAAGAGTTGAAGAAAAAAAAAAGGTAGAAACGGAGCAAAGGAGAGAGAGAAGCGGTTCTCTATAAAAGTGCTGGTGCTGATTTGCTGTGCTGTCCTTGTAGAGCTTCGTCCAACTGACCGGGTGTTTTATGTGTGAGGCAGAAAGCAGAGAGCGAGGCAGGCTTATAATGCAGCTGACAGCAGTCCTTTTATGGTGACTGGATGGGGTTGAGGGTTAGCAATAAAGCTGAGTGCATCTACTCTGGAAACAAGCCATCATAGCTTTAAAGGGGTAGTTCACCTAAAAATTAAACAACACTGGCTCATTGCAAATACGTGGTGCAGACTAAATTTTTATCAAAGCACAAATATAGACTTCCACATGTTTGACTACAATTTCTGTGTAAAATGATTGCTATAGGACAGTATGAAGGCAACTTTTGTTCCTTTTCACACTAAAGATTATTTACATGGACATATTATCGATGAAGGCGCCACGGTGGCCAAGTGGTTAGCACGTTCGCCTCACAGCAAGAAGGTCGCTGGTTCGATCCCCGGCTGGGCCAGTTGGCATTTCTGTGTGGAGTTTGCATGTTCTCCCCGTGGTTGCGTGGGTTTCCTCCGGGTGCTCCGGTTTCCCCCACATAAGCTAAATTGTCTGTAGTGTATGTGTGTGAATGACAATGTATGGATGTGTTTTCCAGGGATGGGTTGTGGCTGGAAGGGCATCCGCTGCGTAAAACAAATGCTGGATAAGTTGGCGGTTCATTCCGCTGTGGCAACCCCGGATTAATAAAGGGACTAAGCCGAAAAGAAAATGAATGAATGAATGAATTATCGATGAATATAGAATTATTTTTGTGCAGTTCTTGGCACAACACCAAATAAAAATCACAAAACAACCTAACGCTGACTATGATTCATCCAGCTATCTGATTTTTTTTTTTGGCCATGGTCAGTTTGCTCAGTAGCTCACCTGGGTGCCTGGAATCGAGTCCAGTCAAGCACAGTTCCACAAGAGGTAAAAACTATGTGAAATTAAGGTAAAGCTACTTTGTTGCTGTGCAGATTTTCTTTAAAACACTATTGATTTGTTATAGGGAGGGGTTTAGGTCAGTGATTCATTTAATGATCTGTACGACAAGGCCACGTAAAATGTACAATAAAACATTCAATCAGTGACGTATTTTAGATTTGCAAAAATATAGACAGTGCCCTTTAGTGGTAGACAGTGCTCTCCGAGAAACGTATTTTATGTTTTACAAAAATGTAGGCTGTAGCACATATTTTAAATGGGCCAAAATTAAATGAATGCCATTATTTTTACCCTTGAGTTCAAACATGACTAAACTCTTTCCCCACGTAATTACTCTCTTTTTTTACTTATTTATTTTAGATTATAAATCACAGTGTAATAACTGTAAATATGTCACAATACTAGTAGGAAATAGGAGTTTTCTGTGCTCAAAGGCTTAGGGCATTCCATTTAAACCTATTTCAATGTAATCAGTTGTGCACATCTCAGTCAACGAGATAGACAGACATTTTTTGCAAGGGAAAGGGCAAAAAATGTTTTGGTATACACCTGCGGCTACATGGGTGCATCAGTAAAACATAATTAAACACTGCATTTCAACAATGCTTCTTTTTGATGGGTTACAGCAGTTTAACATGTAACATGGCGCTGTCCATGTTTTTACATCTGCTAGAGGGTGCTTTACCTCATAAAACATAACCATAATAAGTCATAATAAGTTGATTGCACTAATAGCAATTGAGTGTTTTTTTAGATATCGTGTATGTTCTGGATTACTACTCATTTCAGCCATCCATCAGAATAGATAAACAAGCTCTGTGGGCTTATTGTGGATTTTTTTTCACTTGCTTTCATTATACTACTTAAATAGTTTAAGCTATCAGTGCATTGTCTGTATTTTTAATATGAACTTTAGGCAGTTTTCTAGGTTTTCTGTAGTGTCCTCATATATCTTCGGCTTCAGGTTAAAGTGATTTTTGAATTTAAACATATTCATTCATTCATTTTCATTCAACTTATACGTTCCCTTATATATCAGGGGTCACCAGAGCGCAATAAATCGCCAACTATTCCGAAATATATAACCTTCAACCCATGAAAACAGAGATTTGAAAATACTGAAGACCCTGTTTTAGGATTAGTAAATACTGGTATTCTTCTTCAGTGCAGACGGACTGAAATGCAAACTTTTGAAAACGGAGGCAAGGTGATCCATGGTCACTTTTTGATTGATCTCCTGCACTATTGCATATGATTCTCTGATTCATCAACCCCTTTCATATTACCACTATACAAGTACACTGCAAGTACAGAAGTCAGCAAAATATGCTCATGGCCAGTGTTGTGTAAATGATCAGGTATCGTGTTTTAGACTAGATAGTGTAGACAGAGATCGCTTTTTTCGAAAGACAGTAAAAACGGCAATCTAAATGAAGGAACGTTATCTTTCTAATATGCTGTTTTAAAATGCAAACGTAGTAGCGTAAACAGCATCTCAGTCTGTGTTCAGAGGACTTTGAGACAAAGTTAATTTACTAATGGCTGTATTTTTAATCAACCATTTTATACTACAAAAAAAGAGCTTCTCGTCTGCCTTCGACGGCATAATAGCTTCCATCTCTATGCCACCTGCCTCCGACAGATCAGGCAGTTTTCTCTGCAAAACCAGTTCTTTATATAGTAAAGATCCTTTTGTTAATTCCTTTAATTCTTCTTTAAAGCCTTATGTGGCACCACAATATTAAAGAATTCTGCAGTTTTAAAGAAGTCATCTTTACAGCAGCGATCAAACTGTTCTGTTCTTGGAGAAAGTGCAAAGGCAGTCAAATCAAACTCCATGTTAACACTATTTGCAACTCCCCCCCACACCAAAAAGAAAGCAGCCAAACAAAGAATAAATTAAAACGATTTACCCACTACGCATTCACAATATATATATATAAAACTATATATAAAAATAAGAGAAAATATTTACTGAAAAGAAAAGTGTGTACTGCTTTTCACTGTGTATATACAAAGTACAGTATTTAAAATCATAACAAACAAAACAAAAACAAATTAGCAATGGGTGGGGGTGGGGTGTGAGGTTGGGTGGTACACGGATGGATAAACAACAAACAAAAGGCAAGATTTACACACATTAAGACAGGAGTACACACACACACACTCACAAAAAAACACTTTCAACTATATTTTTCGATCACACCAAACACCAAAAACCAAACAATACAACAACTCGCTCCGAGCCTGTTTCCCTTTTTTAAAACATTAATGTAATGTTGTAAACATGAATTGTTGATTGTTAAAAATGCAACATTATATTAATTTAAGGTACACAGATAAACATTCATTTTCTTTTCGGCTTAGTCCCTTTATTAATCCGGTGTCGCCACAGCGGAATGAACCGCCAACTTATCCGGCATTTGTTTTACGCAGCGGATGCCCTTCCAGCCACAACCCATCTCTGGGAAACACATCCATACACTCTCATTCACACACATACACTATGGACAATTTAGCCTACCCAATTCACCTGTACCACATGTCTTTGGACTGTGGGGGAAACCGGAGCACCCGGAGGAAACCCACGCAACCACGGGGAGAACATGCAAACTCCACACAGAAATGCCAACTGGCCCAGCCGGGGATCGAACCAGCGACCTTCTTGCTGTGAGGCGAACGTGCTAACCACTTGGCCACCGTGGCGCCACAGATAAACATAAAATATGTAATTCATTTCTGATTTACCACAAGTTAACTGGTGCTGACAAAACTCACTTTCAACTGACTGTCTGAAATATTCCTTTGTGTTATGGTCAAGGCTTTTTGCTATATCTGTTTAATTACATGTTTAAATTGTTATTTTTTTATGCTATAATTATAATAGTTTTAAATAAAGTGGGGGTGAGTAAATGATCCCGTCATCTACAACTATTCCTTTCACAACCAGTTCTGTTCAGATTTTTCCCTCATGATTTTTCCCTCTTTATGCTGTGTGTTCGCTGTGTTCAGAGATGCGCTGCAGTAATGTTGGTGTCAGAAAGAGCAGAATCTGCTCCTGAATTATCACCCTGATGTTCTGTCTGCACTCAAGACAGGAGAGCAGAGCAAAGCAATATGAAGCACAGTAATGCAGGCTTCAGCACTCACCGCCACTATCCAGACCACCATTATGTCGGCAGATCTGCACTCGACCGTAACAGTTTCATATGCTGCTCCATATATCTTCACAAGGCTCTGTACGGTAATGGATAGTGTATAAAATCAAATGCAATTCAATTTTGCCTCTACCTTATTGATCTGTGCACCGCTATAGTCGATTTCTTTCTCGATCATGCCCCATGATGTGCTGCTGAAATCAGATTTCCGTTTTAACTATTTATTAAATAAGCTGAACATGGGTAGAAAACAGCCAACATATACAACACACTCTACTGTTGGTGGTTAAATCAAAGCACAAAGACAGTGTCAAAATCTCTGACCAGAACTGACGTTTAAACCTTCAATTAAAAAAAAAGAATTAATGAATAAAAGGATTCATCTACTGTAGTTAATGAGTGGGCAACTGTACACTACCTGATAAAAGTCTTGTCGTCAATCCCAGTTGCAAGAGCTTGACATAATAGCTTAAATAATAGCTTAAATAATAGCTTGACTGCTCGTTGATTATTTGGAAAAGTGTCAACTGGTAGATTTTTCTGATGAATCATCTGTTGAACTGCATCCCAATCATAACCAATACAGTACATTAGAAGACCTCACACAAATCTGTCAAGTTTTATGAACGAAAAATCATGATCAGTCACATTCAGTATGGGGGCATGCTAGAGATCAACAGCCTGAGGTATCAAGACATTTGTACTGCCCGTTACATTACAAACAACAAAAAAGGGCAAATTCTTCAGCAGGATAGCGCATCCTCTACTTCAGCCTCCACTTCAAAGTTCCTAAAAGCACAAAAGGTCAAGGTGCTCCAGGATTGGCCAGCTCAGGCACCAGACATGAACATTATTAAGCATGTCTAGGAAAAGATGAAGGAGGAGGCATTAAAGATGAATCTAAATCCTGCAAAAATGCTTTCTTTGCCATTCCAGATGACTTTATTATTCAGTTGTTTGAGTCATTGCAGAGATGTATGCATACAAGCTCATGGGAGTCATACACAATATATATATTTTTTTCTCCACTGCACCATGACTTTACAGTATATTCTATACTGTACATTTGTCTAAGCAAAGTCAGACCTTACTGTCCTAATTAAATAATTAAAAATCAAGGCATGCTCGTGTTTTATTTTGGTAAAATAAGCGTAATCTAAAGGCTTGGATAGGCAACAAGACTTTTGTCAGGTAGTGTATGAATCCATTTTTTTATCTCTATTTGTCAGCATTATTAGAAATATGCTAAAGCCAAACAAGCTGACAAATTCAAAAACAGAAAATAATTTTTTTATTTACTATGTAAATAAGTATACTGGTCAAAGTCCAAAACGGTGTTTTTTAATAATATACTTTTCAGGTATACTAAGAATGCTCATTTGATGACATATAAAAATCTTTATTTAAGGATCAATGCAGTCCCAATTGAATTTTAAATCTTTATTCTTGGCCACTAAACCCATTTGTCAGCAAGATGTGTTTGTAATCATTAAAAAAAGAAGAAGAAATGTATGATGATTAATTATTCTTGTATTTATTTTAAAAATTACAGGTCAGAAAAAGTATCGTTTTACTTTTAGATAAACATTTGTTACACTGCATGATGATGCAACATGCTTCACCCATATTTATTTATTTATTTACAAAAGTTACAGCATTTATAACATTAACATTTGTGTGCTTTTCTATTTAATTAAATCATTTGTTTATTTGATTCTGACTCTGACACATGCTGTACAGCATTGGTCAAAAGTTGGAGATTTTACAGCAATAAAAATGCAAGATCAAGAATTCGTCACCTTAGAATTACATGTATATGGTTCTGTCTGACATTTTTGTACAAATTGAGTTATTGACTTTTTTATTAATTGACAACTTATTTACATTATGGGATGTTTTTAATAATTTGTTTACATTTCAGACTTTTTATTTAAAAACAAACGTTACACACATACTGTTTGCTATGGAAAGCAAAAACTTTGAAGCTCAATATCTCAAAATCATTCAGAACGCAGATGGAACCTTATAATTCTAAAGTGACAAAATGTTGCCGTTGAAGATGTTGTAAACTTGTAATTTTTTACAGTGCATAGAGGTATTAGGCAAATGTTAAAGTGGCTCTCCTTAATACAAAAACAGTGTATTGAAACCAATAGAAGCAGAAATATGCACATCTTGTCATCTTGAAAGCTATCCATAGGCATTATACTCTGTATTTCAAATTATCTGAAATTGTATAATACCTTGAAACAACATCCACAACAACCTTGTTAATGTTTATTGACCCTGCTTTGGACATTTGTTAAACTTCCTTAGAGGAGTAAATGATGTCAGATTTTGGGTGGACTTTTTATAGCATAATCCTTCATATAATATTCACACACACACACACACACTACAGAGGGCAAATGATTGCCTCGAGGAAACCATTAAAATCAAAAATTTAAATTTAATTTAAACATTTTTTCTCTCTGACACACTATCCTTGCATAGCATTAATATTAAGTACACTAGATCCTTTTATAAAAGCGGTTTAAGAATCTATTAACAATTACTTCCAACGATCCGCCATGCATCTTAAACCTAAAGCCATTTACATATTAAATTTGCAAAATAATCAGCTCAGCCTGAGGTAAATCTTTAACAGCTGACAGAGCTGATTTCAGGTGTGCCAGACTGCTGCAGACAGGCATGCAGAGACTGATCCACAACAGCACAAGGTTAGCGATGAGAGACAGACGCTCACCTGAAGCAGATGCCTATCATCCTGAGACTGTCGTGCTGGTT
>CAIGQQ010029654.1:0-16279 GCA_903798035.1 Danio albolineatus
ATAAAGTGGCCAGTTAAAACAAATTGAATAAATCCACTGAATCATTTGGTTGATACTGTGAAGCAAAACACTCGTTTTAAACTCACAGATGCTTCAGAAATGATTCTTATTTTCCATTTTCAGCATGTTTTATACATCTATATCCATTTAACAAAGTGTTTTCTGCTGATCTGCTTACTGTAGTCTGTGCTTTCCAGATTCCCTCTTCGTCTTTTTCTCTCCGGTGCCTCAATCATTGTGTTTCCTCTCAGGGTTATTATTAGATGCTCTGTTCTCTCTCTCTCTCTCTCTCTCTTTTATTTTCTCCCTCTGTCTCTCCCCCCCCGCGTTACAGCACTTTACGAGCACACACACACACACACACACACCTGATATGTCATATACACACACACACACACACACACTTCCCCTCAGATGTGGATGTATTCTTTAGGTGTTCACTTACACACACAGCCCATTATGTCACCTCATCTCTCCTCCTGCTCCCTCTTTCCCTCTCTCATATTCTCTCCCACCCACAACGAGCCCAGAAAAGCACACACACACACACACACACACACATCATCACATCATGCTGAATCACACACTTGCTCTCGACTGTACAGAAATCCTGCTGTAAAAAGAGGGATTTCCAAAGATCTCGCGCTCTTTTAAGGCCAAATCTGCATCTCTCCAGGAAAAGCAGCGCTTCAGCAGACGGAGAATATGTAGACGTGCTAAACCAACAAACCCAAACACAATTAAAACACACACAACTAATTAAACTGCATGAATTAATACAGATCATAACTAGACCCAGTGGAAATCCTGTAGGGTTTTAGCTCAACATTGAGTTTATTTATTCAATCATTCAGTTTAGTCTCTTATTTATCAGGGGTTGACACAGCGGAATGAACCGCCAACTATGTTTTTAAGCAGCGGATGCCTTTCCAGTCGCAACCCAGTACTGGGAAGCACCCATACACACTCATTCACACACACACTCATACACTATGGCCAATTTAGTTCATCAATTCCCCTACTGCATGTGTTTGGACTGAAAGCACCCGGAGGAAACAAGGGGAGAACATGCAAACTCCACACAGAGACACCAGTTGACCCAGCCGGGACTCGAACCAGCGACCTTCTTGCATGTATTTTCACTTCAGCTAATTAAATCCCAACCATCTCAGCTCATCTTAAGAGTAATTTGACTCGAACCAGCGACCTTCTCGCTGTGAGGCCACAGTGCTAACCACTGAGTCGAAATCCTTCTATAATAATTCTGTGCAGAACTAGCGAAGATGTCTGTCATATCATGATCATATCAGACCATAACTACAGCATCATCCAGCCAAACATCTGTCCTCATCATGAGAAGGTGTTGGTTTAGTATGAATATGTATGATTTGATTTGTACACTCATAAATAAAAGGTACAGATGCTGTCATTAGGGCAGGGGTGCACAAACTTTTTCTTACAAAGGGACAAAAACCAAACTTGATTAAGCATTGTGGGCTGAATGTAAATATAATCGCCATAGGTGATGTGCTAATTTATTTAATAATATTTAATAATTACTAGAAAACATTGCTTTATATAGTATATTATTTTAAGTTTTATAATAAATTACATTAAATACAAAAACACATCTCATACAAATCTCATTTATAACAGAATTACACTAGTTTTTGCCATGATTTGCTCGCCGATATCTTCTGCTTCGTTTTCTCTCCATCGATATTTACATTTTTACAAATCAGATTTCATTTAAAATATTTAATTGAAACATTTTATTTCAGATGCTTTTTTTGTAGCTCAGCATTAAAACAAACAAACAAACAAAATAATGTTAAATTAGAAATGATGATCTCTTTGTTAAAGATAGTTTACTCATTCTCACTCTCGCATCATTCTCACTCTTCTCAGATGGGACGGTGGGCCAAATCAAAGGTTACAAAGGTTAATCTGAGCTTTATTCTGAAATCTCTATTGGGTTCGGGTCAGGGGATCGGCTGGGCCATTCCATCGCTTGATTTGCTTTCTCTGAAAGCATCTGCGAGTCTCCTTGGCTGTGTTGTGGATCATTGTCTTGCTGAAATGGTTTCATCGTCATCCTCCTGCTAATGTAGATGTTGGACTGAAGCAGCTGAGGAAGGGAAGAGGGCTACTGAAGAACTGCTGAGAGATTTCAGCTGCTGTCTGGGCATTCACTGCTGAACTACACCTTCCTTTCTTCATGTGGTTAATACTTTTTTCATGATTAGTTTTATTTTATTACGCAGCGTTTCATTTCTAAACTAATTAGATTTGTTTTTGTTGCATATATGGACTTATTCGGTTGTTATCATCATCTGGGGAAACTTTCAAGTCAACGGCACCTTTAGAAATATGTTTTCAGAGAAAAACGATGACGTGTTCAATACTTATTTCCCCACTGTATCAATTTCTGGCCAACCACAATCAATCAGTATGTTATTATATATAGATATTTGGTGCCAGTTTACCTGGAGTTCACGATTTTGTCCTTTTAGTTTCTCATTAACTCTTATTTTGCAAATGTTTAATGCAATATTCCAGTTTTGCACATAAATCTAATTCACATCTTTGAATATGAGAGCATATTTATCCCAGAGCAGCCAGCCATTGAGGAAAATCAGCAAACGAAGCTCTTTTCAAGCCTTTAACATGAAAACAGTGAGTTCATTTGCACATCTGTGCCCGTTTTCTCGCTGATCACAGTAGCGTAAACACTGGGCAGTCCTCCACCAGAGCTCCATGTGCTAATCGTACCATATTTTACCTTTCAAGCAGCCTGTCTCAGCGCGTGGATGCGGATCTGTCTCTTCACACCTCGAGTGAACGCTGTACGAGCAGCTCCAGGGATGTTTCTGAGCCGATATGGTGATACGGCACGTTTAATCTCAGGCGCGATAGCCGTGAGGGCCGTCTGCAGAGCTCTCATGGCTCGTTTTATTGCATCATCATTGTGATGAATGTTTCCCTCTAGGGAGACTCACTCAAAACACTAGGATATGTTTAACCGGAGCTGCCCTCCACTGAGATCTCCTTAAAGGTTCTGTGAAAAATAAAATACTACATTTTAGATGCGTCAACATGGCACATAGCATGATCGCCTCACGGCAAAAAGGTTCGAGTCTCGGCTGGGTCCGTTGGCATTTCTGTGAGGAGTTTGCATGTTTGCATGTGTTGGTGTGGGTTTCCTCCGGGTGCTCCGGTTTCACCAACAGTCCAAACACATGCGCTATAGAGGAACTGATTAATTAAATTGTCCGTAGTGTATGTGTGTGAATGAATATGGGTGTTTTTTCCAGTGTTGGGTTGCAGCTGGAAGGGTATTCGCTGTGTAAAACATGTGCTGGATGAGTTGGCGGTTCATTCCACTGTGGCAACCCCTGATGAATAAAGGGAATAAGCCGAAAAGAAAATTTGTGGGCCTAACATGGCCCCTGTTTGGCAGAGGTGGCACCGTCTTTAAGGCGGCACACAAGATTTGGACCAGATGTAAAATGTAGTATTTGGCCCAAATTTTTAAAATTGATATGTGGGCCATGTAGGTTTGGCCAGTCTTGACTAACATTTAAAATACATACTGCTGGCATGTTGCCGGCACTGGCATTCATAATATCAGCCGAATGTGGGCTATGCATGGCAATGATAGCAGTGCATGCATGACGGCAAACTACATTTGGGCCAGTTGTGTATGGGAGGTGTGCGGCCCAGATCAGTGTAGCGATTGTTCACATTTTTTAGGTAACATTAGGCTGGGTTATGGCTCAGTGTTTGGGGTTTCTGGTTAAAGTATAAACTTATAGCTGAGAATACTAATAATAAACATATTTTGGCCCAGTTTAGGACCAGTTAAGGGTGATAAATTGGCTGAGATTCAGGCCGGTTATGGCCCATGTGATTGTCTTTAATCCAGTTATAGGCCACTTCAGGACCGTCATTCTTTGCTGTACTTGGGCCAAGGGAAAAGTTATTGTGTGGCCCGGAGCTGGGCCACAGAACATTTGATATGTGGGAATTTTATTGCAGTCGTGACACACCAACCTATCTGGCCCAGTTATGAGTTATTAACTTGGCTGAGACTTGACCCAGATATGATCCATGTCTGGCCCTTGTCTGAAAGCCAGATTTGGTCCAGTCATGTACCGTAATTCACTGCAGCATGTGGGCCAAGCAAAACCTGATTGTGTGGGCCAGATCTGGGCCAGAGATATTTTGCTATGTGGGTAGTAACAAAATGTGCCAAACACGTCTTGCGCCTCATTGCGCCAGGTGTATGATAGGACCCATTGTGTATTCTGCTGACCGCTGGATGGTAATCCGCCTCTATTCTCACGATTACATTGACTTGTATGTAATTTACTCATGAAAATATTTAATTCCATTCCATGTGAACCCACCATTAAAGTGTCATTATCGCCCCCTGTTGGTTTCGGCGACTTAACATACATCACAGATCGCTTTGGCGTTTTCATGAGGACGTTTTAAAAACCGTTAATAAAAATACCAGTGTACATGTGGACATGACCTACAGTAACGCCGACAGTAGCAAAGAATTCTGGCCCAGATTTGGCATAAAAGGTGGCACACAATATTTGGGCCAGATGTAAAATGTAGTATTTGGCCCAGATTTTTAAAATTGATATGTGGGCCACGTAAGTTTGGCCAGTCCTGACCCACATTTTAAATACGTTAAAATAATTTCTGAGTAAAGAAAAAATCTCCCACTCAGGTCGCTTTGAGAGAAAGAAAACGCCCATAGTGTGCCTAAAGCGCAATACTTCATGCGTTTATCAATTTCATTGCAGTCGTGACACACCAACCCATCTGGCCCAGTTCAGGCCCAGTTATGAGTTATAAACTTGGCTGAGACTTGACCCAGATATGGTCCATGTCTGGCCCTTGTCTGAAAGCCAGATTTGGTCCAGTCATGTTCTGTAATTTACTGCGGCATGTGGGCCAAGCAAAACCTGATTGTGTGGGCCAGATCTGGGCCAGAGATATTTTGCTATGTGGGTAGTATCAAAATGTGCCAAACAAACGGTTTTGCGCCTCATTGCGCCGGCTGTATGATAGGACCCATTGTGTATTCTGCTTTGTTCGACCACTGGATGGTAATCCGCCTCTATTCTCACGATTACATTGACTTGTATGTAATTTACTCATGAAAATATTTAATTCCATTTGGTGTGAACCCACCATTAAAGTGTCATTATCGCCCCCTGTTGGTTTCGGTGACTTAACATGCATCACATATCGCTTTGACCTCTTCATGTGGACGTTTTAACAACCGTTAATAACAATAACTGTGTACGTGTCAGCTTATTTCCAAAATAAAAGCAGAGCGTTCCTTCAAGGGTCTATTATTTGGCGTGTGGTTAAAATCACTATGGTCTTTTTGTTTTTCAGTTGACGGCTTCCAGGAAATCACCGCCGCTCTGTTTATTCCCTGCGTCCGAGGTGTTGCGCATCAGTTTCCGTACTGTTACCCAGCAGTCCTGCGTCTCTTCCCGTGTGCTACTTTTGGGAGATTAGACAGAGACCCGAGCACTCCAGAGACAGCGGCTAATGAAGCTGAAGTCTATCCTCATCAGCCGTGAAGCCAAACAGACGGCCTCGAGGGACGCAGAGACGGAAACAAGCCTCCTCCGGGAATAACTACACAAACCTGGAGGAAGTTTTACTTCAGCACTGATCCCGGACCCACAGGGTTTGTTTAGATCTCACAGGTAACAGTCATAAAGAACAAAACACTGGCCTCGGATCAGTAGGAAAGTATGAACGGGAGGGAGATGACAAAGGGGAACGCTTTAGCACAAGGGCGTCATAACATGGATTAATGAGGAACACGCGAGGACTGTGAGTAATAATGCTCTATCCTCTGGCCTGTGTGTTTCATACAGCCACCTTCATTATCTCCAGTCAACATTTCACACAAAGTGTTCAAAAGTCATATCTTTGTTCGTTTTTATGGATGTGTTTACCCTTTAGACTATGTTTGCACGCATAACTTCACTTCTTCAATCCCATCAACAAACTTTGAGATAATTCTGAACACCTACAGTACCATTCAGGTTATGCTACCAACACTTAATTTGAATGGTTCTGAGGTTGGGTTAGGGATTAAGAAGGTTAGTAATAATAATAATAATAATACATTTTATTTATAGTGCGCTTTTCTCTGACCCAAAGCACTACAAGGCAAACAATAACAAAACAGAACAGTAAAAAACAGTAAAAACCACAATAAGACAATAAAATATGAACGATTCGATAAAATTGTATAATTAAATTGACAAAAATAATCAATCTAATGTAAAAGCGACGGTAAAAAGGTGAGTCTTGAGAAGTTCAGAGTCAGTCCAGAGACGCAGCGCTCCTGATGTTGATGGGTAGACCATTCCATAGCTTAGACGCACTGTACCAAGCTCCACCACCCATAGGCCCCGTTTACACTAGTGCGTTTTAGTTTTAAAACGGTGTTTTAGCATGAAAACAATCCGCGTCCACACTAGCGTTTCACCCAGCGTTTCTGAACATATCTCCGTCCACACTACTCCACCAGAAACGTATATCACGTGACCATTGGCGCACTCTGGGCATGCGCGTTCAAGTATAAACAGGAAGCACGTGTCTCACTCGGCGTTCTAAATAGGGCTTACGCCGCTTGAAACGTGAGCGATTAGCGAGTGCTGGAACAGTAGCTTGCCTCTTGTGAATATCTGCAGCTGTTGTAGTAAAGGCAGAGTTTAACTGCACAATGGTGCCTAAAACAGACAATAGTGAAGGTTACGCAATGACCTAAAAGCCCCAATCACCTAGCGAATCTCAGCAGCCACGCCTCCGTTTTCAGACGTCTCCGTTTCCCTCATCCACACTGAGACGGAGCAGCATCGCTTTAGAATGAACACGGCCTCTCCAGCGCTTACAAAACGCTCCGTTTTCAGCACTCGAAAACTCTGGTGTAGTGTGAACAGATGGCGTAACCGTAGCAAAACTTATGCGTTTTAAAACCAAAACGCATTAGTGTAAACGGGGCCTTAGTCTTTAATTTACAACATAGCTGATACAGCGTAAGTCCAGATGAAGAACTGATGAAGACTGCGGGTCAGAGTGGTAAGAGTTACCAGGTTACCTTACCTTACCTTACCAGGTTCCCGTATTTCTCCCGTATTTTCAGTCTTTCTCTGAAGAGTGGCGATAAACATTAAAGAGCCGATCCTCCCTATACGCAACCCATACCGCCGCACCACCAGGGGGCGCCCCTTGCTCTTAAATGTGAGTCAGTTCTGTGCTTTCGCTTTATTTAGGCATGAAACACTCTGAAATAAACATAAAAACGGCGGGATTCCCTTTCCTTTTCATTACAGGTGCCGTCGCTCCTCCTGTGCAATCCTCAGTACAGTCATAAAGCGGTGCGTGACTGTCAGACGCGCTCCATAGTGATAAACAGACGCTGTTTCCAAAACCCATTCTGTACATGTGATGTGAAGCGGAGCGAAAGTGGATACTGGGTTTTGGGTGCGTGTTTAAACAAACATATACCAGCCTGATCTCATGAGAAAACGTAAGCATTTTATGTTTTGCCAGTTTAGTGGCTAATTCGGACGAATTTGTACGAGTTCAGTCGTACGAAAATGTACGATTTAAAAAAGGAGGCGTGGCACCCAACCCCACCCCTAAACCCCACCGCAAATCGTACTAAATTGTATGAATTAGATTGTACGAATTCATACGAATTAGCCACTTAATCAAAAGTTATGAATTGCCGTGAGATAGTGTTGCATATACACATAATTAATAATAATAACATCTAAAGATGTCGATCTTAGTGGGTGTTTTTCCATAAACACAACTAATTTTGTCCTAAATGAGCATAAAAATTAGGACAGCAATGCTTTCATTATAACGTTAGATGTGTGCATTATTAAAGTGACACCTCTGTTATTTAGTGTAATCAAACGAAAAAACCCAAATGAATGAGATTCTTTCGTTATGTGTAATTTATATAGTGAAGATTGAGATTTGAAAAACTTGATTCTATTTGTTTATAATAGATATTAATTGGGTAACACTTTAATTCAATGGTCCATTTGAGTATTAGTAGACTGTCTACTTAATATCTTAATAATAATAATAATAATATTGATACTGACTTTCAACAGACATTTAACTGACTACAAGAAACTTTGCAAGTACGTCAACTTACAGTAACCCTACGCTTAACCCCAACCTAACAGTCTACTTATAATCTAATGAGAATTAGTTGCAATGTAGCTTAAATTCAACAAACAGGCCATCAAAATAAAGTGTGACCATTAATTGTAATAAGCTTAAGGGTTTTGTTCATTTATTTGCTGCTATATTTAATTATAAATATACTGTAAACGTCTGAGAGGGCTTGTTGGTAGACCCCAAAGAGTGAGTTACAGAAATCAAGACGTGATGTGATAAAGGCATGGATAAGCCTCTCCGCGTCAGGCCCTGATAGAAAAGGTCTAATCTGTGCAAGTATTTAAAGTGCGAGTTAAAACTGAGCTGTGCATCAAAAAGCACCCCAATGTTGTGCACCTTAGAGAGAGACACTTGGAGATCATCAACAGAGAGATTAAAATCATTCCACTGGTGGACATTTTTTAGGAGCGCCAATTAGTAGAACCTCTAATTTAAGGAAACTTTGATTCATCCAGGCTTTACCATCCAGTAAACAGGCAGATCAAACTGAGGTGGCGATATTACAGCTTCACATCACACTACTCCACATTAAAATGAGCTATGATGGGTAGCATGTTGCATCATCAATACGTGCTACCTACTTTTTGAACGAGAGGTAGGACAGTCTGACAAGGTGGGACAAATCGACAGAACACCGGCTGAGACAGGAGGTGTTTCTATCTAAGGTCGTAGCGGGACGTTTGGTCTAGAACGAGATTATTAACTCGTCTTTACACCGTAGTAATGATCCAATGATGTGAATTTGTAATGCTTGATTCTGTCCAGAATGAACACGCCTCGCTGCTTTATTCTTCTATTAGGCTTGGAGTAAATTAGTGAGTCTTTGAGCTGCGATCTTACAGCCTGCTCCATGTTTGAAGGTACATATTTCATAGAGTCACTTCTGATATTTAAGATTGACACCCCAGTAGACGTACACTTCTCATTCTGTGAAACTCAAGTTCCTTACATATTGAGCAGATCCAGTATTACTCATCTGTCAAGTAAAACTGAAGCATCCCTGGCATTGATTCTGTTTTTGGTAACGTCTCAGCCATCTCTCTGTTATTGGTCTTTCTACACATCTCCCACTTGCACACATATGCTCCCCCATCTTGTGGAGATACTCCCCTTATTGCTGCTTCCATCAACTCTCTTTCCCTGATCACGAGCAGACCCATTATTGATGACTGGGTCCAACTTGCTCCCCCCATTATGATGGGATACTTCCAAATTTCTGATTGGCGGCAACTCTTTCCTGCCCCATCATGATGGTATAATCCCTCTTCTCTGATTGGTTGTGACTTTTCTCTCTGACTATGATGGTACGTCCCTATTGCTGATTGGCTGCAAGTCTTTCTTCTCACATAACAATGGTATAATCCCAATTTCTGATTGGCTGTTACTATTTCCTCCCCATCATGATGGTATTTCCCTATTGCTCATTAGCTGCAACTCTTTCCTTCTCAATCATTATGGTATGTCCCTATTGCTCATTAGCTGCACATCTTTCCCTCACCATCATGATGGTATGTCCCTACTGCTCATTGGCTGTTACCATTTCCTCCTTTATCATGATGGTATGTCCCTAATGCTTATTAGCTGCATCTCTTTCTCTCCCCATCATGATGGCATATCCCTACTGCTCATTAGCTGCACATCTTTCCTTCCCCATCATGATGGTATGTCCCTATTGCCCATTGGCTGAAACTCTTTCCTTCTCCATCATGATGGTATGTCCCTATTGCTCATTGGGTGCACCTCTTTCCTTCCCCATCACGATGGTATGTCCCTACTGCTCATTGGCTGAAACTCTTTCCTTCCCCATCACGATGGTATGTCCCTATTGCTCATTAGCTGCAACTCTTTCCTCTCCCATCATGATGGTATCTCCCTATTGCTCATTAGCTGCAACTCTTTCCTTCCCCATCATCATGGTATACTCCCAAATTGCTGATTGGCTGAAAATCTTAATCAAACATTATGATGGTATGTCCCTATTGCTGATTGGCTGCAACTATTTCCTACCTCATCATGATGGTATGTCCCAATTACCGATATAACTATTTCCTACCTCATCATGATAGTACACTCCTAAATTGCTGATTGGAAGCAACTCTTACCTCAACCATTACAATGGTATATGCCGCAATTGCTGATTGGCTGCAACTCTTACCTCACCCTCTACAATGGTATATGCCTCAATTGCTGATTGGCTACAACTCTTACCTCACCCTCTACAATGGTATATGCCTCAATTGCTGATTGGCTACAACTCTTTCGTCCTCCATCATGATGGTATATTCTCAAATATGCTCTGTCTTATTGTTCTGATCCAATTTGGGTCTGATCCAAACAGTCAACACACTGTACAAGTGATGTTTCAGCACGGACTAACAGTTGCACCATGCACCTACACCAGGGGAAATTCAGCAGAACGTCATGTGAGTTGTGTCTGATCATCGAGCGGTAGCGGCAGCTATTTTAAGCCGTACAATAAAAACAGATGACGAAAAGGCAGAAAGAACACAAAACAAACACGAAAGAGCTTTTCTTAAGCAAGTTGCAGCAAGTTTTAATTGTGCAGAGTTAAAGAACAGAGGGTTGTTTGAGCGCTCCATCTCTCAGTCCTCCACACATAGAGTACAGTAAGTCAAACCTACAGAAAATACAGGATTCTGCACCTCAAGATGATGATTTGTCACAAGCATTCCCACATCCAACACAGGCTCATTGTGAAAACGTAGTCCCGAGTACGTTTCATTTTTTTTAAACGAACGCTACGGGGCAGTGTGACGCCTTTTCTTCTCGCGCTTACCGGCCGACCGCCTCGTGTGGATAACTTTACCGCTGCAACCAGTTTGTCCCGTTAGCTCGCCGTGTTCGTCGGCGGACTCGAGCCACAGAGAGGAGTTGACCACCACGATGACGCCGGGGTTCGAGTCCGGCGAGGAGCGGTTCCAGAAAGCAGGTAGGACAAAACACAGAATCCATGTAATGAAGTAAACCAGTAAACAACAGGGTGAGAATGCAATGAAGTCTGAAAATGTGGTCAAAATGAAACGAGGGGGTTTTGTTTTGTTTTGTTCTGGATTGCTTTTTTGAAAGCTGTTGGTTGGGTTTAGGGAAGTGAGTGGGTGGGTCAATCAATAAAACTTTGGTTGTGTTTAGGGAAGGGGGAGGGTGGGTCAGTCCGATCGGATGGTCAGTCAGTCGTTCAGTCAGCCAACAACGGTCGGCCGACAGCGGCCTCTGGTGGGTTTACGCGAGAACGGCAGGCGTAAACGGCACTCGCGAGAGACCCTTGAGATCTCAAAAAGCGTCCGCAGCGGCCTCTCGTGGACTCGCCAAAGCAAAAAGTGCAAAAAGACGTACCTGACGGGACGTATTCTGCAACCTCCAGAAACATACTCGGGACTACGTTCTCAGAATGAGCCTGGGTTGCCCACATCTCTTCTCTAGGACACACAGAAAAAGCAGCAACGTACGGTAAACCCCCAATAGTACTCCCTGTGTCCCATTAACCTTAACTTCCATGTGGCACCTTGATGTGAACCCAAGACTGAGGTATAAAAGAACAGAACGGTGGATTCTTAGGCAAACTAATGAGGGAGTGTGTGACTGACGTCTATCTTGTTCAATCTGGTCAGCAGTTATAGCTCGAGAGCGTAAGCGATATAAGATTTGCAGATGAGCGAGAACGGATCGGGTATGCATGGATCGGGTGTGCGATTCTTGACTTCGGTGGATTCCCTGCAGAGAATGCGGAGGTCTGTCGGTTTCTCCGGCACTTGGAGATGCTCTCGTTTCTTGTAGCATCGCAGTTATTGCTAAAGGTACCAGCAGTTTTCAAGAAAACATCCCCTCCCCTACGAGCTCGTCTCTAACCCTTGACTGCCTGGAAGATTTAGACACATGCAAAATGAGGCGGCGGGAGTACTGCACGCTCAATGAATGGTGAGCTTCTTCACTCGCTGAGCCAAATTCTATCACGGCTCATTTCTGAGCCCTTAACCGGATTAACTTGCGATGAAGGGCGCGGAGAAAGCGGGCAGCTGAAGAATTGTAACAAGACCGACGTCAATCACGAGTGCAGGACAAGAATCGAGGCTGTTGAATGGAACCAAAAGCATGGGCGTTTAAGATACACAGCAGCATGCTTTTGATATACAGAACCCTATTCGTGTTTGTTGGAGAGTAGTATGCTCTAAGTGTAATACAGTATCTATGACATCAGTATGGACCACAGCTGCTCCATCATATATCCCATCAAACTCTAAAACGGGCTTCGAAATCCCAGCGTAGTTGACATGCCGTACAAGAGAGATTGAGGATTGAAAAGCCTTCAGGGGACGCGAAATGAGGCCATGCTTAAAATGGGCCATTAAAGTACAACAAGGGTGGTCTTGTAGTTGAAACGATAGCCAGGAACAAAAGGATAAACCAGGGAGATAAGTTTGTTTTGCACTTTGCTTTGAAGGGTGCAGCAGAGACGGAGTCTGTCACGGCACCTTGGGAGTTTTTTGACTATGTAAATTCTGGCCGATTGGGTTATGAAGGTAACTTTCATACAAAGCTGAGTCTTAGCAAAAGAGATTTTCTCCTTTAAATAGAAAAAGAGGTTACATTCCAATAATAATTAATAGAGCATTAATTAGTTTGAGACTAAGGCGTAGATAGAGGCCTGGCTTTTCAGAGCAGGTCAGTGTGCCGCATGCAGGTTTTAATGTGAGGAAAAGTGTCAATGCCCGGAAGTTGTGCACTGGGGATTTGGAGTTACTATTCATGGCGAATAATCTTGTGCGTTTTTGTTTCCTCCTTACACGTGTTTCTCTTGTCCGATCTCTCCGGTGTCTTTAAATCTGTGGTTGTGCATTGGAGAAGCGCAGTCGGTCAATACTCTGCATGCGCCTCGAGTTCAGGTTACCACCCTTGCAACACTAAACCCTATCCAGATCCTGTCTGATGATGGCTAAAACTGATCGATGAGGTCGTTTGAGTGGCCATCAGATTCTGATCAGATGTCATATGGAGGAAGGGATCAATTGCAAGGATGGGAGCCAAGTTTCTTATCATTGCCAATGCAATGGAACTCTGCGATGCGCTCGTGTTTGTGATTGTTTTAGAACTTCCGATTCTGCTGCCTGCGGTCAAACTGCTCCCTCGACAAACAAGTGTGTTCATGACTATGCCGATGACGTAGAATGATATGGAAGTATCAGTTTGCAATATCAAGCAGCATAGGGAGCTGATTTTAGCTTCTGTAAGTGAAGTTTATTTATAAACTAATTTGGAGAGGATCACGTGCTTATGATTGTTCTCAGCTGTTCCAGCGTCAGCTCATGATCGATTATCCAATCAGATGATTCCTAACTCTCTATAAATAACCAAATTTTCTTATCTCAACATCTTCGTCTTGAAGAACCCCCCCTACCCTCCCTCCTTTTCATATGGGCGATACGGCGGCCCAGTGACTAGCACTGTTGCCTCACAGCAAGAATGCCTCTAGTTTAAGTCTCTACTAAACCAGATGACATTTCTATGCGGAATTTCGCTTGTTCTCCCCGTGCTCGTGTGGGTTGTCCCCGGGTTCTCCGGTTTCCTTCCACGCTCCAAATAACACGCACCCTAAGTAAATTGAACACACAAATTGATACCACAGTCAACCTCTTAGCGAGTACACCTCACCTCAGTTCCGTCACTAGCTGGAAATAAGCAGAGGGGGGAGTTCAACGAGATCTACCTGAGCTCAAACTCTGCACTGCAAACGGGAGGGAGCCCCGGGCTCGAGGATCTCATAAGCTCAGGGCTCTCTCCCGGGACAGCATGCCAAACAAACTTTATTATCAATCATCAGCTAAGTGTGAACTCTTGATATGAATGGAAGTGAATGAGAGCGGAAGTCTCGAGTCCAGTGGAATCTCCTGATCGTACTTGTAGGATAAGATCAATAGACCCTTTTCACATTTTAAGTGATTCTCAGCATTGTAAGTCTTCATAATTGGGTAAATGTAGAGAGCAGTGAATGGGAGAGTACCACAAATACTTCCCTGCATTGCAATTTGCTCAGATAACAAAAGAAAACTCTATGATAGCTGAGATTTGTGTGATTCTGATTGATAATTTACTGTCCCGTCCATGGACGTTGCATGAGAAACACCTCCACACATACCAAATGCTTTCTGGCCTAGCTCCGGGACACACAATAACTTTTCAATTGGCCCAAGTACCACAAAGAATGACGGTCCTGAAGTGGCCCATAACCTGATTAAAGACAATCACATGGGCCATAACTGGCCCTCTCAGCCAATTTATCACCCTTAACTAGCCTTGAACTGGGCCAAAACAGGTTTATTATTAGTATTCTCAAATATAAGTTTATATTTTAACCAGAAACCTCAAACACTGAGCCATAACGCAGCCTAATATTACCTAAACAATCACTACACTGATCTGGGCCACACACCTCCCATACACAACTGGCCCAAGTGTAGTTTGCCGTCATGCATGCAGTGCCATCATTGCATGGCCCACATTCGGCTGACATTATGCATGCCAGAGCCAGCAACACGCCAGCAGTGCCATAACGAGGCCACATTTGCTATGTTGGTCACATAGGTTTTGTAATTTAATGCAAGGATGATATGATATAAAGTCTAGCTTTATAAATGTACATATATTTACTTTAAGGATTTAAGATGCTGATCAATGAATGCATCCTCACCGTCTTGTGAAAAGGGTCTATATTGACTGCGGTGTTTACCCTTTGCAGACTTGTTTTTAAAACAATGCATCCAGTCTTCTCTCAGGTCCACTTGGCTCTTGTTGTCTCACCGCAGGCGCATCAATAATTCAGCTTGCTAAGGAAATTGCATACCTTTTAGGTTAAGGTTATTTGGCTGGAACCGGCCTTCAGACACTAGTCTGGACTGCTCGGTTGTGCCAGTAATTGTATGTTGTCGCAGTTTTGACATCACTGCAGGAGTCAAGTCTCCGCTGACGCATGCTTTCCATCACCCTAAACCTGAGTTTTTGTGTCCCATTGCAAAACCACAGAGAGAAACGGAAAGGAGAGACAAGAGAAGCCGTGAGGTGGACATTTGCAATGTGCTTTGCATGTGCTGTGCTTACTCTATGTGTGAAAGAAGAAGATCGTTTTCCTCAGAATGGCTTCTCGTAAAGCGGGAGTACAAAGGGGAGTTTCTGGGGCCGGGATTCAGGGATTTGTGGCTTTAGGAGCAGCACTGGGGGAGACTAGATACGGTTCATGCTCGATTAGGTTATGCTTCTCAATCATTCTCTTGTTTTCTACCCCTCCCCACATTTTCACCCTAAAGCATGTGTAAGATGTCCTAAATGTTCAAGTTTGTCTACTTCTTCTTCTTTTGAAAGCGTCTGAACTGGTTCTGGATGGCGAGGGCCGCTTTCTCCGTCTCCGGGGCTTCCAGGTCGATATCGATTTCTTCCTCCTGCTCAGGTTTTCCTGCAGAGTCAGATGCCTTTTCTAGAAAACAACCACCAAACCACCAAATCATCCCATCAGTTCACCCTCCTGGAGCAATCGCATGCAAATGTCAACCTCGCCATGCAAAATAATCAAAGTTTGCACCAAAACCCTTGTATTTTACAGTACTAGTAAAACGTCTGTGTGTTTTCAAGCAATGGTTTAAGAGTCTTGTGAAAAGGGTGCATTTGATAGTTAAAGATGTAATAGGTATTGATGCATGTGAATAATGTGATGTAGGAGTGATGCATCAGTGAATGTGGAGAAGCAGACCTTTGTTGTCTGTGTTGGACGTCTGGCTGCTGTTGGCCTGGCCTGTGTGTCCGCGCTGGAGGACAGAGAAACAGAGAGAAAAGGTCAGGTTTGCTGTCTGCTCTGGGCTACACGCGCTTATTTGAGATCAAAACATCACACATTCCCAAGTGCTGCCCTTTGCTCAGTGCTGCTGTCGGTCCTGCAGAGCGTTTTTACATGCAATCAATAATTTGATTGCAAACCAGACCCAGGGAGGGAGCTTTAAAGGTATACTGCACTACAAATTAAAGCACAGTA
>CAIGQQ010029655.1:0-33533 GCA_903798035.1 Danio albolineatus
TATATATATATATATATATATATATATATATATCATTATCTTGTTCCAGGTTTAATATCGGTCGCTTTTAAAGAACCGATTTGGTTTTTTCTCCAAACAGGGGGGATCTGTAAGAAGAAAAGAAATTACAAGTACTATAAAACACTGTAATGTTAAAGACAATTTGTGCAAAACAAACATTTTGTCAGTATTACTGTACATACAGGAGTTGGAGAGCTGGGTTCTAAATGTCGGCCTAGAAAAGAGAGAAGTTTTCTCCAGATAAGTCCACTGCCCAGAAACATGAACCCTGTCACCAGCCAAAACACACGTGGGTCCTAAACATGCACACACACACACAAAATAAATCAAATCAATGAGTGTGCAGTTTTTTTTTTATCAAGTTACTATCTGTACCTCGATAAACTCCCCACTGGAAGGGTTTCAGGGCAAGTACGATGAATACCACTCGAGCCACTTTTGAACTTTTATTGCGTGCACATACACAATTTTCATATTAGGCAACCTGAATACTGACGTTACCCTCGTCTGTCGAACTTCGATGTTCCTCCTCATTTAATTTACAGTTACTAGGTTATAAATTTGCAAGCATGCCAGCCCCGAACAATCACTAACTGAGCACAAAGAAAATGACTCTTGCATCTTAAATTATACAGACACAACCTATCCGCCAGGAAGGGTAATACACATATGCATAATCTATTAGAATTATGACTTATATAAAAATAACGGTCCCACTTAATATTGTTTCGCTTATACCTGTGAACTTACATGGTAATTAGATGTGTAAGTATGTAAGTATGTAACTACAGTACAGCGTATGTACACATTGGTACATAGTATTTACTTGTGTAATACTGGTGTAACTACACTCATGTAACAACCCACTGAATAGTATGTGTAAGTACAAATGTGTAACAGGACATTTGTAACAACACTAAGAAAGTACACATCTGTAACAAGAATTATGTAAGTGCATTGGGTAACAACAATATGTACTTGCAGATGTTTTCCCACTTCCACACCTGTTTGCAGATCATGTACTTGTGAACACTGTATGGCAGAACTAATGCTGCATTTGAAGGTTTTACCTCATGATACCAGTGTAATTACATGGTAAATACACAGGAACTGTTCACTCAATATAAAGTGTAAAATTATCAGAAATTACTGGGTCAAGATCTGCATTCTACCATGATCTTCCACACAGTTCTACTCAGCTGTAATCCAATCCATCCTCTGCACTTCAATCACCGTCTGGTTCGGCTCAGCTGCCAAAACCGACCTCCCTAGACAGCGAATAGTCCGGTCTAGGGATGGGCATTTGTGATCATTCTTCATTTCGATTAATCCACAGGTTTGAGAAGCGATTAATCGATTAATCGAGGGGGTGGAGCTTGTCCAAGAGGCGGGGCGTGTGTGCGTCAAAGTGACAATTAAATAACATCACATTTAAAAAAAAATATTTTAATTAAAGCCCTGTTAAATACGTTGTTGATAAAACTGACAGGATGACAGAAAACAACTAAATAAACACTGTTGGGTTATGGAAAAAAAATCACCATCAATATTGGTTAACACATTAAACATTTAAAGAACCGTGAAGCATGTAGATTTTCTCCAGAGATCCAGAGATCTCGTCCCCGCGTCAGGCCAGGGTGTGCCTGTATAAGCGCGCATGCGGCGGCGGAGGCGCACTCTAAATTCACTTGTGAACACTGGACTAGTGGAGCACCTGAAGGCGAGCAGCCTAGTTCATCACATGTAATTCTTTAACTCTCTTGAACTCTAAAGGTAAAAAGCGCAAAATAAATGTGTCGTTTTAGCAGAGGCGCAACTGCCTGTCATTTTTACATTCGGTTTTTAGTTGAGTTAATATGTAGCCTAATAAAAATGTAGAGTTGGACACTGCACAGTCCGACAGTAGACTACACTATAAGTAATATTATAATTGATTATATTCATTATTCGTAATATCATTACAATTACAATTAAGCTATAAATTTGACAGCGCAGAACCCTTTATCTGCTTTCATTTTGACAACGCTAAAGCGCACCTTTGTTTAAAAGAAACATCCCATTAAGCAGCAGCAGTCAAGTTAGGACATTTAAATAATGCCTTTTGAGTTTAAAGATGATCAGACTGCGATGTCAAGTTCACAGTGTTATAAATGAAACAGGTATATAGTGTGCGTAAGTGAATTTGCCGCAGATCAACCTCGTGCGCTGCAGGTAGGCTGAATGAAAATCTTTAAAAGATATGCAAATGTGGGCTATACTGCTATTTGCTTATGCTAAATTACACACCAGAAAATATATTGTAGGCCTGTTTTAACGGCTAAAATACAGTTAGCATATAGATTTTTTTATTGTAGCCTAGTCAATGGCTCTAAAAATGTAACCTGAAAACAAGTTATTAAAATAAGCCTAATAAATAAATAGAATGACAGGTATTGGCCTAATAGCCTAATGGTTTATGGTGGCGTTTTTACAAATGCCAACTGGACACAAAAAAACCCACTCATGATAACATAAATCTAGCATAACATAACTTTATTTTTACCTTTAAGCCATATAGCATTGAATTGCGTGTTAACCACGCCTAAATTTAACCTATTTTCACGGTAATAACTGAATTTCTTTCTTGAGATATAAGAAAGACTCTGTATTTCTGGCTACACTAATGCCTTAAAATGGAGTTAAGTAACATGTTTAGCAACTATTTATTTTTTTAATGACATTAGATTTTAACATTTAACTTTTTCAACACTGATATTTGGTGGGCATTAGGCTTGGCTATATGAAGCGTGATGACTCGGTTATGCTGCTTTATTTATTTGGTTATTATCACGGGTTAGCTTGCATTTATAGGCATAGGTTGATGTCTTTGCCTAAATATTTATATTATTTGAAATAAAACGGGAAGATAAGGAGACTAAAATATAATTTAAACAACTCATGATTCGTCTGCGTTCATGTAAACTGTATCATTCATCCATCACTAATAAAATAAGTAAAAGCGAAACTGTAAAAAAGTATATTACTGCAGTAATGCAAAGTAATAATAAATAAGTGAATAAACAGCCTAAATAAAAGAAACAATAAGGAAAATCAGTCACTAGGTTTAGTGCCGCCTATAAGTGCCCACTCAGTTATGACAACCTGGCGCCGGGCCTGGCATAAGTTCTCGCAGGGACAGTATAGTGGGACTTGGCGTAACTCATTAAACGTTTGAAACCTTCGCCTTTAACAAAACTAATAGGCAGCAAGTCTTTTGCTGTTGTTTCCGCTATTATCTGCGTCATCTTCTCTGCTCTGCCTGTGTCGCATTTCTGTCTGATAGTGAATTCTCTTATGCTCGTCTGACTAGGTTATGGCACCGGTGTTGTAACGAAATCTGACTCCCTGGACAAATCTGACTCCCCGGCATCATCTCTTTTTGTGTTAATGTGTAAGATGGTAACGTATCGAACTCGTTGTGGGGTTGTAGACGAGTGTGGTGCTGCACATCTTACACTTGACTTGAAATGTTACCAGACATCGCTGCGCACTTTAGAAGTGTCTTTTTAAATAGAATGCGAATGTGCGCGTCTGTGTGCTTTACTTCCACCTGTCATGTGCGCGCTGAATCGAGGCGCTGAGTGGTGCATCTGGTGGGCGACGCTCTATAACCAATCAAATATCAGACTACTGGCTAAATACCAGCATAACCAATCAGAAAGAATGAAAGTAATTAATTGAATCTTAATCTAATCTAATTTAATCGATCATCGTTTTCATGCTCTATTAACGCTGATGCGTTCGATTAATCGATTAGTCGAATACTTGTGCACATCCCTAGTCCGGACTGCTGAACTAATAACTAATAACTGGCACTATCCTTCCTACACTTCAAACACTGTACTTTATCCAGAGTGAGTAAAAGGGCTTGCAAAATCACCCCAGACACCTCACACCCAGCACACTTTCTGTCTGAACTGTTACCGTCTGGTTGGGTGATACAGAGCACCGAGCACAAAAACAGCCAGACACAGGAAAAGTTTCTTTCCTCAGGCCATCTACCTCATGAACAGTTAAATATTTTCCTATTGTGCAATAAACGTGCAATACTTTCTCATACGCACTTGTACACAGCACCTTATAACCTGTATATTTATAACAAATCTGTACATACATTTTAACATCCAGATCTTTTTGGACTGACTGCATCTCTGTTTAATGTCTATCGTCTTTTTTTCATATTTATTTTGTGTTGTAGCCAAAGCAAATTCCTTGTGTGTGAAGCACACTTGGCAATAAAACTGTTTCTGATGAGCCTCTCACATGAGAAGAGTGCTAATCCATGCTTTGTAGGGGAATAAGTGAACACCAATCTCTTTCTGGGTCAAGGTCTGAATTCTACCATAACATCTCAGGAGCCCTGAAGTCACATCCCTGCTAACAACGAGTCTGTTTAGCGTTGTCACAGAAAAAATAACTCCATTCTGGGCGGCTAAGCACAGGTCCTGGAATGCAGCTTTATGTTCTTTTACAGTCAATGCTGTCTCACTTTGCAGGCTTGGTAGCCCTGCCTACACAGGCTACCCACTTCTTTATGGCTCTGCGGATATAACCAACTATTCCAGTAAGAGAACTGAACCTTGTTGGATCCACTTGGTCCATGAGTGCAGCTCCCCACAGAGTTTCCTCCTCCTTAGCCTCATTTAAGATCCATTTCACTCCATTTTCTGAGGACTTTGAACCATTTTCATCTGTGACTACTGGATCTTCACTGTCAGGTCAGTCAGGATTGAATAAATTCTTTGATTTAGCTCTGGTAAGGTCAGCTGAAAAAGCCTTTTTCTAAAGCTTACGCACTACCTCTCTAGCATTAGTTGCCACTTCAGAAGTGGACTTTATGGGCCAATCCTCGACTGGACTAGAAAGAAACTTAGGACCTTTCTGCCACACAGAATTTTCACGCAGCAGTTCAGGAGAGCACCCTCTAGTGACTAGATCAGCAACGTTGACTTTGCCTGGTATCCACCACCAATCAGCTATACCTCCAGCCGCCTGAATCTCCCCGATACGGTTCGCAAAGAATGTCTGGAACCCGTAACTCTCTTTTGGGATAGCTCCAAGCACTGGCTGGCTGTCAATGAAATGATACTACTTTTCCACGTTCAACCATCCATGTTCCAACACGTATCCCTTTAAACGTGAAGCGAAGATGGCTCCGCATACCTCAGCTTTGACTGCGTCACCCTTTTGATTGAAGGGAGTTAACTTGGCATTTGACTCTACCAGCTGAGTGACCACACCATCTGACGTCTCCCATTGCAAATACAGTACTGCACCATAAGACTCACAGCTCCCATTAGAAAATGTGATTCCCCAGGGTCTGCTTTTCTAACTAGAATGCGTGAGGTTTCGGTAGAACTTGATGTTGCTCAAGCGAACGTACTCCCTAAACAACTTAACTGCTTTTCCTCTGAGCTTATCAGACAGAGGTTCATCCCACATATCTGTAGTAAGCTTGCCAGCCTCCTGGAAGGCTTGTCTCACAAGGATTACTCCTTTCTGTTTAACAGGAGTTACTAACCCAATCGGGTCATATAATCCAGCAATTTGACTCAGTAAAACACGACGAGTAAGTGGGTTTGGTGTTTTCACTTCTACTTCTTCTTCAGTAAGGTAAATTTCAGCTCTCACCTTCACAAAAAGACCATCACCATCTCACCATCACAAAAAGTTTGTCTTCTTGCACAAGGTAACCAAGGCCCAGAGCTTTGTTGTCCTCCTCCCTTAACAGGTTAGGTAATGTTAGAGTCATTGGCATAGACCCTGTTTCGTCACTCCTCCCACTATGACCAGACCGGATCCAAGGTTTGAGGTAGAACCCTTCTGCTTTTAGTATCTTTTTTTTTATCCCCTCTTAAATTTTGTTTAGACGGTGTGGGTCATTGTGGGACGTATGTAATCGACGTAGGAGTCTTCCTCAATGACCCTCCTTTCCTCCTTTTTATCAGAGAACTGGGGTAACTTTGCAGTCTCACGCATGGCAACCTCCATGCGCAACCTGCATGCGCAACACATTCTGCAGGTTTGTCACTCATGTTCACTCTCACGACAGCATAATCCTCAATCTCATCCTCCGGTGAGTCTCTCCACAAGAACCGATGCACATGGACTTCGTCTTCCTCCAACCAGATCAAATTATACAGATATGGCTACTGAAAACGCGCGTTTCTTCACGCGCAGTACTACAATTCGTCTCGCAGAGTCACGCAGACTACTGCGGCTTCAAAAGCCACCTTTTCATTAAAAAAAAACAACATTTCTGTGCTTTACGCAATAGCCACCGGGTGGCGCAAAGAATAACCGCTTTTCCATTGACTCTGTTGTCATGTTGTCATGTACAGTATTTGTGTGTGAGAAACCGAGCAGGTCTCGAGCAGCTCTTTATTTATTTTGAAGATAATGTATACATATTTACAGAGACCCGGAAGGGACGTGGTGGTGGGAAAAAAAAATGGGTGGGAGAAAAAAAAATGAGTGGGAGAAAAAAAATGGGTGGAAGGAAAATATATATATTTAAGTTTTGCGTTCGCTCGCAAAGATGTTTTGCGTTCCCTCGTAAAGTTTTGCGTTCCCTCGCAAAACTGTTTTTCCACAAACACTTCCTGTTCACTTCATACATGTCAACCCTCACATTTTTGCTGGGATTCTCCCATATTTTACTATTCTATCCCGTATTTTTCCATATTTCTCATAATGAAATTAATATCAAATGTCTGCATTCACTTTCTTTCCATCAAAGCTGTGCGTTGATCATCACCCTTCATATGTAACCTCTAAAACAGATGTATACGCGCTCTGTATGATAAACTGATCCCCGATCAGCCTCTGTACACACCATTTAAAGTGACACTACTGTTATCAAACAAGTGAAGAGCAGCAGATCAATCTTTCATTTTTGTTTGATAGTGTCACTGTAAGAATGCGCAGATCCATACTGAAAGCATTCGATTACTTTAGTAACTGTTTGTGCTCATTTAAGAGACAGTTAGTTGTGTTTAAAATAAAACACCCAGAATGAACATGTTTACATATTATTAAGAGTATTTGTCTGTTTAAACACACATCCGAATATCAAAGTGTCCTGCACTTTCGCTCCTCTTTAAACGGCGTGTACAGAAGCTCAGGGATCAGATCTGGGATCAGTTTATCATACAAAGCGCGTCATCCAGCGCTTATACCAGTTATTGGCTGTGTTTGCTGATTCAGAGGTTGCATGTGAAGGGTGATGATCGACGCACAGTGTTAATGGAAAGTGAATGCAGATTTTTGATATTAATTTCAGTGAGCTTTCAAGATTTAAAAATACATGAGAAATATGGTAAAATACTTAATCATAAAATAACAGGATAGAATGGTAAAATACGGGATAATTGTGGCAAAAACGGGAGGGTTGACATGTATGAAATGAACAGGAAGTGTTTGTGGAAAAACAGTTTTGCGAGGAAACGCAAAACATCTTTGCATGGGAATGCAAAACTTTGTGAGGGAACACAAAACCTTAATATATATATATTTTCCTCCCACCCATTTTTTTTTCTCCCACTCATTTTTTTTTTCTCACACCCAATTTTTTTCCCACCACCACGTCCCTTCCGGGTCTCTGTACATATTTGTATTCACATATAAATACAACAAAGACATAAAAATCGTGTCCACTTTTGAGGGCTCAACGCAATTTTATATATCTACAGCTGTAGACAAAATAGCCTAAGCTATTGAAATCATGTAAAGATATACAAATATTGGATATAATAAAAACCAGTATAAAACAAACAAAAGCTATAGCGATTTAGGAATATAGAGTACAATATAAATGAATTAAACCGTTTTAAGCCATTTTGGACTTTAATTTTACAAAGGCCTTTCTGAAAGAAGGAATTTAGATATTTTCTAAAAACAATAAACAGCGGAGTTTATTATAATTTTATTATTTTAAAATATTATTTATAAAGTATTTGGATAGGGTGATATTAATCAAATCGTGCAAACAGAGTTTTTTTTTTTTTACAAACGGATTGGGAAAACTGCAGGTAGAAATGTGTTCTATGACATCAAACAAGTGTTAATGTTTTTATATAAAATGGTAAAATTAAAAAATGAAATTAATCATCACTAGAAAGTAATTAAATCGTTTGTTACAACATCAAAACCAATTCCTGCAAAGCTGACGAAGAAGTCAAAAAGAGCGAATTTGCGGAGTGGGAAAATGTCCAGCAAGCTGGCAGGCAAAATGACGGGGTCACTCGCTACATTGAAATCGCTGTCATGGAAAAAGGAATGGATGTTCTTGGCTGGTACGTGGAAGATGAACAAACAATCCTACCCAACACATGTTAAAGTGCTAAAACTTCAGGGGATTCAAAAATGTTCCTCCACAAAAACACGTTTACAAAGCCTAATATTGGTAAGTAGAGGGTTTTCAAATTATAACTAAATATTAATTAACTCATAAATGCATAATGTAGATAGAGTAGGCTATATAGGCTATTATTGGCATTATTGTTTTAATATTCAGCTTTACCATCGCCTTAAGTCCGGATCGTGAAGAGAAAGTGACGAAACAAATCTCCTTTTATATTTACAGATCCTTTTATTTAGTGTACATAATGTACATATTCTAACAAAATTATCTCAGTATTACTTGATACAACTAGAACATGCACCAAAATCTTTGTTCCCCCTCGTTTTCATATAGGATTATAGTTCATGCAAAACTGAAAACTCTTTCTGACTTTAATTATTAACACTCCCATCATTCTAACCTTTAGACCACAAACTTAGATTTTATAATAAGAAAAAGCAGAAAAGATTGTGAAATCAAAGCCATAACCCAGAGATGGTCACTGTGTGAGAAAACTGGACAAGCACATGACATGAAGCTGAACAACCTAATTCAATTCATGTTTTGGTTAACTAATTCTTTAAAAACAACTCTATTGAGCTCTAAAGGGGAAAAAAGAAATTAGCTGTTAAATTAATTTTAGCAGAGACGCAACCTCCAGTCATTTTCACATTAGTTTTTTAGTTCGGGATTAATATAAGAGTAGCCTTATAAAAATGTTTAGTTGGACACTGCACAGTCCCACAGTAGTCTACACTGTAATAAATATAATTTATTATATTTAGTATTAGTAACATTATTAAAAGCTATACAATTTACAAAACGCAGAACCTTTTTTAATGCTTTAATTTTCAAATCGCTAAAGCGCACTTTAACAGTTGGGAAAAGAAACGTCCAAAGAAAAGGTCATTGCCCTAAAAAATGAAAATGTAACCTGAAAACAAGTTATTAAAATAGATTAAATAAATAAATAAAATGGGTAGGTCTAACCTAATTGTCACGATCAGAGGAAGGAGAGGGAGACAGATGTGGAACACAGTATATATTTATTACTGTAACATCTTTAGAGTAATACTCAGGTTCATGTAAGGGCAGTCTTTAGAAAGGGGAATCCAAACAGAGGCATGTAAGGTTAGTCACTTCCCTGAATGGAGGACGATGAGCAAGACGAGTGGCAGAGCAGATGCGGAGCAGATGCAGAGCACAGGAGGGTATCTAGGAGAGTTCTCAGGAGGGTACTGGTGATCGTGTCCATATGTGATACTCGACGGAGACAGAATGAATGAAGGGAGCTTAAGTAGAAGGGGTAGAGTGAGATCAGGTGGTGAACTAATAACAAGGTGAGGGTGCACGGCTGGATGACGGTCTAGGTGATTGAGATGGCTCTGAGGAGGTGTGACAGACTGGGGACGTGACACTAATGGCTTGTGGTGGTGTTTTTACAAATGATAGCCTAACATCATCATGATAGCCTAACATCAATAATTCTTTTTACATTATTATAATAATAAGTTATAGCCTATTAAGTTGTGTGTTATCCATGCCTAACTGAATTTCTTTCTTTTTTTCTGAGGTAGGTAGACACTCTGTTTTGCTACACTAGGCTAATGCCTTAAAATGTAAACTAAGTAACACATTTAGCTACTATTTTTAAATGATATTAGATTGTAATATTTAACTTTTTCCTAACACTGATATTGGTTGGGTAATAAAGCGTGATGAATTGGTTATGCTGATTTCACTATATTTATTTACTGGTTATATGAATGGTTAGCTTTGATGTGTGGGCATAGTTTGACCTAAAACTTTAAAGATTTGTTTTATGTGAAATAAATGGAAAGTAATAAGGAGAATAATATATAGTTTATTGTACTCGTTTGGCGCTGAAGCCATATCTGTATGAGTTAATAAATGGAATGGCTGCATAACCTTCATTGATAAAGTCAGTAACAGCGAAACTGCATATGATTATTCCTTTAAAAAGTATTACTACAGGCGCCACTGCGCACACACACACACATATACCCCGCGTTGAGGGTACAGTGAGACTCCGCCCACTGCTGCGACTCAAAATGCACAGATTACAGAGAGCGCAGCAAAATATAAACAAATTAAAACTTAAAGAATGATCGACTCTGCTGCAATACAGCTTTTAAAAAAACATAATTGCAATTTGAAGGAGAACATTGATGTTCTGAAGAAGCAAAAATTGAACTGAAACGCAATTATGAAATATAAAGTATATTTATTTACTCCTTTTTAATAACTCCTTTTTAAAACCAAACTTGGATCAAAATATAATTAATTAGGATGAACTTGGCTGTGACAAAAACAAAGGTTGCACGGAATGAGATGTTTATTTTCTTTCTCGCAGAGGTAGACATTCTGTAGAGATATTGTTTAACTAACAGCCTATTGTAATTTTTGTTTTAAAGGTTGTTTATAGCATTTATAGGTAAAATATTTCATACACCTTTATAAGCCAACTTTTATTTTTAGCTGATTTCTTTTTTCAGTGTCGATAAACATAGCCTAAATTATGCAAAAGATGCTAAAAATGGCATATTAAAACTTTTTTTTGTATGGAGTCCCCACGCTAATGGAGTGGATAGAGGCCTTTGGTTTTTCAGTTCGCCAGACAGTAGCTTCAAGTCCCCCACCCCCATTCTGCTTTTCGTATGCTAATGGTCCCTGCTTGGGTCTTCTGGTCAAGCTTTGGTCAGCCAAACCGGTTTAAATCACACATAATGTTAGAAAGGGGAAACTAGAGGGAAAAAATAAATATAATGATTTATTTAAAAGTAGAACTGCTGCTTAAAACATAGTATATTTAGAAAAAAAACTAATATTTTATGTTTATCATCATCAGTATTAACAATAATGGGCGCCACGGTGGCCGAGTGGTTAGCACGTTCGCCTCACAGCAAGAAGGTCGCTGGTTCGATCCCCGGCTGGGCCAGTTGGCATTTCTGTGTGGAGTTTGCATGTTCTCCCCGTGGTTGCGTGGGTTTCCTTCGGGTGCTCCGGTTTCCCCCACAGTCCAAAGACATGCGGTACAGGTGAATTGGGTAAGCTAAATTGTCCGTAGTGTATGAGTGTGAATGAGAATGTATGGATGTGTTTCCCAGAGATGGGTTGTGGCTGGAAGGGCATCCGCTGCGTAAAACAAAATGCTGGATAAGTTGGCGGTTCATTCCGCTGTGGCAACCCCGGATTAATAAAGGGACTAAGCCGAAAAGAAAATGAATGAATGAGTATTAACAATAATAAATTATTAAATTATAGCTGTAGTTTTCTTAGTAGTTTTCTTGCTCTATTTGTTTAAAATGAAAATGCGAAGGAAGTATTCAATATACATCCAATATCTTTTTAAATCATGTTTAATAGGCCTATCAATTGTGTACAGTATTTTATAGCCTATTTATTTAGACAGTTGCGTGTGTTATACTATAGTTTAACTGATTGTTAGCCTATTTTAAACTGGAGCTCTGAGCATAATAATTAGTTCCTGAAATAGTTCTACTAAATCTATGAAACAAAAAAAATTACTTACTAAAGTAATTCATGGTATTTAAGCCTGCATGAACAACAGAACACGTACAGGTCCAAAATTCAAATCGAATAGATTCTAAAAATAATTTTTAATCGAAGTCATAATATGTAGGCTAGCTGTGAATTTGACTGCATGTCATCATGACTCCGTAGCCCACAGCCAAACAACAGACATGTGGAGCTTGTGTATTCTATAGCATATACAACCAACAAACTAACTTTTTTCCATTTGGAATATTAAAGTTATTAATAATAGTTCTTATAAAATATCCATTTTTAAAACCTAATGTTTGCATGATGACTCCACACCAAAACGAAGGCATTCATTTAATAAACTATATCTATGCAAATTAATGCAATACTATATGTAAAAAAAACGAAAGTATTACATACTAGTAGCCTATAGCCTATAATAAGTCAACATATTGCCTTGTTGTTTCTTTATGTGCAGCGCGTGCATTGGAACGCGAGTGACCAAGACAGAGAAAAGGAAAGCACAGAAAGTCTAAGATAAAACAAGAGAAAAAAGTCTATGGTATGACTTATATAAATAATGACAAATAATGACTTATGGTAAAATGTTAACAGAGATTTGTGATTATTAACAATTACAGCAGAGCAATTAAATGCATTTTTCGTTGAGCGATCATCTGGTTATCTCTATGATCATTGATCATAAAGGTGTCTGAACAGGCGTACCTGTTTCAGACAAAATCTCCTCAAAGTGTTTCATATTGAACTCAAATCAGACGTGGCACCGTACGCACTGTTCGTGCGAGTCTCAAAAAAAACATGCGCTCCTCAAGCCAAAATCTTGGCTGTTTCTCAATATGCATTCTTCAGGGATCTTGCGTCCTCGTGTTCTCGTGTAACGTCATCATCATCCGCCGAAGTTCAGTTCCAATAGAGTGGAGAAACTATGACAACAATTTGTATGCAAAAACCCAAAAGCGAGTTAGCATTTTAGCAGTTCTGGTTCCCTCGTCCCAAAATCAATGGGTTTGTTCAATCGGATTTCAGTTAAATCACTCAAATAAGGTTCGTGGCTTACACAAACTCAAGATACTTTCACGTTTTACTCTACGACATAAAACACATGAGTTACATCACACTCTTGAATTTTTTAATCGGTTGCGCTTCTTTAAAAAGACGGTTGCTATCAAGTTGCTAAACGGGACTACACGCGGTGTCTGAGACATTATACGTCATCGAGCTGCACCGGTCTTAAAAGCTGAGTAGAACTGTATGAGCAGCTCCTGTGGCAGGTTGAACTTCCGAAGGACGAAGGAAGTACAGTCTCTGCTGGGCTTTCTTAGCAACGGAGTCTATGGCTGTTTCTCAATATGCGTTCTTCAGCGGTCTTGCGTCCTCGTGTTCTCGTGTAACGTCATCATCATCATTCTCTCTCATTCAGTACAAATAGGCTACTGTCAAATAACCTATCTGAATATTTTTGTGTACACTGAAACACGATTTAAGACCAAATTTGGATCAAAATAAAATAATTAGGATGCACTTGGCTGTTAAACAAAGAAAAAGGTTTCACAGAATGAGATGTTTATTTTCTTTCTTGCTGATGCAGACATTCCTCTGTAGAGATATTGTTTAACTAACAGCCTATTGTAATTTATGTTTTAAAGGTTGGTTATAGCATTTATAGCGTACACATTTCATACAACTTATAAGCCGACTTTTATTTGTAGCTGATTTCTTTTTCAGTGTTGATAAACATAGCCTAGATTATTAAAAAGGTGCTATAAATGCATAATAAAACTTTTTTTTTATTTGTATGGAGTCCCCAAGCTAATGGAAAAGATAGAGGCCTTGGTTTTTCAGTTCGTTACACAGCAGCTTCAAGTCCCCCACCCCCATTCCGCTTTTCGTATGTCTGTCCCTGCTTGGGTCTTTTGGTCAAGCTTTGGTCAGGCGAACCGGTTTGAATTCGGGTTTTTTAACTCGCACATGAAGTTAGAAATGGGAAACTAGAGGGAAAAATAAATAAAAATGATTTACTTAAAAGTAGAACTGCTGCTTAAAACATTGTATATTTAAATGAATATTTTATGTTTATCATCATCATTATTAATAATAATAAATAATTTAATTAAATTATAGCTAGTTTCTTAGTAGGTCTACATTTTGAGCAGAAATGTATTAATCCCAATGTCATTACGTTAATCCCAATTGTCATTAATCCCAATGACATTACGTCATCGGAAGGCACCGAGAATGGCAGCCTCGGTGCGAAGCTCCCCAGCTGTTGCAATGTTTTTGTTTGTTTTTCCTGTTTTGTGTTCTTCCAACATGATCAGTTATACCAGGGATGAGCTGCTGAACATTCTGCAGTGCAAACCAATTGATCACCAGCCGGTTCTTGACTTCTCCGGCGTTTTGCAGAGCGTTGTCCTTGGTGGCGCGGCGTGTCTTTGGAAACGCTACAAGACGCGCAGGCGGGGAAAGCGAGCCGGCGCGCTCATCAAAAACAGACTACGCGGTTTCAGAATGCCGCTGCCTAGCATTCATCTCGCGAATCTCCGCTCTCTTCCTAACAAAATGGAGGAATTACTTCTGCTCACACGCATAAATAAGGACTTTAACAACTCTGCTGCGCTGTGCTTCACAGAAACCTGGCTAAACGAAGCCATCCTGGACAGCGCACTACAACTTCCAGCTGTACAGAACAGATCGCGACACGGAGGCAACGGGGAAAACGCGCGGTGGTGGGACATGCTTTTACATCAACAGAAGGTGGTGTACGGATGTAACTGTGTTAAAGAAGATGTGCTGTCCTGACGTGGAAGTGCTTCTCATTAACTGCAAACCGTTCTACTCGCCGCGGGAGTTTTCCTCGTTTATCCTGACCAGTGTTTACATCCCACCGCACGCGACCGTGAGTACTGCTCTTTCACTGCTGGCTGATCTAATCACAGAGACAGAACAAAAACACCCAGACTCTGTTTTTATCATTCTTGGGGACTTTAACCAGGCAAAACTCACACATGAGCTGCCCAAATTCAGACAGCACATTACATGCCCTACCAGAGACAATAACATTTTGGACCATTGCTACACAACAATAAAAGATGCATTTCGCTCCGTGGCTAGAGCAGCTCTAGGACTCTCCGATCACTGCCTGGTTCATCTTATACCAACTTAAAGGCAAATACTTAAAACTACTAAGCCAGTATTAAGGACTGTTAAGAGATGGACCAACGACACAGAGCAGGTCTTACAAGCCTGTTTTGAATGCACTGACTGGAGTGTTTTTGAAGCTGCAGCCACTGACCTGGACGAGCTCTCAGAGACTGTAACATCCTACATTAGTTTCTGTGAGGAGTTATGCATCCCTACCAGGACCTACTTATCATTTAACAATGATAAACCATGGTTCACACCAAAACTTAGACAGCTTCGTCAGGTCAAAGAGGATACCTACAGGAGTGGGGACAGGATTCTCTACAACAAGACCAGGAACATTTTAAGAAAGGAGATTGGTCTGGCTAAAAAGAACTATGCAAAAAAGCTGGAAAACCAGTTTTTTCTGCTAACGACCCTGCATCAGTGTGGACTGGTCTGCGAACCATCACGAATTACAAATCATCTCCCCCCAGTATCGATGGCAGTAAACTTCTCGCTAACGACCTGAACACGTTCTACTGCAGATTTGACACCTTCGACCAGACACCCTCTACACAGCCATCAACACCTCTACCCACCTCCAGCCACAACCGCCCTGACCATCTTTCTACACAGCCATCAACACCTACAGACATCTCACAGATCTTCAACAGATCATTGGAACAGCGCATAGTTCCATCCTGCTTCAAACGCTCCACCATCATCCCAATCCAGAAGAAACAAAAGATCACCGGGCTCAACGACTACAGACCTGTCGCCTTAACATCTGTGGTCATGAAGTCATTTGAAAGACTGGTTCTAGCATATCTGAAAGACATCACCGGACCTTTGCTGGACCCCCTGCAGTTTGCCTACAGAGCAAACCGGTCTGTGGATGATGCAGTCAACATGGGACTGCATTATACCCTACAACATCTGGACAAACCAGGGAACTATGCAAGGATTCTGTTTGTGGACTTCAGTTCTGCCTTTAACACCATCGTCCCATCACTGCTCGAGCACAAACTGACCCAGCTCTCTGTTCCTAGCTCTGTCTGTCAGTGGATCACCAGCTTTCTGACAGATAGACAACAGCTAGTCAGAATGGGCAAAATCATGTCTGACAGCCGCACCATCAGTACTGGTGCCCCCCAAGGATGTGTTCTCTCCCCACTGCTCTTCTCCCTGTACACCAACGACTGCACCGCAAAAGACCCCTCCGTCAAGCTCCAGAAGTTTGCGGACGACACTACTGTTATCGGCCTCAACCGGAACGGTGACGAGTCTGCATACAGACAGGAGGTGGAGCGGCTAGCTTTATGGTACAGTTACAACAATCTGGAGCTGAACACGCTCAAAACGGTGGAGATGATAGTGGACTTCAGGAGAAACCCCCCCTGCACTCCCCCCGCTCACCATCATGAACAACACTGTGGCTGCAGTGGAGTCATTCAGGTTCCTGGGCACCACCATCTCTCAGGATCTGAAGTGGGACACTCACATAGATTCTATTGTAAAGAAAGCCCAGCAGAGACTGTACTTCCTCCGTCAGCTGAGGAAGTTCAACCTGCCACAGGAGCTGCTCGTGCAGTTCTACTCAGCTGTCATCCAGTCCATTCTCTGCACTTCAATCACCGTCTGGTTCGCCTCAGCAGCCAAATCTGACCTCCGTAGACTACAGCAAATAGTCCGGACTGCTGAACGAATAACTGGCATGACCCTTCCTACACTTCAAGAACTGTACTCTTCCACAGTGAGTAAAAGGGCTCGCAAAATCACCCTGGACGCCTCGCACCCAGCACACTTCCTGTTTGAACTGTTACCGTCTGGCCGGCGCTACAGAGCACCGAGCACAAAAACTGCCAGACACAGGAAAAGTTTCTTTCCTCAGGCCATCTACCTCATGAACAGTTAATATTTCTCCTATTGTGCAATAAATGTGCAATACTTTCTCACACGCACTTGTACACAGCACCTTATAATAATATACAATGCAATACTTTTCCTTACGCATTTGTACACAGCACCTTATAACAATATATAATGCAATACTTACTCTTTTGCACACAGCACCTTATAACCTGTATATTTATAACAAATCTGTACATACATTTCAACATCCAGATCGTTGGACTGCATCTCTGTTTAATGTCTATTGTCTTCTTTTATAATATTTATTCTGTGTTGTCACTTGTCACTTTATGTACACCGGAAGCTTCTGTAGCCAAAGCAAATTCCTTGTGTGTGTGAAGCACACTTGGCAATAAAACTGATTCTGATTCTGAATAAAATCGTTATCCTTCTGTGTTCCATTTGTATGAAATGCAAATGCAAATGAAGTATTCAATATACAACCAATATGTTTTCAAATAGTTGACTATTTTTCTTTTAATTTAGCTAAAAAGTTATGAAGCATGAAGCTTGAGAAGGGAAATATGATTAACCAAATAAAATAAGAATCTCATTTTGGCCTCCCTGGCCTTTCCAACATCCATTATGAATGATTAATGAAAAATAAATAAAGATATTTACACACGAATCATTGCACAGAAATAAAAACCATTCAAGTCATACTTTGCTCAAATAGCTTATTCCAACAAGGTGCGTTATTTGCACTTAGTGTAACTCCGAAATCGGCCTGTGCCCATAATGCCCAATGGTTCATCCGGCCCTACTTATAGGAATTGTATCATCGAACGCATATTCGTACATCTCTAATAAAGTAGCCTATCCCTTGATTTGTTTGTGTAAAAAGCAAACATGGCGGACACACACACACACCAAATGCACAGAACACTGAGAGCAGAGCACAGCACAGCACAATGCATTTAAATGATCTGCTGCAATACTTTTTAAATATGGCTCATATTACATTTTCCCATTTTTGTTACTGACATGTGTGCATATTTCACATGCACATGCAAAAAAAAAAAAAAAAAAAAACTAAATTCTAAATTAAAACTCATGAAACACACTACAATTGGGCAGTCAATTTAAACAGTTTTCAAAAAACATAAAGATAATTTGAAGGAGAACACTGAAAAGCAAAAAAACAAAAGCAAAAAACGTATATATTTATATATATATATATATATATATATAGGAAAAATAAACAATAACATAAATAGGCCTGCACTAGATATTTCTCACTTAAATTAGAAATTTTTATTAAAATGAAAACACTGTCTGAATCCTTTTAAAGAACCAGCATATAGGCTATTTTTTCCAATCATGTTTTTTTCTTCTGTCTAAAAACAACAAGCCGATCGCTCCACGGAAAATGCATTTAATTGCTCAGCTGTAATTGTTAATAATCACAAATCTCTGTTAACGTTTTAACATAAGTCATTATTTAAAGATTTTGACTTGAGCATTTTGTTTTATCTTAGACTTTCTGTGCTTTCCTTTTCTCTGTCTCGGTTACTCGCGCTCTAATGCACGCACTGTACTTGAAGAAACAACAAGGCAATATGTTGACTTGCCTATATAGGCTATAGGCTACTGGTATATAATAATTTAGTTTTTTATATATATAGTATTGCATTAATTTGCATAGATATAGTTTATTAAATGAATTCCTCAGTTTTGGTGTGGAGTCATCATGCAAACATCAAGTTTTAAAAAATTGATCTTTTATAAGAACTATTATTAATAACTTTAATTTTCCAAATGGAAAAAAGTTTGTTTGTTTGTTGTATAAACTATACGTTTTTTTAAAATAGCGCATTCCCCAGCCGTAGGATACACACACTCCACATGTCTGTTGTTTGGCTGTGGGCTACAGAGTCATGATGACATCCAGACAAATTCACGGCAGGTGTTTAGAATAGTTCTCTTTAAGCTAGCCTACATATTATGACTTCGATTAAAAATTATTTTTAGAATCTATTCAATTTGAATTTTGGACCTGTACGTGTTTATGTTGTTCATGCAGGCTTAAATACCATGAATTAATTATTAAGTTCATTTTTTTAGTTTTATAGATTTAGTAGAAATATTTCAGGAATGAATTATTCCATTTCATAATTAATTATTAAAGTATAACATTAATTAAAACAGGAAAGTGCATTAATAAGACGTGGCCGTTTGTAATTCAAATTATGCTCAGAGCTCCAGTTTAAAACAGGCTACCAATCAGTTAAACTATAGTATCACAAGCAGCTGTCTAAATAAATAGGCTATAAAATACTGTACACAGCTGATGTAGGCAGGGCCGGATTAACCAATGGGCATTATGGGCACAGGCCCAGGGGTCCGTGCGCACCTGGGGCCCATGCGAGGGGGGGAAAAATGACGATTTTGGAGTGTCTATTTTGGCTAAGTGCAAAAAGCGCACCTCATTGGAATAAATAAACTACAAATAAGCTACAGTATAGTGTGTGTGTGTGTGTGTGTGTGTGCAGACGTACGACTAAGCACAGTGGCACTGGGCCTGGCACTGGGCCTGCTCTCATTGTGTCATAACTGAGGGAGCATTTAAATCCCACTGATTTCAGTCCTTCTTGTTCCTTTCATTTAATTTAAGCTATTTATTTACTTATCTATTACTTTGCATTACTGCCTACGTGTCTGACTAAGGCAGTAATACTTTTTAAAGGAATAATAATATGCACAGTTTTGCTATTACTGATTCTATCAATGAAGGTTATGCAACGATTCCGTTTATTAACTCATACGGATCATGGCTTCAGCGCCAAACGAGTAGATTAAATCATATTTTATTCTCCTTATTACTTTCCGTTTTATTTCAAATAAAACAAATGTTTAAAGTTTTAGGTCAAACTATGCCCACACATCAAAGCTAACCCACTATTCCTATAACTGGTAAATAAATATTATTATTATTATTATCATTATTATTATTATTATTATTATTATTATTATTATTATAAAAATGTAAAAATAATTATTTATGTTAGGCTATCATTAGGTTAGGCCTACCATTGTATTTATTTATTTATTTAACCTATTTTAATAACTTGTTTTCAGGTTACATTTTCTGTGTTTTGTAAATTGTACAGCTTTTAATAATATTATTAATACTGAATATAATAAATTATTATACTGTGGGACTGTGCAGTGTCTAACTAAACATTTTTATAAGGCTACTCTAATATAAATCCCTAACTAAAAACTAAAGTGAAGACGAGATTTGTTTCATCACTTTCTCTTCATGATCCGGACTTAAGGTGACGGTGAAGCTGAATATTAAAAGAATAATGCAAATAGCCTATATAGCCTACTCTGTCTACATTATGCATTTAATTAATTCATTCATTCGTTCATTTTCTTGTCGGCTTAGTCCCTTTATTAATCCGGGGTCGCCACAGCAGAATGATCCGCCAACTTATCCAGCATTTGTTTTATACAGCGGATGCCCTTCCAGCCGCAACCCATCTCTGGGAAACATCCATACATTCTCATTCACAAATATACACTACAGACAATTTAGCTTACCCAATTTAGCTTACCCAATTCACCTGTACCGCATATCTTTGGACTGTGGGGGAAACCGGAGCACCCAGAGAAAACCCACGCAACCACGGGGAGAACATGCAAACTCCACACAGAAATGCCATCTGACCCAGTGAGGTGAACGTGCTACTCACTACGCCACCCTGGCGCCCGCATTTAATTAATATTTAGTTATAATTTGAAAACCCTTTACCTACCAATATTAGGCTTTGTAAACCTGTTTAGGCTTTGTAAACGTGTTTTTGTGGAGGAACATTTTTTGAATCCACTGTAGCTTTAGCGCTTTAACATATGTTGGGTTGGATTGTTTGTTCATCTTCCACCAGCCAAGAACATCCATTCCATTTTCCATGACAGCGGTTTGATGTAGCGAGTGACTTCGTCATTTTCCCTGCTGGACATTTTCCCACTCCGCAAATTCACTCTTTTTGACTTCTCCGTCATATTTCACCTTTGCAGGAATGGGTTTTGATGTTGTAACAAACGATTTGATTATTTTCTCGTGATGATTAATTTACATTTTTTATTTTACCATGTTATATAAAAACATTAACAATTGTTTGATGTCATAGAACACATTTTTACCTGCAGTTTTCCCAATCCGTTTGTAAAAATAGCTCTGTTTGCACGACTTGATTAATATCCTCGTATCCAAATAATTTATAAATAATATTTTAAAACAATACAATTATAATCTACTCCGTTTTTTAATTGTTTTTAGGAAATATCTAAAAAAAAATTCAGAAAGGCCTTGTCATGCCTTGACGCGGCATGACAACTAAGTCAATGGAAAAGCGGTTGTTCCTTGCGCCACCTGGTGGCTATTACGTAAAGCACAGAAATGTTTTTTTCTTTAATGAAAAGGTGGCTTTTGAAGCCGCAGTAGTCTGCGTGAATGTGAATGACGAATTGCAGTACTGCGCGTGAATAAACGCGCGTTCTCAAAAGCCATATCTGTAGCACTACCCAAAAACTACCCAAGACTCTGAAAATAACCCCCAAAAATTACCCAAATGCCTCAACCCAAGATTTGGGTAGAAAAAAATAACCCTGGATTTTTTTAAAGTGAATATTTTTTTAAATAGTTGACTATTTTTCTTTTGATTTAGCTAAAATGTTATAAAACACAAAGCTTGAGGAGGGACATATGATTTTCCAGCCAAATAAGAATCTCCTTTTGGCCTACCCCTTTCAAACATCCACTATGAATGATTAATGATTAATTAAAAATAAATAAAGATATCTACACACAAATCATTGCACAGAAATGAAAATCATAAGATGAGCTATTTGCATTTAGCATAAATAGGCACTCAGGAATCGGCCTGTGCCCATAATGCCCATTGGTTAATCCGGCCCTGCTTATAGGAATTGTATTATCAAACGCGAATTCGTACTTCTCTAATAATGCCTATCCGTTGATTTGTTTGTGTTCAAGCAAACATGGCAGAGAAACACACGCGCACATGCACACCAAATGCATAGAACACTGAGAGCACAGCACAATGCATTAAAATGATCTGCTGCAATGCTTTTTAAATATAGCTCATATTACATTTTCCTATTTTTGTTGCTAATGTGTGCATATTTCACACGCACACGCAAAAAAAAAAAAAAACGAAACAAAATTAAAACACATGAAACACAAACTGGGCAATTAATTTAAACAGTTTTCAAAAAACAAAACATTAATTTGAAAGAGAACTCTGAGAACTCTGGATTCTAAGGATCCACACTAACTCATGCACTCTAAGGGCCCACAGAGATCTGCATTATAATTATTAACAGTATTATAATGTAATATAAATTATGAATGTATCTCTAAATTTTTTGTTGAGTGCGATTGTCTGGTAAACTGTCAAAGCAGCGATGTCCTCGAGGTTAACATCAGCTGCGTCCCAAATCGCAAACTTATGCACTATTCTACGCCATTTTGAAGTATAAATATACTGAAAACTCTACAAATAATAAGTGCATTTTAATAACCCGGATGATGCACTCAACATCATTTATGGGTCTCGGCTTATTTATGGGTCTCATTGTAATATAATTCTGTGTCTTATTGATTTGGCACTGTTCCAGTGTATTGCACATTGTATGAGACACATATATTTCAGTGAATATTTGATTACTGTCACTTTTTTTGTACTAAAAAAACCCGTTTGTATTTACATTTGAACAATAAATCATCTGCTAGCTACAGTCATGGCTGTTCTCTTACTAAATACTGATAAGTAGTGGACAAAATCAATAATAAATTGCATACGTCAGTAAAACTACATTGCAGACAAAGAGTTTGGATAGCTAGCTTGGTAGTAGAGGGCCCATTCTCATATTTTTTTCATGGGGCCCAAAATTGCTTTTTTTTTTACATATAGTATTGCATTAATTTGCATAGATATAGTTTATTAAATGAATGCCTCAGTTTTGGTCTGGAGTCATCATACAAACATCAAGTTTTAAAAATGGATCTTTTATAAGAACTATGAATAACTTAAATTTTCCAAATGGAAAAAAGTTGGTTTGTTGGTTATATATGCTGTATGCTTTTTTAAATAGCGCATTCCCCAGCCGTAGGATACACACGCACTGCATGTCTGTTGTTTGGCTGTGGGCTACAGATTTCTGATGACATGCAGACAAATTCACAACAGGTGTTGAAAATAGTTCTCTTTAAGCTAGCCTACATATTATGACTTCGATTAAAAATTATTTTTAGAATCTATTTAATTTGAATTTCGTACCTGTACATGTTCTGTTGCTCATGCAGTTTTAAATTCCATAAATTAATTTGTAAGTTCATTTTTTTTAGTTTCATAGATTTAGTAGAACTATTTCAGGAACAAATTATTCCATTTTATAATTAATTATTAAAGCATAACATTAATTAAAACAAGTATATGCATTAATAAGACGTAGTCATGGAAGCGAATTTGTAATTCAAATTATGCTCAGAGCTCCATAGTTTAAAATAGGGTAACAGTCAGTTAAACTATAGTATAACACATACAGCTGTCTAAATAAATAGGCTATAAAATACACAGTTAATGTAGCCCTATTAAATATTATTTAAAAACTGTACTGAAATAAAAAAGCACAAGAAAGAATGCCGCTTTGAAACAAACTCATGCTGTATTGGCTGACCGGCGTGCATGAGCGGAATGGAGCGCTTGCTTTAGCAGAGCGTCACACCTCTCTGCTTTTGCTCACGTGACTCTGGCTGCTACCGTACATGTTCACTATGTTACATAACTGCCCCCTGCTGGTCATGTCCTTCTTGTGTTAGACTATGTTCTGCTTTGTCACGCAGTACTGCAGTAAGATGCGACACCACTTTAGATCCCTCGCGCGTTCTTAGTAGCCATATCTATATACCCTCAAAACTTTTGCAGGGACGATAGAAACTGAAGGCAAGATAGCTCAGGGCTTTCAAGTGGAACTTCTAGATGGAGGCTTGATCTTATCCTTACCCACTCTTCTTGAGTGCAACAAAATCCCAGACAATCGCTCAGAAATTCCTACTCTAGAAGTGATTGGTAAGCACCGGCACTTAAAACATCTTGCTAGATATATTCCAGAGCCAGACCATCATGCTCCCATTCTACAAGACATGTCTCTACCGAGACATTATCAGAGTCCACAAAGCCCACAGGCAAGTGATTGGTCCACCAAATGCCCCCTTTGCACAAAAGTTTGATTTAGGGTGGGTAATTATTGAAGATATGTGCCTTGGGAAAGTTCCTAAACCTACATTCGTCCAAGCTTATCACACAAACATTCTAGACAATGGTCAGTCTACGCATCTCAAATTGTCTCTCTCACCAAGTCAGGGAGAGCACTCAAAGACTAGCAGAATGGGACATTTTTCAGAAAACAAAAGATGATGAGAACAGCGCCATCTATCGAGGACAAACTATTTCTGCAGATTATGGACAGAGAAGTCTACAAAGACGAAGAAAATTCATGGGTAGCCCCACCCCCGTTTAAGAAGCCAGGACAACACCTACCGAACAACTGTCCACAAGCAGTGAAAAGCCTTAAGTCACTTTTGCGATCTTTCAGAAGGAAGCCAGAGATCAAAAGGGACTTTGTAGCCTTTGTGGAAAAGCTATTCGAAAATGATCATCAGTCAGTCCCAATGAACAGTGTTGGTATTTGCCTTCCATCGGGGTGAACGATCCCAAAAAGCCATCCCAGATGCGAGTAGTCTTCGACTCAAGCGCTATCTATAAAGGTGTATCACTGAATAAGGTCCTTTTGACAGGTCCGGACCTCAACAACAGTCCCCTTGGAGTCCTCATGTGGTTCCATAAAGAGCCTGTCGCTTTCATGGTGGACATACAACAAATGTTCCACTGCTTCAAAGTTCAGCCCGCAGATAGGAACTGTCTCAGGTTTCTTTGGGTCCACGAAAATAACTCGGAAAAGGGGCTTATAGAATAACGTATGAAGGTACATGTGTTTGGCAACAGTCCATCTCTGGCAGTGGCCATCTACTGTCTTCGCCGAGCAGCCTAAAGGCCCGTGCACACCGAGACGTTTTTTGCTCGCGTTTTCGGTCGGCGTTTGACGCCTCGAGACTAAATAAAGGGCGCCAATGTGATTGTGCACACCAATGCGCAAAACGCCAGGCGTAAAAGCGTCATTTTTAAAGAAACGCCTCATGCTCGTTTTTTTGTTTTGACGCCCCGCGTCAAAACCTTCTACACCAATCAGATTCCCACTGTTGCTCACGTGTACGGAGCTGCTGAAGTTACAGTAAACACCCCTTGGAGGCGCGCAAGCGCAAAACTGTCAATGCGAGCCCAGATGCCCAGAGGAGATATTAACGTGGAGCTGCTTATTGCACTGGTGAACAATAATCATCTCTTCAGCGCTAGAGCTGCTACTTGAACCATCCATGCTTTGCCGATCGGCAACAACAAGCGTGTAATCTTCCTCTTTTCTTCTTCTGTGTAACAAGCGGGTGTCAGAAGCTTGGCGCCACCGTGTGCGCCATCTAACGTCAAGGAGTGATTTTGCATGCTCTCCTGCTCGACGCCAGAGAAAATCGTTTAGGCTTGAATGCTGAAAAATGTCTCGAAAAACGCCGACGATAAACGCAAACGAAAAGCGTCCCGGTGTGTACGAGCCTTAAGAAGGAGAAACTGATTTTGGTGAAGATACCAGACGGTTTGTAGAGGAAGACTTCTACATGGATGATGGACTGTAGTCTTTGCCCTCACCAGAAATGGCCATAAGCTTGCTAAAAAGGACACAAGACATGTTGGCTGGATCTAACTTGAAGTTACACAAATTGGCTTCTAACAGTAAGAAAGTCATGCAAGCGTTTCCATCGAGGATTATGCTAACTCACTGAAAGACCTGGATTTAGCTGTTAATTAACTTCCTATGCAGCGCACACTTGGCTTACTGTGGAATTTAGAGACAGACTGTTTCAACTTCCAAGTGCAAAGCAACAATAGACCATACACTAGGCGTGTACTGCTATCAGTGGTAAACAGCTTGTAAGACCCATTAGGATTTGTGGCTCCTATTACAGTTACTGAGAGAACTGACTGCAAACGCTACTGGCTGGGACTCATCCTTACCTGCAAGTGGTCAGGAGCTGTGGGATTCTTGGAAAAACTCTCTGCAAGAGTTGCAACATATACAAGTCGTGCAGAACTATAGACCTATATCACTGTCAGGTGCCAAGTTCATACCTAAAAACAGTTGACTCAAATGGTAATTGCCATACAGGAATTATCACAGGCAAAGCAAGGTTAGCACCCCTACCAGAGCATTCTATACCTCGCCTGGAACTATGCGAGGTTGTCTATGTGTTGTCTTTCAATATGATGGAAACAATCATTGCGGAAATTGCTATCAGGTTTGACGAGATAAACCTCTACACAGATAGTCGAGTAGTACACAGTAAATTTTGCTGTGTTGAATAAACTCTTAGAGTTAAATTTAACACTGTACGTGAGTGTATTTGGTCCCACTCAGAATTGGTGATAAATTAACACTTTTCACTGTGTTATATTTTCAGAGTAAAATTAACTCAATTTTGAGTTAAAATTCAACACTGGTCAACACTAAAAATTGTTAAGTTGTTTTACTCTACAGGGAAATTAACTCTGACTGGTGTTCCTTAATTTAACACCACACAAAAACTAACTCTGGTTAAATGTCAATATATCACTAATACAGAGTCGATTTACAACCCATATGGTGTGGCTATAACTGTCATTAATTCACTCTGGTGCAATTTTTTTTAATGCTGTTGAACATACCAAAATACATTTTAACAGAAAATACAACAGAAAACCAAATTCAATATCATTTAAAACTTTTATTGAAACATTCAGGTTTACAAAAATACAAAAGTGCAAAAACATCACGTCTGCATAAAATGGCAATATGGTAAAATATGAAGTACAGAATCTGTTGTACCATATTTTCTCTGAAGATCAAATGGTTTGAAATAACACAGCTCGTTAACATTGACTACTGTTAAAACTTTGTCTGGATGCAGTCTGACTGTGAATGCATGGTAATGCTCATCAAAACATATGGTTTCCATTAGTGTGCCACATAACAGTACATTTTCATCTTTGACAGCTAGAGTCATGATCTTACAAAACACTGGCATCTCACAAGCTACTTCTGTGCAGATAACGAAGTCAGGACGATACTCTGTGCCATGATGTTTGACCCACTTTACAGCATAGACCATTTCTGACATAACCACTCCTAATTTTAAAGCAATCTCTGGGCCATCCCTAATTTCCCCAAGTTCCACCATCTTTCCTGGGCCAAGAGTCAGTCTGTACTGACTAAAAGACTCCCAATACATTGCCATACAACTCTGGTGCTTTTTGGCGAGTGTTTTGGTGATGTTTTTGAAACTTTTTAATTGTGTTTTAAAAAATTTGTGCTTAGCTTCATAACGCATACACCACATGTGCAAAATTGGTCCAATTTTTCTTATACACTGTGGGTAATGTATCATGATGTGATGTTTTGGCAGAAGATTTTTTTGGGGGAATAATTTTTTAAATAGCCGATGATGTTCAATTATTAAATGTTTAAGATAAGTGGTCATGCCATCTGTTAGGACAGGTGAAAAGACAATGTTAACAATCTGCAAAAGTAAAAGTAAAAGATGCCAGTGTTTGTCATTTTTTTGTATTAAATCCCCGAAAATTAAAGGCAAATTGCGCAATAAGCACCAAGATTGGATAGCATTTAAACCTAAATCATTGCTTTCATCAAGCAATTTGACCTTTGGAGGACGGTTTCTCTGCTGATTGTAACCATAGTCAAAAGCATGTACTCTACCATCAAGATCATTGGCACTCAGAAAATTATGCTGAATGTACTGCAGAACAAGTTTTACCTCTAGCTGGGCAACTCCTTCTAGAATGTCGTGCATTATATCAACAGCAAAATTGTTGGCGGTGTTGAAATATTTGAGTGAATTTAATAAGCATGCCCTTTTGACGCCATACACGTGAGGTAGTGTAGGGTCAGTCTGTAAAGTTTCACAATGCAGAGCATGCATCTCAGCAGTTCTTAGTTCAACCTCAGGACTATCTTCAGAGAACACTGACTGAAACTGATCCCTCTTAAGCAGACAAAAACGACAACAATATCGAGCCCCAAATGATTCCAGAAAGCCAAACAAGCTGTGCATGCCCAGATTATCCCCTGTGACTTGAACGATAGTACCCTTAATACATCCTCCAGTCACTGGATTCTTAACTCCTTCAATCTCAAGCACTTTCAGATCATCAACCAGGGGTTCGATTATGGAATTAAAACCATAGCGCTTAACATCCTGTGCATGAAAGAGGGCACATAAATGAATATTAACCAGTGAGGAGTTAAAAACTGGGGGGAAATTTCTTAATGAAAAATAGATTGCACCCAATTTATGTATACCTTTCTTTGAGCCCAGTGGATTAGCGGTCTCAAAATCATCATAAAATAACTGAATTTGTAAGGCATCTTTTTCTGTATGGAATAAGGGATTGCTTTTAAAATGTGCTGCATCACTTAAGTCCACATAAATTCCTTCCTTTGGAACGTGTCTGGGTTTAAACAAATGGGTAAGTTGTGGATTTTTTAAAATTGTCCTTAGTGTTTCTAAAATGGGAATATAAGAAAACTTATCCGTCACAACAACTTGATCATATGTGCCTGTAGTTTTATTTCTTCTGCTGTCAAATCTTGTGCCGAGTACTATTTCACTAGGTTCAACAGTTCCCCATTTCTCTTTAAACAGTCGCTGTCGCTTGACTTCAGAATTTAACAAAGTAAATGGATTTTCTAAATTTGTAAATGTTTCCTCTATTTTTCTTTTACTAGCAGTGTCCTCAGAAGATAGACAGAGCAAAGCTGCATCCTGGGCTTGACTATGAATCTCAAAAACCACTTCTTCCATAGATGAAACAAAACCATTTATAGCAGACTGACTTAGACCAGCAACTTTCAGTTGTGCAACAGCAGACGCACACATATCTAAAGTGCTCTTATTAGATTTTAACATTACAGATGTTGTGGCCACTTCTTCAGTACTGTCACTCTGATGAAACATTTCAGCACTACTTTTTTCCTCTGCAGTCTCACAGATGCCACTTGGGTCACAACTCTGTTCACATTGTTCTGGATGTTTTACATTCAAATGTTACCTAAAACCTGAGAAAGTACCAAACTCAGAACCACATCCTCCCTCCAAACATTTAAGTCGCAGGCTCTTTCCAGGAACCAAACCATGAACTAATCTGAAGTGTCTAACGAGCATTTTTGAACCATTTAATTCAGTCTCACAAACAAAGCACTTCATGAGTGCACCAGAACTGTAGGCACCTAGCTAAGCAGCCTTGCTCTAACCTCAGCAACACGAGGACTTTCTTTCACTTTGCCAACATCTATGTTGTACACAGTGGTTTGAATGAAAGTGTACATGTTGTGCAGCATAGTGTTGTAAGAGGTGCCAAAAACATAATGCGCCTTAAACAGTTCATCAAAAGCACCAAGAGAAGAGGCTGACTTGCAAGGAATGGCATGCTGATCAAGGATGATGAAGTACTGGTGAACTGAATCCTTCTGAGGACCCACAGCCAGGAGATAGGGCTGAGCGCTCGCAGAGATGTCTTGCAGGTGTTCCTCGATGTTTGTTCCACTCTAAAAAAAAGCAAGCAAGCGAAAAAGAACCATCACTAACAAGTTAAATACTAGAAAACTACGACAGAACAATAATTAAATAAAACCAGCAAACAAACCTTCTTGAAGACAACAAGATATTTTTCTGCTTGAGAAGCAGAGACTTTGCCTGGTCTCTTCCGGCCTTGGGCAGATGGTGGGATCAGATGCAACAGTAGTAGTACTGAAGCAAGGTCACTGTCCCAAACTGTTTAAACAGGTAACAAACAATTGGTTAACATAAATGTTAACTCACTGCAAAACAATGTCAAAAACTAAAAGTTAACTACATAAAAAAGCTAAGAAATATATATATATATATATATATATATATATATATATATATATATATAATTATTTGTAAATCTGATTAAACTTTGATCCAAACAAACAACATATTAAAAAAAATTGCTTGAATATAATTTGCAAAAATATGAATGAATTCCAATTGAATATGAACAATATTTAAAACTAAACGGAGTGTGACTATGGCTTACTTTATTCATGCTTAGGTTCCTTTATATAATTCTTATAAATATTTGTATAAAAAATTACCCAAACGATAATCAAAATTCTTACCCGTATGAGCACCTTCTTCAGAGTCATCACAAAGAGATTCTGCTGCTAGCAGAAGTTCATGTAAATCGCTGGTGGCAGGAAGCCTTTTGCACTGCTGAATGACTTTTTTCTTGAATGCTGTTGTCCACTTCTCTAGCAGCTTTCCTGACACTTCTTCTCCAAACATCAGAACAAACTCTTGCTCAATCTAACAACAAATAACATTTTAATTATTGTAATGCTCTTAGGGTCAACTCATGACACCACTGACTATTAAATTTTTATACAACAAACCATTTATCAAATATGATTATAAACACTTACCAAGCCTTTAACGTCCTTGAAGCGAGAAAAAATTGTCAATATATCACTTGACTGCATGGGATCAAGAACCATCTTGCGACGATAGTCAAATGTCAGTTTCATTTTTTTCTTGATGGCATCCTCATCAGCAGAATGCTTCATGAAAGCAATTGCTTCCTTGCATTCATCCTCACTCAAGACAATCTCTGGAGTAAACTCTGAATGTCTTGCTACAGTTGGTCCACCAGACCCCCGCTCAGCATACAACACTTGACCTGACAAACGACAAAAAATTTTAACTGTTGGTTCATACAAAATAAGAAACAATCATCCAAGCACAAAGAAAATTAGGTTTCTACATTTCGGGAGTTTATTTTGTACCTTCAAATGATCCTCGTCGTTCTTTAGCCAGGTTTCTCTGTATAGTTTTGATTCTCCATGCCAAGTACCCGGTGCCACTCTCACCATCATAGTAATGCTCCTAAGAAAATAAAAAATAGGGTAAAAAGTGGGCAATCAGGCAAAATATTTTATCTGTAGTATGGGTGTGTAAAAAAAAAATGACAAGACAAATTTAAAATTTAAAAAATGTGCAAGACTTACAAATCCATTTTTGGAGAAGGGGTCACTGAGGTAAGGGAACAAAGTCACAATTCCTCTGGCATATTTTTCTTTGACCAGCCTTGGTGGGGACCCTCTGCATAATAGTAAATAATTATTACAACAAAAAAAAAGATGCACAACTATATCAAGAAGCTATATATACACAAATCAGTACTATGCAGTTTACCCATTCTTTTCGGTCATATCAGCTGCCAGGATATTAACCATTTTTCTTCTTGTTTCATCCCTCAAAGACTTTGTTTTGTTATACTCATTTATTATACTCTCCCCTCCAGGTTTCTGGACAAGAACAGATTGCACCAGCTTTAAAAATAAGAGGGTAAAAGGCATGTTAGAAAAAAAATAAAGCTAAAAAAACCATCTTTAAATTAAAATAACTGTAAATATATACATTTTTTTTACTTTTAATCATTTTATATTATTAAAAAAAAAAAGTCCACCTTTTTTGCTTCATCATCCAGCTTCATTTGCTTACTAGCAGGGCCTTCTTCAATAATGAGTGTATCCTGCGAGTCAGGAGAGTCAATGGATGAAGACAGAGACTGATCTAAATGCACAGAAGATGATTGTGGAGAGGCCGGTTCCAAATCTGTTAGCACAATAAATAAAAGGAGGGGGGATGAGCAAGTCTCTATTACACAAAAAAGTGAAACATTTCAGTCAAGTAATCTGATAAATAGCCACGGTGGCGAAGTGAGTAGCACGTTCGCCTCACAGCAAGAAGGTCGCTGGTTCGATCCTTGGCTGGGCCAGTTGGCATTTCTGTGTGGAGTTTGCATGTTCTCCCCGTGGTTGCGTGGGTTTCCTCCGGGTGCTCCGGTTTCCCCCACAGTCCAAAGATATGCGCTACAGGTGAATTGGGTAGGCTAAATTGTCCATAGTGTATGTGTGTGAATGAGAATGTATGGATGTGTTTCCCAGAGATGGGTTGCGGCTGGAAGGGCATCCGCTGCGTAAAACAAAATGCTGGATAAGTTGGCGGTTCATTCCGCTGTGGCGACCCCGGATTAATAAAGGGACTAAGCCGAAAAGAAAATGAATGAATGAATGAATCTGATAAATACAAACCTGCACCATGTTTTAAGGTGAGAACGCCAACGGAGGGATCTTTGATTAACTCCTCAAAAACATCACCATCCACCTCAGTCCCAGATTCATCCACAACCTTCACGTTCTCAGGTACATTTGGAACCCCAAACTTTAAAAAGGCTAAAGGATATGTAAATAATTTATTGTATAATAAAAATAATAAAAATGTCAAAGCTGAATAGTTATATACAGGTAACTCTGAATATTATCAAGAAACGTAACACAGCAGCATATACATCTGTATAAAAATTGACCACATACCAAACAAGAAATCTGAATAACATCTGAATAACATAAGTGTAATTATTTTTTACCTGCAGACAAAAAGTCCTCCAGGGTCAGATTGAATATTTTAACAAACTTTTGGGCATCCCCAAATTTCACCTTTACCAGCATGCTCTGTAAGAAAAGACCATTTGTTTCATACATGTGACAATGGGGGAAAAACGTTTAATTCCACGTGTTATATATTTAATAGGTTTGTAAATAACACATAGGTTTATAAATTGTGTAGCAACATTGATAACCAATAACATATATTTCTTAATTAAGAATTGGTCATCCCAGTAAGTAAAGAAGTTTCACAAGTACTAAAAGGTTTTACTCACATTGTGATCTGTAGAGCCTTACATGTACAAAACGTGGGAAAAAAGAAAACACCAGTATGTCAACAATAATTTTCCTGTTATGTCAAAGAACAACACACATTCACCACAGAAAAAAAGATTATTCCAAAACACTTGATTTTAAAATACTGTATGTGCTGTAAGGTTGTCACTATACTGAATTTGGGTACCAATCAGTACTTAAATTAAAAAAAACGTAAATTTTCCGCTAACATTTAGGCGCCTCTGAGCGCGTTCTTAAACGGCGCTGATTTGCCAGTGTTCACGTGCTCAACAGAAATGGCTGTGAATAGCCGTGAACGTCATCAGTTCACCGCAGCGCGCACTTCACCGCTGTTTACCGGGTGCAAACACACCACTTGGTCATTTTTAAGACGCGAAGATGAGCTGGTGTGTATGTGAGCGGATATATGAGAGATCCGCTGGTGAATCGCGGCTTTAAACGATTCGGTGTCCTTGTATCTGTGTTTGCAATCGGTAGACAGCGGTTACGTGCGGTGAACTGATGACCTTCACGGCCAATCGCAGTCATTTCTGTTGAGCACGTGAATACAATGGCCAAACGGCGCTGTTTAAGAACGCGCTCAACAGCGATT
>CAIGQQ010029655.1:33933-66978 GCA_903798035.1 Danio albolineatus
TTGAATATTATGAATATTTACGATTAATTGATAAATTATTGTTAATTTTCCCACTGATGATTTTCTTCAAATGCCACAGTGAAGCCTGCTTAAAGCCATTGGTGCCCCAGACAAAAAAAAAGAAAAAGTTATGTTATGTTAAATTGTGTACGTTCTGGCCAAAACTAACTAACTAACTCAAAATGTTATTATTAATAATCAATCTTTGTATATACTGTTCCATATAGTTTATATTAATTTTAATAAATTTAAGATGTTTGATAGTTAAGATAAATATGTTGCATTTTGGCATGCGTTTTGACTTATTTATGAACTATTTATGGACATAATATTCAATAAAAAATATCCTGGATTTGAAGAATATGTGTCCCTGACCTTCACTGAGCTCAAGTAATAGTTTAATGCTATATATATTAGCATTTGCATGATTCTGGCATAAAATTTTAAGGGCCATCTGTTGAGTACCCCTTCTGTACATAATGCTTGATAAAACATTGTAAAACAACAGTACAGTGCATCCAGAAAATATTCATAGCGCTTTACTTTTTCCACATTTTCTATGTTACAGCCTTATTCCAAAGTGGATTAAATTAATTTATTTTCTCAAAAGTTTCCTCAAAATATATTTAATTTTTTTTTAATTGTTGCAAATTTATTTAAAACAAAAAACCTGAAAAGTCACATGTACATAAGTTTTCACATCTTTTGCCATGAAGCTCTAAATTAAGCTCAGGTACATTCTGTTTCCTCTGATCATTCATGAGATGTTTCAGCAGCATAATTGGAGTTCACCTGTGGTAAATTCAGTTGATTGGACATGATTTGAAAATGCATAGCATACACCTGTCTATATAAGGTCCCAGGGTTATATAGTGCATGCCAAAGCACAAACCAAGCATGAAGACAAAGGAATTGTCTGTAGACATCTGAGACAGAATTGTTTCGAGATAAAAGGCTGGGGAAGAGTACAGAAAAATGTCTGCTTCTCTGAAAGTTCCAATGAGTACAGTGGCCTCTATCATCCATAAGTGGAGGATGTTTGGAACCACCAGGACTGTTCCTAGAGCTGGCTGATAAGACTAAAATTGAACTTATTGGAGTGAATGCCAGGCGTTACGTTTGGAGAAAACCAGACACAGCTCATCAACAGGCTAATACCATCTTTACAGTGAAGCATGGTTGTGGCAGCATCATGCTGTGGGGATGCTTTTCAGCAGCAGGAACTGGAAGACTAGCCAGGATAGAGGAAAAGATGAATGCAGCAATGTACAGAGACATCTTAAATAAAAACCTGCTTCAGAATGCTCTTGACCTCAGACTGGGGCACTGTTCATCTTTCAGCAGGACAATGACCCAAAGCACACTGCCAAAATATCATTTTTATTACATTTTTAATAAATTTGCAACAATTTTTAATATTTTTTTCATATTGTTGAAATGGGGCTTATGTAATTATGTAATGGGGCATTGTGTGTACAATTTTGTGGAAATAAATGAATTTAATCTATTTTGGAATAAAGCTGTAAGATAAAAAATGTGGGAAAAAGTGAAGCGCTATGAATAGTTCCCGGATGCACTATACACTAAAAAAATTGTACCAACCTCTTCAAAAGTAGATTCCAAATTCATCCCAAAAGCCACACCCATAAGACCAAACAAGGAAACTGAGAAGGTTCCCATGGTGAGCTGGAGGTTCAGTCGCATCATGACATTTCGGTGACTAAAGACAAGTGAAAAAGGTAAAATCTGTTAACACCAATTCTTATCACCATACTTTCCCAATTAATTATTCATCAAACATATTTAATATCACATGGTTTTCCAATGATTAATTAAATTCAAATTAACTAATTTGCATACTTTTCTAAAAACTAATAACCATTTGTCACAAACTGTTTATAAACCAGCATACAGAGGACAGTAACAACAACAAAAGCACAATGATGACAAAAGAAGAGACTAAGTTTAAAAAAAATAAACAAAAATAGAAATACAAACATTACATAAACTATGATATAGCAACAATTCAATTCAATTAATCTTTATTTGCATAGGGCTTTTACAATGTAGATTGTGTCAAAGCAGCTTCACATGCACTATAAAAAATTGAAACAGTGTCAGTCCAGTTTTCAGTGTTGAAGTTCTGTTTAGTTCAGTTCAGTGGTTTAATATTCACTGCTGTATGGCGCTTTTCTGGACACTCAAAGCGCTTCACACAATTTTGGGAGCAATCTCCTCAACAATCACCAGTGTGCAGCATCCACCTGGATGACGTGACAACAGCCATATTGCACCAAACTACACACCAGCTTATTGGTGAAGAGGAGACAGAGTGATGAAGCCAACTGTGATATCGGAATGGTGAAGAGGTCAAGATAGACAGAGTCCAGTGGGCAAATTTGGTCAAGTCAAATCCCTACTCTTTTTTGAAGAGTCCCCATCCTGGAATGATTTAACGTCTCATCCAAAAGATGAGTCTCCATCAATATACTGCAGCTTTAGGTCCCACACAGACCGCAGGTTGAGCACCCCTGCAGGTTTCACTAACACCACTTCCGGCAGCAACGTAGCTTACATATGTGGTCTCCCATCCAGGTACTGACCAGGTGTAGCCCTGCTTAGTTTCAGTGGGTGACCACGTAAGAGTTGCAGAGAAGGGAGTCACGTGACCTGTGAGTGTGATGGCAGCTTAGTTTTCTACCTCCGTCAACCTCACTCATTTTCATTGAATTTGCTCATATATTTACAAAGTTATTAGGCCACACTTTTTCAATGACATTCAGAAAGAACTTTCCACCTGTTCTAGTGGGGTAAGAGAATTGTGTGACAGATTTCTGAACAACCATGTCTCTAAGACGGAGAAACTATGAAAAATGCATTGCAAAAATGGCCTCTCATGAGGAAAAATTGGCCGAATTAGAGGACCGGAGTCACTGTGAAAACATTTGTATTACAAACCTACCCGAAAATGCAGAGAATGCAAACCTCACGACCTTTATTACGAATTCACTTCCAAAAGGTTCCCGTCTTTGGCTTATCTAAAACCGGAGATCATGAGAGCTCATCGCATTAGACCCATCAACAACACAGGCAGACCGTGAACAGTCATCATAAAGATGCTGCGTTATACAGACAGGGATCTAATCCTGAAAGCATCAAGGAGATCACCCGTCAAGGTAGAGGAGAAAGAGCTCCTTTTTCCCACGGATTACAGCTCATTAACTATAAACTGTCGCCATGCCTTCATGGAGGTCACAAACAAAGCACAGAAGATGGGTTTTCAAACATTCCTGCTTTATCCTGCACAGCTCAAATTGATCTGTGGATCGTTGCAGAACATCTTTAAATCTCCATTGGAGGTGGAAGAGTTTCTGGTTGGTTCTGACAAGTAGTGAATGAAGAGAGATGAGGCATTAAGGTTTGGGAAATGTCACAGAACATTTGTAAGTGTGCTTCTGATTAATTTTTGGATTTAAAACAGACATGTCTATATCTGAGATAACCTAAAGGCCTAACCGTCATATTTTTAAAACAGGACTTATAATATACATGGGTTGTGGAGAGGGACTATTGAGTCTGCCGCCTTTCTCAGGGTCATGTTGTCCATTAATAGGACTCTGTTCACCCATGTTTTCTTTTTTGTTTGCCTTAGGCGCGTTTCACCACTTTGAAGTGGTATTACTTTTTTTTTCACTGTTCTTGTGAAAATGGGGTGTTCAAGGGGTTACTGGCGAGTTGGTTTTTTTTTTCTCACTAATGATCTCTAATTACTTGCATATTATTTCCTGGAATGTAAAGGAACTAAATGGCCCAATTAAATGTACTGCATGCCTTGACTATTATAGACACCAAGTGGATATAGCTTTCACTCAAGAATCTCATTTAAAAAAAACAGTTGTCCAAAGATTCTCTAATAAGCATTATCAGATTGGGGCATCTTCCTCACTAAGTAGTAAATCATGTGGAACATTCATACTTTAGAAGACAAGTCAAGGGAAACATAAATAATATAAATGTTAGAGTTTGTTGAAATTATGTTGAACTAATATTAACAAAACTGAACAGATACTGCAATAACATAATGTTTATTGTAAGTGTTTGTAAAAACATCAACAAACTTTAATGGAATCTGACTGTAAAGTGTTATTGTCACATGTATTGGCTGGAGTACCCACCAGATTCACCCACCAGGCACTCCAGCTATATGAACAATCCCCCAGCCATTTACCTGGACTACAGCTCCTATTATGCTTTGCATCTCATAGCTGAAACTGTTTACAAATCTGGACTCTCCCACATACAGAGCAGCATGTCATCATCTAGGATTACACAAACCATTTAACAACAACAACAACATTTTATTTAAAAGCACACTCAAACATTAAAACTGATCCAATGTACTGTACAAATGTTCAACCAGATGTAGTCTATAAAACTACAACTATATCTACCCACATGTATAAGCTAAATAATAAAAAATAGTGTTTAAGTCTAGATTAAAAAAATTCAAAAGAAGTAGCAGATCTCACAAGATAGGGGAGACCATTTCAAAGTTTGGGACTAAGCACAGAAAATAGCAGATCAGACAGCTGTTCGAATTTAAGCACCAAATTCATACACCTTCATTGTGGGATATTGTATTGTGTATTCTTTATTTCTGTCACAGACTTTGCCAGTGTCTCTTGTTCTTGTGTTTTTGATTCCTTGACTGTCTCTTCTTTTATCGAGCATCGCAGCTAACGTATTTCAACAGTCCAGTTGTTAGTATAGTTAGCTCACTTTTTAGCTCATCTTTGGCCTGTTTTCTCTGTCCTATATAACCATTTACAATCTTGTATAAAGACTATTAAACCCTGTCAATCCAATTAATTACTACCTCTTTAACTTTAAATCTTTTCCATGAGCACAGCAGCTTACGTCTCGTGTAAACCACCAACACACTCTTGCTAGCTCTTTTTACTTGATTGCTTTTTTGTTTTTCTCTTATGCGAGTCATACAGTATATTTGCTTACGCCAAACTGAACCCTTTATATTGTAATTAGTTTTGTATGCGTGTTCTTCTCTTGTGTATTTTGTTCAGACTTTTGCTTGTCCTTATCAATTTACTTGTTGCTTTCACTTTCCTGTTTGCTTACTCACATCTGTTCTGTCTTATGTGCATCAGACAGTTCATTTAATGAATTAACCTATTATACCGTTTATATTATATTGTGATTTTTTTTTGTGTGGGCTGCTCTGCTCTTTCTCTCTGTCTCTCTCTCTCTCTCCCCTCCTCTTTAGTGCCTATTGCTTATCTCATACACATTCCAGCTCCTTTTCCAGCTCGTCAGATTCCAGTGGTAGGCCAGAATCTACTGAACAACACTGAACAACATAGGTTTTATAGACAATTGGCCAAGTTTCTGGGGTAGACCTGACAAAGAGAGATGGTCTCCATCCCAACTAAGCTGGGGCAGATGTCCTTTCTAGTAATCTGGCTTGTCTATATCTAGTGTTGACACTTGACTAACTGTAGCCCAAGTCGGGAAGCAGACAGGCTGGCTTAACCAACTGGTCTGCTAGCCTCCACAGTTTACCAAACATAAAGTCACCTTGATATTATTGCATAGAGACTGTGTCTGTTCCCTGAACCTCTAAATATATTTAAAAAAAACTCCAAAATCCTTTCAAAGGTAACAATCTAATTGATGTTTATCAAATAAAAACTAAATGTAATCAAAAGATAAAACTCAGATTTTCGAACATTAGATAACTATCTTCTAGAAATGTTTTTGTTAATGATTTGATAACCGATCTAAAGCTAGATGCACTTTGTCAAACAGAAACCTGGCTAAACCAGACAATTACATGACCCTAAATGAGTCTTCACCTGAAGGATATTATTTTAAACACAAGATTTGTCTTAAAAGGAAAGGTGAAGGCATTGGCATAATATATAGTAAAACCTTTAGTGTCACTCAACGATCTGACTTCAAATATATATAATTTGAATAATAGTGTTGTATATTTTAGTGTGCAATATGAACAATAAATTTCAATCAAAATTTATATTGGCAACTGTATATAGGCCTCCATATATAGGGCAGCACACTGACTTTATAAAATAATTTGCTGATTTCTTATCTGAAATACTTCTGGCCACAGATAAAAATTTAAATTGTTGGTGATTTTAATATTCATATAGATAATGAAAAATATTTTAAGACATACTAGCCTCTGTTGGAGTGAAACAGCATGTCTCAGGGCCTACTCATCAGCATAACTATACCTTAGACCTAATATTATTACATAGAATCGATATTGATAATGTTGAAGTTGCGCAGCAGAGTGATGACATTTCCGATCACTATTTTATCTCTTGTTTATTGTGCATTGATAGGTCTACAAACTCAGCTTCTATTCATAAATATGGTAAAACAATCACCTCAAGCACTAAAATAACTGTCAGTAACCTACCTGATCTTTCTAATTTCCTTAGAATTCCAACTGAAACTATTGATTCTAGCACTTTGGACATAGTTGCTCCGTTACACTTAAAAAAGATGAGGGGAAAAATCTGATATCACAGCACAATAAGTACACGTGTGCCTTCGTGCATTAATAAAGAAAGCAGCCTGGAAAACAGAACATAAATGGAAGAAATCAAAACTAGATAATTTTTCATCTGACCTGAAAAAGAACTAGACTTAACTGTTGAAAAGCTTTAAAGTCTGCCAGATCTGCTTATTTTTTCAACTTTAATAGAAGAAAATAAAAACATTTCTAGGGTCTTGTTTAAGACAGTGGCCAATCTAACTAAAAATAAAGCATCAACATGCATTTCTCAACACAGCAATGACTTTATGAACTTTTTTCACATGCAAGATTGATGATATCAGAAATAAAATAGGTACCATCAATCTGTCTCCTACAGCATCGTCCCAATTAGAGCTCTGTATATGATCAATGGATAAACTTCAGACTATCTCAGCAATAGGCGAGCAACTGCTGTCTAAACTAATAAATTCCTCCAAATCAACAACATCTATGTTAGATCTTATACTGGCCAAAATAATAAAACAACTGTTTACAGATGTTTCTGAACCTGTTCTTAACATTTTGAATTTATCCCTACTTTTAGCATGTTTAGGATGTGCCTGACTAGCTGCCATTATGTCTCTTTAAAAAAATAAATAAAAATACCCAGTTTAATCCCAAATAGTTAGTAAATTACAGACCCAATTCAAACTTGCCTTTTCTATTAAAGACACTAGAAAAATTCTGCTAAAATACGTTCCTTCCTACAGAGAAACAATATTTGTGAAAAAATTCCAATCTGGATTTAGAGCATTTGATAGCACAGAAACAGCACTCTTAAGAGCTCCTGTCATCTAATGTTGTTTGCATTTCTCTCTTAGTGCTGCATTTGATACAAGTGATCATAATATTTTCCTTGATAGGCTTGATGTTTGTGTTACAGGATGATGTTTGTGTTACAGGAACTGCATTGGCCTGGTTCAGGTCTTAACTATCTGAACATTATCAATTTATCAGTTAATAAAGAGGCATCATACCGATCAAAAGTACACTGTGGGGTACCACAAGGCTCAGTTCTTGGTCCATTACTTTTCACACTATCTATGTTACCGCTTACTTTCCTTAAAAAAATTTCCACTGTTATGCCAATGATACACAACTTTATATCTCCTCTCAAACTGATAATTTTGATTAAACTGATTAAATTATTGTTTTCGCCTTGCAAACCAACTTTTACTAAGGGTACCCTAAGCCTTAAACTGGGGGATAAGTTTTGGTTAAGTACTTTTATCTGGTGAGCTAATGAGGAATTTCAGGAGCAGAGCTACAATGACATACTGCTTCCCTCATGCAACAGTTTCTGATGTAAACAAAGAACTTGAAGAAATTCTGATGAAGCACAAGACTGCAAAACGGATTATCATCCATGTGGGGAAGAATGATATTCGGAAGGAGCAGTCAGAACTGCTCAAGAAAGATTTGTGAGCTCTTGGAAACAGTCGAAAGATTGAAAATTCAGCTGTTCATCAGTGGACCACTCCCTGCAAGAGGGACAAATCTGTTTTCACAACTTCTTGGCCTAAATGTATGGCTGCAGAAAACATGCAGCAGGAAAGGACTGAATTTCATTAACAACTTCAATCTCTTCTGGAACCAAAGACAACTATTTACATCAGATGGCCTTCATCCAAACAAACTTGGTGCAAAGGTGCTAAAGGGCAATATCTATTTCTCCCTTCATCATCCATCGGCTGTGTGTGCCACTGAACTCAACCCAAATGGCACACACACACCTAGCAAATGTCAGGATGACCACAGGACTTCAAATCAGCTCCTGAGTGGACTTGGGGCTGATGCATTACACAAGGACAGTGATAACGCCATACAGCCAAAACAACCACTGTTGATAGAGACACTGCCGCCTGCACTCTGCACATTGAGCCCAACACAGACTGACTTTGATGCATCTGAACAGCAGCAAGTCTCAGTGTTCAACAATGATCCTCAGGAAAACAGCCAGGAAAATATATTTCAGCAGCCAAAATCTCCAGACCCACAACCTCTGCCACCTCTGTCACCAGACACGCTCTCACTGTCACCTTGCTCGCCTCTCTTGGACTTTTCTAAAAAGATGGAGGAACTAGTGTTTGCTGGAACTAAACTTTCACACTCCTTTGCCGCAAGCCCCCAGTTATCACCCAAAAAGTGGCGTGCTCCACAACCACCCTCTGGAAGAACCCTCCGATCACACCACCAGGGCTCAAACAGCACCCCATCTTCAGCTGGTGAACACAACAGCTCTCAGTGATGTATGTCGGGTGCCTGCTTAGATAACAATATCTTTATTAAATGTTTACAGAACAAGCAGGAACCCTGTGTGCCTGTAGCTTTCTCTACGCAGATATGTGTTTTATTATGGGACAGAAAGCCAAAGGCCTCTTCAAGCTGTATAGCAAATCATTCAAATCTTGTGTCGATTAAATGTAGATCTGAGACTACTGTAGGGAAAACAGCTAAAACAGTTAAGCTGGCACTTTTAAACATCCGATCACTTAACAATAAGTCACTTTTAGTCAATGATTTTATCAGCACAAATTGCCTTGATTTTATGCTTTTAAATGAAACTTGGCTTGATGATAGTTGTAGCGCAGCAGTCCTGAATGAAGCAGCTCCTTTAAACTTTGATTATTTGAGTTTTTGCAGAGCTAATAGGAAAGGTGGAGGCATCGCTGCCCTGTTTAAAGATGTTTATGAGTGTAAACAAGTGTCATTTGGTGATTATTTGTCCTTTGAATATCTGAGTATAGCACTAAAGGGTGCTCCACGCATTTTACTGATCATTATCTACAGACCTCCAAAATATTCTCCAACTTTTATTGATGATTTTACAGAGCTGTTATCAATAGTAACCTCTGAATTTGACTGTTTTACTATTGCTGGGGATTTTAATATTCACATTGATAATCCAGAAATCAATGCTAAAAAAGAACTTATGATCTGACTCAGCATGTTCAAGGACCCACACACAATCGTGGACACACTCTTGATCTACTTATAACTAAGGGTTTACACATTTCATCGACTGTTGTTAAGGATGTGGCACTATCTGATCATTTCTGTATTTTCTTTGATGTATTGATCACTCCAGCCATTGAAGACAGATCTGTCTCTGTCAGAAAGAGATGCATAAATGAGAACACTAGTGAGCAGTTTATGAAGGCTATTTCACTAACACCAAGCATATATGCAGACTCTGTCGATTCTCTCCTTGATTTGTTTAACTCTAAAGTTAAGAATGTCATAGATGACATTGCTTCTGTTAAAGTCAGGAAGAGAACTGGCAGACAGAAAGGACCTTGGACAAGGTCAACATCTGTAAAGATGATGAAAAGACAATGCAGAAAAGCTGAGCGTATGTGGAGGAAGACGAAACTAGTAGTCCATTACAATATCTATAAAGACAGTCTTCATGCTTTTAATGTGGAACTAAACACTGCTAGGCAGACTTTCTTTTCAAGCCTTATAAACAGTAACTTCGAAAACACCCGTACCCTCTTCAGTGCTGCATTCGACTCTGTCGATCACAGCATACTTCTGAATAGGCTGGAAAACTGGGTTGGGCTGTCTGGGACGGTCCTCAAATGGCTCGGATTGTACCTTGAAGGGAGAGGTTACTATGTCAGTATAGATGACCATAGGTCGAGGTGGACACCCATGACATGTGGAGTCCCACAAGGCTCAATTCTGGCACCTCTCCTGTTCGACTTTTATATGCTCCCTCTGAGCCAAATAATGACAAAGAACCAAATCTCCTACCACAGCTATGCTGATGACACTCAGATCTACATAGCCTTACTGCCTAATGACTACAGCCCCATTAACACCTTCTGCCAATGCATTGATGAAATTAACAATTGGATGTGCCAAAACTTCCTTCAGTTAAACAAAGAGAAAACTGAAGTCATTTCATTTGGGAACAGAGATGAGGTTCTCAAGGTGAATGCATACCCTGGCTCTAAGGGTCACACAACAAAAAATAAGGTCAAGAATCTTGGTGTGACTCTGGAGTCAGATCTGAGTTTCAACAGTCATGTCAAAGCAGTAACTAAATCAGCATACTATCATCTCAAAAACATTGCAAGAATTAGATGTTTTGTTTCCAGTGAAGACTTAGAGAAACTTGTTCATGCTTTTATCAGCAGCAGGGTGGATTACTGTAATGGCCTCCTTACTGGACTTTCCAAAGACAGTCAGACAGTTGCAGCTCATCCAGAACGCTGCGGCCAGGATTCTGACCAGAACCAGGAAATCAGAGCACATCACACCTGTCCTCAGATCTTTACACTGGCTCCCAGTTACATTCAGAATAGAGTTTAAAGTATTATTACTTGTCTATAAATCACTAAATGGCCTAGGACCTCAATACATTACAGATATGCTCACTGAATACAAACCTAATAGATCACTCAGATCATAAGGATCACATAAACTAGAAATTCCAAGAGTTCGGTCAAAGCAGGGTGAATCTGCTTTTAGCTATTACACCCCCCACTGCTGGAATCAGCTTCCAGAAATGATCAGATGTGATCCAACATTAGGTACATTCAAATCAAGACTGAAAACACATCTGTTTAGCTGTGCCTTTACTGAATGAGCACTGTGCTACGTCCAACAGATCACACTATTGTGTCTTTCTTTTCTTTTCATTCTTTTATAACTTGTTTTAACTCATTTTTATCTGTTTTTATCCATTTTTTATTATTTGATTTTATTTTCTTATACTTCAATTTTTAATTGCCACTGTGTATGAAATGTGCTATATAAATAAACTTGCCTTGCCTTACTTTTAATGCAAACGAGCCCTGCACTCTCCTGCCACGTCAATTGCATCGACATTTGTATTCTTCTTTGCAATCCTCCTGGGACCTACTGAATAAAGAATATTTTCCCAAGTCGTACAAGAATCATTGCTGTAAGTCCATAATGTGTATTCATTACAGTAGTTGAAATACTACAACTCCTTGAAATATTTAAAATCAAAACTAAAATTCAAATTTGCATTGGCCTGGTGTTTTTATTCATGTTTATTTACACCTGATAATTCATATATATATATATATATATATATAACAAGCTTTGCTGGTATATGTTATTAGTAGACTGCTTTGGTAAATTTACATTTGACAACGTCGTCACTCTCAACGCACATGAACTGAAAATTGGTTTAATTGTGTTGATTGTAAATGAAGTCACTTGCACAGGAAGCGTGGGTGCCTGAGCGTGCAAGCCCCAGAGTGCAAACCTTAAAGGGCACCTTTGATGAAAAATCTACTTTTTAAGCTGTTTGGACAGTCATTTGTGTAGTTATAGTGTATAGACGGTCATTTTAGGGTGGTATAAACACACCCAGTCTTTTTTTCAATTTAACAGCATAAAAACGGTGGACCAATTGGAGCGGTTTTGAGATCGACCGCAACTTGACGTAGGAGTGCGGTCCCTCCGCCCACCGAATTGATTGACAGCTGCGTATTAACATGTCTCCGTAGTAAATGTGTATAATCCTATCAACAAGACAGGACGTGCGCAAAACAACCGGGAATAAAAGGTCTGTTCAGTTCACGAAGGTCATCAATCATCATCAAATGTGATTAAGAGTGAGTTTCACGAGTTTAACACGTGTTTAAAACAGTGCGTGTTTGTAATGAACTACAGAGATTCACTTCAGCTTTACTTCATCAGCACAGCCGTGTGTCAGCAAAAAAGACGCTTCAATCTCGGTTTGTTGACATTAAATCAGGTTTATTGTGTACATTAACATAACAGATATCCATACAGCAGTGGATATTAACCCGTATCCTGACACATTTGCTTGCAAAAGCAGTGCAAACTCAACGCACGCGCTGTCTGTGTGTGTGTGTGTGTGTGTGTGTGCGAGTACGTGCGTGAACGAACTCTGTAACTTGTGTGTGACTCATCGTTGCAACTCCTTAACAAACACATTAAACAGTCTGTGGTAAAGTTCTTACTGTTGTATTTCTCAAACGTAGTGAGATCTGCTTCCTCTTCATCTGTTCCTTTTAAGTCTGTGTGTCTGACGCAGCCGAGGGCTGGAGATTGAGGCACGCTGACGGGAACGGTGGGCGGGGAGGACTATTCTTAAAGGGCCAGGGCCAAAAACAGCAAAAAGTTGTAATGGAAGGACTTTAGAGAGCTATAATTAATAATCTGATGGGTATTTTGAGCTGAAACTTTACAGACAAATTCTGCTGACACAGAAGACTTAAATATAAAAAAAGGGGTCATGTGTGTGCCCTTTAAGGTGCAAGTGCAACTCTGCAGCCAGACCCTTCTCCTAAATTCAGATAAAACCGAGGTCTTGCTTATTGGACCTATAATTCATTTAAAGTAATAGCGTTGTATATTTCGGTGCGCAATTTAAACAATAAATTTCAATCTACATTTGTATTGGCAACTGTATATCGGCCTCCAGGGCACCATACCGACTTTACAAAAGAATTTGCTGATTTCTTATCTGAAATAGTTCTGGCCACAGATAAAGTTATAATTGTTGGTGATTTTAGTATTTATATAGATAATGAAAAAGATGCTTTAACGCTGGCCTTCTTAGACATACTAGCCTCTGTTGGGGTGAAACAGCATGTCTCAGGGCCTACCCATCAACATACAGTAATCATACTTTAGACCAAATATTATCACATGGTATCGATATTGATAATGTTGAAGTTGTGCAGCAGAGTGATGACATTTCAGATCACTATTTAATTTCCTGTTAATTGTGCATTGATAGCTCTAAAAAAATCATCTTCTATTCACAAATACGGTAGGACGATCACCGCTAGTACTAAAGATGATTTTGTTAGTAACCTACCTGATCTTTCTAATTTCCATAACATTCCAGGAAGCCTAGAAGAGCTTGGACACTGCAACTTAAACTATTGATTCCGTCCTTTCTAGCACGTTAGATATAGTTGCTCCGTTACACTTCAGAAAGATTAGGGAAAAAAATCTGACGCCATGGCACAATGAGCACACACGTGTCTTAAAGAAAGCAGCCCGGAAAATGGAGCGTAGATGGAAGAACCAAAACTAGAAGTTTTGGCCTGGAAAGAAAGTTCGCTTAAGCTAAATATTAGTATCTTGGAAAATATCTAGTAAAATATCATGTACTGTCATCATCAAAAATAAATCAGTTATTAGAAATTAATTAACAAATCTATTATGTTTAGAACAGGATATGCATGTCGGCAAGACAAAATCGGGGCTAAAATCATGCAGTCTGAAGTCGGCATAAGTTGACATGTACTTGCAAAGTTTCTTAACATCAGTTAAATGTCTGTTTATCAGCAATATCAACAGATATTAAGCATTCCAATGAATTATCACATAGAAGAATGATTGTTTGAATAACACTTATCGTTGAAGTAAACTGCATTTAATATATAGACAGACAGTCATACATTTTTTCAATTGAACATTTATAAAACAGTTCCAGTTATTGATTCTGATTGGTTGAGATGTGTTCAAAGTCATTATAAATTACTCCACACAAACTCACACCTGTGACTGCATTACATTATTGTGACTGCTCAACTGCCGTTTGTGATGCTTTGTTGCTGCATGTGTTGCTTAGCAATCTCTTTGGAATTACATATCTTGACTGAGGAATAAACATGTTATTTAAATTATACTTTTTGTTGCTGGAATTTATTAATGAAATGAACAGTTAAATTAGTATTTTTATAGAGTAATTGTTTTATAAAAGCAATAAGCCCTGCAAAGTTGTGGTTTACAGTAGATTCCACTGTTAAACACGGCTTCACAGGCCTTATTGCTTTATTAGACAATCTTAGCCTATAATTGAAGCATTATTAACAAAGTACAACATGAGCCAAGTGTTGGGATACATTTGACAGTGGTAAGTCAGGACTGTTTTGTCAACGTTAGATCATTGGTTCTCCAGCTGTGGCTCACTGTTGGTGGTACTTAGGATACGATTAAACATGCAATAAAATCCTTTAAACAAAATCCCTATAATTTATGTTTGGCTTTATCACCCTGTCTGCTTGTGGCCAAGACTGGAGCTATTAATCCTGAATTTGCATATTTAACCGATAAGTTAGTCTACTCCAACTTCCATTTAATTAAATAAATATTCAAATATTATAGCTACTATTACTAAAAAATAACAGTAGGCTAGATAATAAAATTATAACAAATGCGTGAAAATCTTTGAATGCAAACATCGATGTAAGCATTTAGGTCTACCAAAAATTCAAATGAACTTACTTTGATATGCTGCAGCAGGTCATCCCAGGAATTCGAAGCCAAAATATTTTGACCTGACACAACCATCCTCCAAAAAACGAATATGGATGTCCATCTTTTTTTTTTTTTTAATTGGTGAAGGCTCTAGTCAAACATTAAGACAAATGGCCTATGCTGTCTCACGTCTGTCACACACCTGTTGACGATGCTGCTAGGACTACTGCTGACAGTGGTTTGCATCGAGAGAGCAGTCAATGTTTAAGGCAAAGCAGTGGAGGTTGAGGTCGTTGATGCAGCTGTACCGCAAAACATTGATATGGGAAGCAGCTCGCTGCGTCCACGCATCCTAGCTTGGTGGCTATTTGATTCCATATGCAATTTTACGCCATTCAACCCCACCCAGGTTATATTAATCGTCTTCTTGCAGACGTGGCAATAAGCCAAGTGTCTGTTGCCAACTACAGGCCTAAGCCAGAGGTAAAAAAAAAAATGCACTTCCCAATGTTTTTATTTAATTAATAAACGAAAGTAAGCTCGCCTACATGTTTGGCAGCAAGCCAGCAAGGTAGCCAGTTTGTTTCAGCACACGTGGACGAACACCACCTCACATGATATCGCTCAGGTCCTACTCTCAACATATAAATAAATCCACACAAATTTTATAAGAAAGGGCTGCACTAAACACAAACTGAAAATTGATCTAAATGGGCTCAAAAATTAGTACCTCGTCAGATAATGCTTATTACTTTTTAACACATTTTAATGCCCTTAATTTTGGCTAATTTCATTTACTACCTTTTACTACCTTTTACTACCTTTAACAACCCTGCAGACAACCTGTGGAAATATGTTGAATAAAGCTTCTTTCAATTAAATAGAACTTAGCTATGCTAATAATTCTGACTTTAACTGTATGCACATACTGTGTATGCGGGTGCCTGTGCGTTTGTGTGTGTACTATATATCTTGAAAATGGACTACTTTTAGAAAACTATTCTTTGTTTTTTGTAAAAGATAAGACATTTTTCAGCTACCTGAATTTAATTGGTTTTAAAACATGAACATATTAAGATAATAATAAAATGTTTTTTTTTTGTTTTGTTAGTTTTTTTTTGGTTTTGTTTGAAAGCAGAGGGTTGGTTCTTTATTTTGTTATATAATATAATAAAATATTCCTAGCCAAAAATATTCTAGGGCTGTCAAATTTAGAAGAAAACTGCCTGGCAATTTAAAAAAAAAAAAAAAAAAACCGCTGGCAGGGAGAAAGTTAGAATATGTTTTTTTATGTTCTCTAGTTTAAACCAAGGTAATAGTCACCACTAGCACTGAAAAAGCCCTTACATAAGATAAAATGGTAGTTGACACTGTACCTATCCAGGTTAATGAAAATGACGCTTTCAGAGTCATCGATGAGGTCTTTCAACTCTCTGGCTTTGTTGCCCAGCTCTTCTGCCTGCATGAAGTAATTTTCCAGCAATAACTCCATTTCTTCAGCGTGATCTATGCCCAAACTACTCTCCTCACTGGCTCCAGGTGTCACCATATTAAAAAAAGGCATATTAAGGTCAGATATGTATCATTTTTAATTTGCTATGAAGTTCGATTATGTGATGTGACACTTACAATACTTGCGGGTCACTCCACTTAGTGAGACAGAGTTCATCTATCAGTTCATCTTCATCCAGGATCTTTAGCAGACTGTCTTTGAACACTTTAATGTCTGTCTCCAGCTCAGAGAGGCTGCAGGAAGAAAAGTTGTGATATTGTGTTACTTTTTAAGCTTCCACTCTAAAAATCTTTAGAATAACTTTCTACTCGAACAGAACATTTATGATTTAATAAAAAAGAATAATAATAAAAAAATAATAATAATAATTAAAGCTGCAAGCAGCGATGAAAAAGACCTCGCACCAGGGCTCACCGCCGCCCGGTGGCCCCACCACAACAGTGAACAGCGGAATATTAATTTAAGCTGATACATCTAAAAAAAACCAGAGAAAACTTCCTCCTGTCAGAAGGTGGCGCTATGACTGTGACTACTTATTGGCTTACTTATCTTCAGGAGAATTTTATCAAACGTGAAGTTTCAGGCGGGTCGGACATTGTGTGGCTGAGTTATAAGCCAAACTTCCTTCTGTCAGCAGGTGGCGCTATACTGTGACTCAACATTGCCATGTAGATGTCTTCAGGAGAGGAATCTTATCCAACATGTTAACTTTCAGGCAGGTCAGACATCGTGCAGCTGAGTTATAAGCCAATCTTTTTGTGAACTACCCCTTTAATCTGAAATTCATGTGAAACGGATACATGCAAGTTACATGCTTGTGTTGTTCTACATGTATGTTGTTGTTTTTTCTCTCTCTCTCTCCCTCTTTTTGTTCTCCCGCTTGTCTGTTTTTACTTTCTTAGGTTCTGTTTATTGGTTCTTTTAATATGTCAATAATAATTCACCCACTGACATCACACTGACCTCACCACAAGCAAAAAACATTTTGCAAAAAAGAGCACAGTTGGACATTGCTGGGAGTTAGACATTGTTTGGGGTTTGTTCTTTTCTAGCTCCACCCAGGTCTCTTAAGCCAGCTCTTCCTATTTCCCCATTTTGTACATTGTCCCAAGTATATTGTAACTATTGTAAATATTTGCATTACCCTTTTCCTTATATTTGATTACTTAAAGCGCACCTATAATGAAAAGCCTCTTTTGGAAGCTGTTTGTGAACAGAACTCTGTGTATGTATAATGTGTCCACTATCATAATGGAGTGATATAAACCTAAAAAGTCTCTTTTTAAAATTTTCGGACGTTATATTAGGACCCAAATTACAGTGATTTTGAGGCCCACCACAATGTGATGTAGGAGTGCAGTTTTCCCTGCCCACAGAATTGATTGACAGGCACCGTGTTTTTATAATAACATTTATACACATGTCCACAGAATACTTATTTGCAAATAAACTGGGATTAAAATATTTGTTACAACTCTCTCTGATTTTTATAAGTTTTATAAATTTAAAGAGCCCCTTTTATGGGTTTTTGAAAATCAGCTTGCATGCAGTGTGTAACACAGCTCTAAGTGAAGTGAAATATCCAGCTAAGGCTTAAATCTGAAAGTGCACATTGTTTAAAACTTTTGATTAATCTATAAAAGAGTCGACTCATCGTGCTTCAAATGAATCGTCGCCATAACGAGTCTTTAGCTGTTTCGGCATGACAAGGATACGAAACTTAAGCCCCAGCCATTTGTGCATGCACAAACCCAGGAGAATTTTGAAACCCCTGGCCATGCCCACAAAAACAGCAGCGAGCAAAAGAACCAGTGTTGCCAGATTGGGCGGTTTTGAATTTGATTGTGCAGGTAAAAACCTTTTAAATAAGGTTTGGGCTGGAATCAGTCAGCTACATCTGGCGACACTGATAAAAACACTGTAGCAGATGCCCCAAAGTCATGTCGCAAAGATGCTGTGCTCAGCTGGATATTATTGGAAGTGTGTGGATGAACCAAAGATGAAACTGTGAAGAGTGAGTGGTTGAGGTTCATTTTTGCAAAAATGCCTCAGCATTATAGCCCCAGCCTCTGTGCTACGTTTGCTCTGAGGAGTGCTTCTGAAATCTACACGCTTGCAATAGGGGATTTGTCGGCCTTTTCTTAAAGAAAGTATCAGAAAAGACTATTGATGTATGTTGGGGCGGACTGGCCATAGGGAGCACCAGGGCATTTCCTGGTGGCCTGTCAGCCGATTTGGACTGCTACTGTGAATCTGGCCTGCACCCTCTATCCAACCTCTTCTTTGTAAGAATTGGCTATGTCTCTCCATGATAATAAACCCTGAAAATTGTTATGGAATTCCACGAGACAAGACCACGAGAATGGTCAGGCATTAAAACAATGAACTGGCTAATCTAAGAAGAAGATCAGAAGACCAGCTGTTCAACTGTTCTATTCAAATCATCCTGAGCTTATCTTCCTGATTGTATGTCCTTGCTCCATCAGAGTAGATCATTTACATTTCACATAAAATGTTCAAGGTTTTAATATGGTGTATCTTGTAGCTTTATATTCATGTTTGGTATCCTTTTAAATGTCTCTGTGTGATTGGTAATTGGTCTTAAGGTCATTGTAATATTTCACTGGTATTTGTTGAATTTGGTTTTGACTTTGATGAAATCTCTGCCAGATGCTTCCCCTCCAGAGATAATAAACACATCAATACACTAGGCAAGGGTCACTGTGCGGCCCTCTTGGGTATATAAGGTAAAGATGTTGTACAGATCGGGGGATTCTGTAACCAGAAGACCCTGTTGCTATGTATAAGTTTCTGGGCTCTGTCTCAGAGCTTATATGTTGTAATGTCTTTCTACATGGTCAGGTATCAAATATTAACTCTGTTGTACAATCTGAATTGGCTTATCTTGTGTAATTATGTGAATTGGAATGGAAAATCTTTGCCTGACAAATAAATGTACAATTCTTGTTTAAACTCTCATATTTACTGACAATCACTCACTTAATATCAAATAATCTAGTGGTTGAATCAAACTTTCTTTATGTATGAGCATTCAAATTAGAATAAATTGGAGTCAGATTAAATTCGGAGTTGGAAATGAATTAAAATACGTTTTCATAAGTAAAATATTTCTTTTCACATGTGCTAAAAGGCTTACATACATTTACCTTCACCCATAGTGTTAGCTCCGTCATTGGACTAATAGATGGACCCTTACAAATGGTGACACCCCGAAGTGATCTCCCATAAAGTTTCAGGCGAGTGATGTCTTTCAGCGCAATATGCAAAAGGAATACTCCGAAAAAAGAGGTTCGAGTTTCTCTTCTTCTTCCAACTGCTGAGGTAGGTTAATTGTTTTGCCTTTTATAAATGTTGAGGGAAAGATAAATGCATCCCATATAGACACATTAATATAGTATGAGTCGGAATACTCAAAAATTATAGACCAGAAACCGTAAAAATCTGGTTGAACTTTAGATTAGGCAAAACCCCATTGTTTCGTCAGGGACATAATAGCAGCAGAGTGGGAGAAGAATGAAAACTCTAAACCAAAAATTTGGATCTCTTTAAGAGATTAAAGTTTAAGATGGAACATCATCATCCAAATTTTATTCTGGAACTTAACAGAGAGCGGCAAATGAAAATCTAAATTCTGAATATAACTGCTTCCACTAAGGATTGCTTATTGCATATGTTGTAATAACTTTGCAACATTGCAAACAAACAGCGTTTATATTTCAAGAATTTTTAAATTGGTAATTAGATTAATTGGAAATTCTTGTTGTAATCTTTGTATTGGACGTGTAAGGTGAAGTTGGGCATATATAGTACAATAAAATTAATAATTAAAGTAAAATTTCAAATGAAGCTCCTATTAGATGAAAAGTTTTTATCTCCAAGCAGAAAACTTTGACTTGGTGTTTTCTCTAGAATTTAAATGGTTAAAGAAGCATTTGAATATGTTAGTGATATTCATTCATTCATTCATTCATTTTCTTTTCGGCTTAGTCCCTTTATTAATCCGGGGTCGCCACAGCGGAATAAACCGCCAACTTATCCAGCATTTGTTTTACGCAGCGGATGCCCTTCCAGCCACAACCCATCTCTGGGAAACACATTCATACATTCTCATTCACACACATACACTACAGACAATTTAGCCTACCCAATTCACCTGTACCGCATGTCTTTGGACTGTGGGGGAAACCGGAGCACCCGGAGGAAACCCACGCAACCACGGGGAGAACATGCAAACTCCACACAGAAATGCCAACTGGCCCAGCCGGGGATCGAACCAGCGACCTTCTTGCTGTGAGGCGAACGTGCTAACCACTCGGCCACCGTGGCGCCCATGTTAGTGATATTTGAATCCAAAATCTAAATTATTGGTGATTAAAACACTGAAAATAGTTTTTAAAATGCTGTTTAAGACAGTAAGGCAGATAAGGACGTGGTCAGTGTTGGGAGTTTTACTTCAAAGACAGAAGGAACCATTTATTAATTGCATCACTACTGTTGTAGTTAATTCATGTTTCTAATGGCTTTGCTTGAAAAGTAACTCAGTTACTCATTAAGTTAATTACTTGACTAAAGACTACAAATCCACATAAATTACATGGGCAATAGAAAGTCAACATCTGGAACTTTTAGTGTTGTTTTGAGAACAGACAAAATGTTTCAAATGAATAACACTATATTTTCATGAATCCACATTTCATTGTTTCAGATAAGATAATACAGGTATCGCCCTACTTATCTGATTTGATTTATATAGAATTGTTTGAATTTATATATATCACTTAAGGCAAGTATATAAGTCCCTGTAATTAAACTACCTGAAAATGAGAAGTAATCCCTTACTTTACTATTTGCGAAAAGGTAATTTTTAATTGCAGCGACTATTTAATTTGTAACTAATTAAACCCAACACTGGACTTAAGATTATGATCACATAATGTGTGTTTTTTGCATTTGAACTGTTGTGCCCAATCTTTAAACTCACATGTTTAAACAAAATTACAAAAAAGAATGTTCACCTAGTAACAACTGAGCTCAAAATAAGAAAAAGTGTGACGAATTCACAAAATTCTTTAAACTGAGCAGTGAGACCACACTGTAAAAAATGATCCAGCCACAGTAAATATGGCTCATTAAAATAAACATATTTCACTTAAAATGTTTAGTTTTGGACATTGCTTAATTTTAAACTGTAATTGTTACATAAAATATTGATTTTACTGTTTACTTGATTTAATAAAGAAAAACAACTAGCAATTTTTAGTAAAGTTAGCAATAATTTGAGGTTTAGTCAATTGAACCCAATATTTTAGGATCCATCAGATACCACGTGACGCTGTACCACGTGAACTGACAGCGCGCAATTTGAGGTGTCAATTTTTGAAAATCAGATCGGGAGAAGACTGTTCATCTTTTGGTAAGTAATTGCAAATGTAAGATGATTTTTTTCTTTATGTCGGCTTCTAAATAATGCATGTTTAAATGTTTAGATGGCAATTTACAGTATAACGAATGGACGCATTTGATAAATGTGCATGCTCACCAGACAACACATGTTAACCCTGATTTTAACGTACATTTAAAAGTTGCGTTCCTTTCATGAGGTAAATGTTTGTTAAATAATGGTGATTTTACCGATTTTATTTGTCTTTTTTCTTATTTGAAAACATGCTGGTACATTTATCAATGGGCGACGTCGTATTGTTTGCAGTTCTAACGTTACCAGTAAAACTATCACCACGACAAGTTTCCCCGCGATAATAACGACAAAGCCTGGGCAACCATTTCGTAACTGCTTTGTACCAAAAGAAAAGAACCGAATCTTCAGCTGCAATGAGTGTAAATTGGGCCAAAACAGAAAGCTCAATATGATATGTGAAGCGGGAGCTGAGTCAAATAAGCCGAATCTTTGGAAAGAGCTGAATCTTTGGAAAGATTGCTAAAAGCTAGGGCTGGCTTGCATTGTAAAGTTGGCGTGTTATTGTCATTACGAAGGTTTTTGTAGACTCAGCCGTTTTAGACTTTAAGCATGTTCTAATACAACCTTTTGCGCACGCACGCACAGAAAGCCTGTCACAGCGTGAATCCTGAACTCGGATGTTTCGCGCTGCTTTTGAACAGTCGAATACAAACACTGCGTAAAGGTAAACAAAATCTTTCCATAAAGTCGTTAAAGGTAAACATTAGTCACTGTGTATCAGTAGCTATCGTAAATCTATTTATTATGGGCCTTTTTGATCTAACGTTAAAGTATATCATGTAATACTGCTAACATTAATCAAACAGGACAGAAAACGAGTCACTGCTATTGACTGAGTAACTGACGGCCAATAACTTTAGTTATAACACATAATGGAATTCAAAACTAAAGCATTTTAATTTTTTTGTTATACTTATAACACATTATTACTAACAATGATGTATGTAAACAATAGCTTCATTTATCAATAACTGGCATGGATGATCTGATGATTTATTAACAAAATGAATATCAATTTGTCATGTATCTTGAATCTGTCTCTCAATTTACTTAATAGTTATTCTGTGAATGAAACAACACAACCGTGGATTACCTAACTCAGGCAGAGTCAAGGTATGAACTTTTACAATATTTTTTCAAGATAATGAGAAGGTCCAAGGAAATGAGACCTCTTAAAACATTACAGATAAGATCATGACTCTTTGGTCAGACACTTTTCATAGCCATGTTGTGATTGTCATTCCAGATCTTCACTTAGGGAACGGAGGAGGACAGCCCACCCACTGACCTGCTGATGCAAAGATTTCCTGCACATTTTCATTTAACTTAGGTATTTTATCTATAATTTTGTCAAAAGTACAGACGTCAGATCTGAAATGTAAAACGTGATGATACCAGAATTTACTGCTAGCATTTTGAGCAGATTATTAATTACCTTTGAATAACTATTGTGTTCACACACTCAACAGATATTTTTGTGATTGATCATCAATCAATAACTGACAAATCTAAAATAATCACTGCATCACACTCTTCACCATGCTCATACACTGATCCACACAAGAGTGTTTGAAACCAGGTCTGTCAGCTTATCTATTATATATATGCTCCTGTTTGTATCTGTTAAGGTGCTTTTTACTGAGCTTAAAACGATTATCATTTTGGCCAAACACTTGAGCATGTGAACACAATGGTGGGAAATGCTGGTATACTCTCATTGTAAATTTCAGTACCACCTGCCTTTTGAAAACGTAAAAGTTTTATTGTAATGTTGTTTTGTTTGTTTGTTTTTGTGGACAACGCGGAGGAGCAGTAGGTAGTGCTATCGCCTCACAGCAAGAAGGCTGCTGGTACGAGCCTCGGCTGGGTCAGTTGGTGTTTCGGTGTTTCCTTCGGGTGCTCTGGTTTCCCCCACAGTCCAAAGGCATGCGGTACAGGTGAATTGGGTAAGCTAAATTGTCTGTAGTGGATGAGTGTGTATGGATGTTTTCTAGATATGGGCAGCTAGAAGGACATCTGCATAAAACCTGGATAAGTTGGCGGTTCATTCTGTTGTGGCAACCCCGGATTAATAAAGGAACTAAGCTGACAAGAAAACAAATGAATGTTTGTTTTTGTATTGTTTTTTCGATTTAATTAAAAATTAAAGTATACAGTTTGTTGATTTTCTTTTCTTTAAGATCAAAGAAGAATTCAAAGGATTTACGGCTGCTGATGTGGAGTCTACCTATATTGAAAATTTGCCAATTACACAGAACACCTCTTCCTGCACTTTCTCCCTTTTTGTGAAATGAATGGATGCAAAATCTATGATGTGATGAAGTTGCTGGAGCAGGTATTGTTTAGCATTTAAATCTTAGATGTTCACTGTCATAACAATGCAATACATTTTAAAATATTACAATTTATATATTTTTTTTCTGTTTGCACTCACAGTGTGGACATTCGCTGGGAGGTGGTGATATGCTGTCTGATTGTGTACCTGTCTGAGAACCTCTGGAAGTGGATTACACATTACCTGGTTAGTGAATGTAGTTCATTTTGTTCACTTTCAAACAACTTTTGTAACAAGTTTTTATTGCAAACCTGAAAATACAATTGTGCATGTAAAATATCAATTTAGAAAGAGAAATGTATGTTTTTTATATATATTTGAGTGATTTTAGTCTATTAGTCTAATAGTCTATAGTCTAATTTTAGAGTATGAATATAAACATAACACAGAATAATCCCGATAGTATGACACCCTATTTACTCTTATCGTTTTACTTTTATGCCTAAAACATCAAACTTTTATACCTTTAAACTTACATTTTTTGTTGTATTGCTGAATCGTGCTTATTATTTTACTTGCATTGATGTCGTTTTGAACACTAAAGCCCTCAGAACCCTCACCGATTTGTGGTAATTTGTAGAGATTTTTTTTGTTCATCAATCGAATTGTTCCGTCTACACTGTTTATAAAAATAAGTGTATCTCACAAACGAATTAATGTAATTAGTCCAAATCAGTTTTATATAGTCTCAAAGGGTTTTGTGCATGTTTTTTTACATTGACAAGTTTGAGGTTTACATTTGTGTTATTTCTGTATATAGTAAAAACTAAAATAAAAACTAAGCGATTTTTCAAATTTTTTGTGTTTTATTGCACTTTTAAGCTATTTAACTAGTTAATATGGATTTATGACATACATAAACTTGAAGTTGGGGATGTAAGGATTTTATTGATATATGGCATTTGAAAATACTCAAAAGAATGACATCACAGCATGTAAAAATACTAAGATATACCCTGGCGGAATTGTTCTATGGCAGGTCTTAAAGGGTTAAATAGAGAGTTCAACAAAAAGTGAAAATGTCCTGTTTTTTAAATCACCCCAGCCAATCCAAGATGTGGGTAACTATTTTTTTCTTCAGTAGAACAGTAAAGAAGATTTGGAACTGAAGCACCTGTGGTCTTTGATAAAATGCAGATTAGCAGATAAGAGTTAGTCAACAAAGACCACAGTCTGAGTTAATTGTCTTTACTGTTCTACATAAGAAAAGTTCCACATTCTGATTGTCCTTTAGTTTTTTTTACTTTTCCCCCTTTTTTTACTTGGCTTTACTTGGCTATGCCTTTTTCATTTTTTATGAAATGATGCGTAATATACATTTTGTTGTATTGTTTTGTTTCAGGACACCTGTGGGGAAACGGACCAGCAGGACAGTGAAGAGCACATACTGAAAATTGTGACCATACGCACACATACACTACGGACAATTTAGCCTACCCAATTCACCTATAGTGCATGTCTTTGGACTTGTGGGGGAAGCACCCAGAGGAAACCCACACCAACACAGGGAGAACATGCAAACGTCACACAGAAACAACAACTGGCCCAGCCGGGGCTCGAACCAGCGACCTTCTTGCTGTAAGGCAATTGTGCTACCTACTGTGCCACCATGACGTCCAGTAATGTATTTTATCTTTTTTATATTATCTTTTTGTTTTTTTTTAGTGCCCATTGAATGTTTGACTAGCACAGCTTTGATTTTCAACGCTACTTTTAAGAATACTCTTGAAACTCTTGAATACTCTTTTCTTTTAAAGCAGTACATTTTTGCAGTTTTTTAACAAATGTTTTAAGAAATGTTTTAAGATGCATTTGTCTAATGAAGAAGTTCTTTACTTTAAACCTGTTATCTGTTGTTTCTTCCACCCTTTGTAATGTATAGTTACTTGTAAGTTTACTGATAAGTTACTTGTTATTTTAAAGTTAAAGAACTAAACATTTTCAATAAAATGAGCTTAAGATTTTATAATTGTGTAAACTGAACTTTTATGGTAGAAATAGCTTAAATTTTTAAACCAAAACTGCTTAAAATATTGTGCTAAACCAACCAATAAATTTGAGCAAAACCACTCGCTAGAATACTCAAAAAATTAAGCATCTTCAACTAAAGATCGATAGGTAATATTGCTTTAAATTTAATGTGAAAATTACTTAAAAAGTGGGATGCAAAAATGATGCACTATATTCTTAAGTAAATCTGGCATATTATTTTTTTCAGTGCAGTAATAAAATGCTAACAAACCAAAACTCAGAATACACAAATGCTAATGCCATAGAAACTTCAAACCAACCCCCATTTAAAGGGTCTCTGTGCGTCTGATGAAAAGGTCTCTCACCCCTTCCTATAGAATTGAGTAAAGACAATACCTGGTCACTCACACCAAATATCTCTTGAATGCAAATAACCTTTCCGCCGACACCAAGCTATTTACATATGGTCACGGAAAGAGAAGCGCGAACCCCCTGCCGAAATCAAATAGTAAACATATGGTAAATTCATAGAATTATCTGCATACTTAAGGGGTAGTGACCAAGACTCAAAGAATTCTGTAAGCAGATATCCCACACGATCGCGGTGTGTAGTATCACTTCTCCAGGTAAATATATTTGATTGAATTATTATGTTGATTGGATTTCATTCGATTGTTTCTTAACCTGGTAGAAAATAAATTGTTTTATTTGAACGTATTCTTGTAACTCTGAAATTATTTACTCAGATAAGTTAAGAATGTGCTCCATGATAGACTAAACATAACACATGTTAGATGGAGATCCTAGAAATTCCAATTTATCGTTTGATTTTAATTATGTTATTCGTCGCAAATCAATATGGTGAGTCAGAGTAATTTCACTAAGATGAAATGTAATAGAGTTAGAATAATTTCATTAAGGATAACTACAAGTTTTCTTTATAAGGTACTAACAAACTATAAATCTTAGATGGTACTGACTTTTACCTCTGGTTAAATATTTCAACCATAATTAAGTTGTAGGTGATTATTTTAATCATGGAAAATTAGGGCTATAGGCTACTGATTTTACCCCTGATTATCGTTTAAGTTTTAACTAAGTGTACGTAGATGATTGCAGGAACCAAATGATTACTATTTAGATAATGACATCATCTGTCTGTCTATTAAATAGTATTAATCACTAACCGCTAATTATTAATCAGGCTAGTAAATCTATGATGCATTACTGCCGGCGTAAGGTAGCATAGATTCACAACAAATGAGTAAATAAGAGTAAAAGTACTAATGGAGCTAGATTAATTTCATTAAAGAATTTCTATAAGGTTATTTGAATGGTACTGATGAACTATTATGTTCGTTAAAATAATTTCATCAAAGAACAGCTATAAAGCTCTTTGAATGGTACTGACAAACTATTGTTTTCGTTAGATTAATTTCATCAAAGAACAGCTATAAAAACCTTCTTTAAACTGGTACTAGCGAACTAACCGCTAATTAATATTTCAATCATAATTAAGTTGTACGTGATTATTTCAATCATGGAAAACTGGAGCTATAGGATACTGGTCTAACCCCTGGTTATTGCTTAGGCATTAATTAAGTTGTACGTGATTACTTCAATCACGGAAAGCCAGAACTATAAGTTACTAGTCTAGCCCCTAATTATTGTTTGAGAATTAATTAAGTTGTACATGGGAAAATTTCGGTAAGAGTTATAAGATTATTCAAATATATACCAAAATGTCTCAAAACTACTAAATTAATAAAGTAATATTAAACTATAAAATGGAGTCAGATAAAACGAGAACAAACGTATTAACATTGTAAACCATCTTTTACTAAAACTGGAGTTAGATAGGAGTTAAACTTGAAGTGGATCAACATTGTGCACTGAAGAAGACAGAATTGACAGCAAACCTTCATCCACCAATAGATACCGCCGTTGAACTAACTGACTGGACCTTACATACTCTTAGTAAACATCAACCCAATAGTAATGACTTTATCAGTTAAATAGGCAAGGCTAATAGGCTGATTGCATTTTCATACTTGTAATTGTGTTAGAAGCTTTTCATATCCATAAAAACAAATAATAGTTGTTTGTGTTACTAAAAAGTACACCTAGGCTAATTTAGTTTCCCTCGAAGCACATGATTGTCTTACTGTAAGTGAGAAACACTTTGTGGCTGTAGATGCTTTATGTATTCTAGGCCTGATATCATGTGAAAGATGGAATTAACTGTATGCTAAAATTAATGAATTGATTTTAAGGTACATGTTTTTATGGTGAATAAGTTTGTCTCCTAAAAATGAAAAACTGTGCTCAATATAGCTGCGGTTTAAACCACAAACAGGAGTACAATATTAGCCGTGAGGCTAGTCTGTTTCATAATTACATTAACAAGGAAAATGTTTTCTTTACAAGAGCCTATTGGTCTGAAATTTGCCAAGTTTACTTAAAGTTGTAATTGAGAGACAAGGAAAGGTCCAAATCTTTCTCTTGAAAATCTTTAGCCAGTATTACATTGAATCAGTAGGTTAATTTAATTGGGCATGTAATCAAAGTTGTGCAAAATATTAACACCGGCAGAAAGTTCTTCATAACCTATAGAGATGCAAAGGGTGAAAACGTTGATCAGCATTCCTGAATTTTCATTGCTGAAAAAAAAACAGCCAGTGCAAACAGAAATTACCTCAGTAGATCTGAGTGTCTTTAAAACTCATATCACGGAAGACTGAAACTACAAATGCAAAATAAATTTAAAAGGATGTGCTCAAATTTGACCATCAGTTCTGTTTATCTGAACCTTTTACTTTGCAAAAACATGATCATGATAATGATATGTCTTTGTAAACAAACACAAATTAAATTCTAGATGCATCTAATTTGATGCCAATTGTAAAATCTGTCTGGTTACGACCATAACAGGGAAATGAAAGTAGTACTATCTACTAAGTGAAGTTTCATAAACTAATTTCGAGAGGAGCTCGTGATATGATTAAGCACGCCTGGCTGATCATATGTAATCAGCAGTAATCCAATCAGAGCGATCCAAGCTTACTATAAATGGATCAGTTTCTTCCCTACTACTCTATCTTCGTTTTTCGAAGACCACAAGCTAAGCAACGTGCCTCAGCAGTCTAAGCTTGCCAACCAGCCAGCCTACCAGTTTACCAGCCTACCAGCTTACCAGCCTACCAGCCTACCAGCTTACCAGCCTACCAGCCAACAGCCAACCAACCACCAAAACAAACAATCCAACCAACCAGCCAGACAACCAATATATATCTCAACAAGAATTGACGCCGACAAAATGGAAAATAACAGCAACAACCACAACGCCATGACAACCAGCGAGAGCTCAGCTCTCTCCGACACACCCACAGCGGCGCAACGACAGGCAGCCCGTCAGCAAAAGGACCCGAGGCCGAGGCCTCAGTGAGAGGCCGCAGGCCCATCCGCGCGGCAATAACACAACGCCGCCTGAATTCACCATCGCCAAGCCGCTACCTACCTTCACCAGCTTCCTCCTATGCCTCCGCCAGATCGCCATCCCATGTCTCCAATAAAATCACCATCCTGGAACTCCGTAAACATCTTTCAGACGCCGGTATTCCCATCCCACCACGATGCAATAAAGCCAATCTCATACAGCCGTACTCCGCCATTACTCCTCAGACTCCGCCCACCATGGAGACGTCAAGAGCCGCCCGGCCACGCCCCCTATCCCCAGCTCTCCAACGCTCAAACTGAACTTTCTCAACCCGGACAATCAAAAAAGGCTACACAAAAAAGTACAGCACCAAACAGGAAATCATCCAGACCACGTTTTTAAGAAAACAGGACCACCCCAGCTTCATCACAGCAACATACTGAAATTGCCCCAGACAATATACCTTCTACAATTTACATGAATCAACCTTTTTACCACCCCCCTCACTTGGCCTCCAGCTCCTGCCTTCTTTTTCCTCCTCTTCCCAAAGTTCTTCATCCTCTAACCCACGCTACCATTTTAACATTGCTAGATGCTCCCGACACCCCTGCAGATTCCCTCATACCTGCAATTACTGTGGCGGTAATCTGCCCGATCCGAAAAGCCAATAAAAAAATCAAGAAATTACTTATTGACTCCTGTTAATGTATCTCAACTTGCATCTGAATTACGTTTTCACCCTGACTCTAACCTCTCTGAATTTCTAATTTCAGGTTTATCCTACGGATTCCATCCAGGCGTTTTGACCCTGCCCTCTTACAACCTCGCCTACCCTAACCTACAATAAGCTATCGCAGAACCAGAAGTTGTAGACTGGCTAATTAAGAAAGAGACGGACAATAACTTTATGTTTGGTCCTTTTTCCGCCCCCCCATTCAGCACATTTCGCATCAGCCCCATAGGCATAGCCGGAAAAAAAAATTCCGATTAAAAAACACCTCATAATTGACCTCTCATCCCCCCATAACTCCTCCTTCTCAAGCAACAATAGTCTAATCGATACAGAAGAAATATCGCTTCATTACCGGGATATAGATCAAGCAAACTCCTTAATCAAATCAGTAGGTCGTAATGCATGGCTAGCCAAAGTGGACATTTCTTCCGCTAAAAAAAAAAAAATATGCCATTACATCCTGATTTCTGGCATCTGTTTGGCATCAATGGGAGGTCCAGATTCTACTTTGCAGACCGTTTAACCTTCGGATGCAGAAGTAGCCCTAAAATATTGACATGCTTCCAGAGACTATATGGGGATTCTTGCCAATAACTACAGCATCTTGCATCTCATCCATCTTCTAGACGATTTTCTTATCGTCTCCCCCCCTAGCACGCCACCTGCCAGACACTTAGCGATTACTCAAAAGGTCTTCGCTAATCTCGGCATCCCCTTGGCAACAGAGAAAATATCTTGCCCTAGCACCGCCTTAAAATTCTTGGGAATAAAGCTGGACTCAAAAGTTTTTTAAGCATCACTCCCCAAGGGAAAAGGAAAAAAATTAATAAAAATAAATAAAAATAAATTGACCGAATCATTTCTCTGTCATCCATCTTGAATCAAAACTGCACAAAACATGAACTCCTGTCTATCCTGGGACATCCAAATTTTGCTATGCGAATAATTCCCCAGGGACGACCTTTCGTCTCTCACCTCTTCCAAACGGCAGCCTCCATTAACGGTTTAGAAAAAAAACATCCTCCTGTCCGACACTTGTCATAACGAACTCAGCCTGTAGATCTCCTTCCTTAAGTGCTGGAATGGCTGCTCGTTTATCTACAGTGATTTTGATTTCTTCTCCTGTAGACATCCAGCTATTCACCGACGCTGCCCCCTCCATAGGTTTTTGAGGATATTACTAGGGCTTGGTTCGCTTTCCCATGGCCCCCGCAAATGCTAGACATCCCCTTGCCCTCTTAATCATCAGCCCTTCGAATTATACCCTCTAGTGGCAGCTACTATCATGTGGGGTGACGAATGGTCCACTTCTAGCATTTTAGTCCACAGTGACAATGAAGCAGCTGTACAATGTGTTAACAAAGGACGTTCTCATTCCCCTACTCTAATGCCCTTCCTACGCCGTCTAGTTTGGACATCAGCTAAAAAACAGTTCTTTATAACTGCAAAACATGTTCCAGGTTTCAAAAATCTAATTGCTGACTCTCTTTCTTGTTTTTCCTTCCCGAGATTTCGGCAATTGGCCCCAGAAACGGATCCTCATCCAACACCCACCCCTCCATATTCAGAGATGATATTGCCTTAAATCACCCCATGCATCACTTACATCAAGCATCCATCTCCCTTTTTTTAGAAGTTGTAGCCCCTAGAACCCTACAGTCTTACCTCATAGCATGGCGTTCATTCAAACATTTCCACACCCAGTACAACACTACATTCCCTAACCTTTCCCTACTCACCATTACATCCTTCATCACCCATCTACACTCTTCCAGAAACATTCAAGCCAGCTCTATTAAAAGTGGGATTAATTTCTTTCACAAATTAATCCACGGCTCCCCTGCAGACTTAATTTCCAAACTCCCAAACTAGCCTTCTCATTAAGGCATTCAAAAAACCTATCCCACCTCCCCAGATTCCAGGCTACCCATCACACAAAGCATCCTCTCCAAATGCATTTCCACTCTCCGCAAAGGTTTTACTTCCACAAACACTGATCCCACACTTGATGCCATGTTTAATCCTTCTTTTTTGGATTTCTTAGATGCTCTGAAATCACCATAGTATCCAAATTTAATCCAAGCACCCACCCTACTATCTCAGATCTTACTTTGTTAAATGAGGGAACACTTTCCTTCCTCATAAAACAAAGTAAAACAGACCAGTCACGTAAAGGACATCTTATCTATATATTTGACCTCCCCTCACTCACACTGCCCTTCCAAACACTCATGGCCTTTTTTCAATTCAGAAAAACCCAAAGCCCAAGCCCCCTCTTCCCCCTATTTGTAGACGACACAAACCACCCAGTAACACGATTCTGGTTTCAGAAACACCTCAAAGCAGTCCTCTGCCTTTCAGGCTTCCCCCCAGAGTCATACTCCAGTCACTCATTCAGAATAGGGGCAGACACCACAGCAGCTCAAAAAGGGCTCTCGCAACAACAGCTCCAAACCCTGGGAAGATGGTCATCCGATGCATTCAAGACGTACATACGTCTCAGCCAAAGGCACCTTAAAGAAGCCCAGTAGACCCTCGTCAGTCATCAACCAGCAACTACCCCAAGGGCGAGGGCATGACCCAGCCACCCTCTCTTCTTTTGCTACCTTCTAGCCTGAGTAGTACTCGGCTTTCTCCCCCTGTCACGTAGCAATTGGAGTTCCTCTAAGCCCCCTTGTCACCCCGCCCCCCCTGGCCTTTTCCGCAGGAGTCTACACCGCCCCATCCTATGTCCTGACTCCTGTCAGACCCTGCCCCCCCCCC
>CAIGQQ010029655.1:68208-118777 GCA_903798035.1 Danio albolineatus
GTGATCTGCGTGAATGGGTGTCGTGAGAGCCTGACCAATCCGTGACAAGCACATGATTTTCTTACTGTGAGTGTATAAATCACTTAGGTTTGTGGCTGTTGATGCTTTATGCATTCTAGGCCTGATATCATGTGAAAGATGGAATTAACTATGCTAAAATTAATGAATTAATTTAAAGGTACATGTTTTTATGATGAATAATTTGTCTCCTAAAAGTGGAAAACTGCTATTCTCAATATAGCTGTGGTTTAAACCACAAACAGGAGTACAACATTAGCCGTGAGGCTACAGTCTATTTCATAATTGCATTAACAAAGAAAATGCTTTCTCTGCAGGAGCCTATTGGTCTGAATTTTGCTAAGTTTACCTAAAGTTCTAACTAAGAAACAAGGAAAGTCCAAATCTGTCCTTCTCTTGAAAATCTTTAGCAAAAATATTTTTAACTGAAAATATCCCTCTCTGGGAAAGCCATCTAATATTACATCGAATCAGTAGATTATTTGAATTGGGCATGTGCAAAATATTAACACAGGCAGAAAGTTCTTTATAACCTATAGAGATGCAAAGGGTGAAAACGTTGATCAACATTCCTGAATTTTCATTGCTGAATAAAAAAACAGCCAGTGCGAACAGAAATTACCTCAGTAGATCTGAGTGTCGTTAAAACTCATATCACGGCAGACTGAAACTACAAATGCAAAAGAAATTTAAAAGGATGTGCTCAAATTTGACCATCAATACTCAGATTATCTGAACCTTTTACTTTGCAAAAACATGATCATGATAATGATATGTCTTTGTTAACAAACACAAAATTAAATCTGTCTGGTTAAGACCATAACAGGGAAATTAAAGTAGTACTATCTACTAAAATATAATTTGTGTAAAGGCTCAGGTAAAACAGTGGTTTTTCTCTCTGCCATTTTCAGGCACAGATTCCATGAAGGTGCCTAAACCTGCCTGTACAGTATACAGACAGGACACACCGCTCGACATGAGATGGGTAATAAAGATATTTCACGAGGCCAATCACACCCAATAAATACACTAACACTACCTGTCTACATGGCCTCCCAGTGTAGCACTGGATATAAATTTTGCAACACAGATTGTGATTAAAATTTCGCCCATCTCATGTAAACAAACACACACAACACACATTCACTACATTATTCACTTCATACACATAGGAATATTATTTATATATCAATTGTGGTAAACAATTTTACAACTTTATGGTTTTTCAAACTGCTGTGTATTGATGGAGTAATGTGCAGAAGACTTGTGCATGGCTACAGTCACATACCAAATTATTTAATTTGTGAATTAGCGAAATCTAAATGAGACTACTAGTCTCTTTGGACAAAATGTTTAATTCATTCATGTTCATTCATTAGCCCTGTTGCAAAATAGTAGGGCCCACTATTTTCCAACAGTGACTATTGAAAACTTCAAATTGATAAAAACCAACTAAATCTTAAAAATCAGGCACTATCAATTTAACCAACTTCTAAAATTAAACCTGCATTATTGAATGTGACTCTAACCTGTACATTAAACAGAGAAAGAATGAGAAAAGAAAATAACCTATAGATTTTAAATCTTTCTTTAATTGGATTTTCATTCTTCAGTTGATCTGGTTAAACCCTAAGTCTGCATAAATGCTTTTCAATTGAACCATTTTTATAGACAATTTTATGATTATAATTGTAAAATTGTGTATTTCTATTATTGATGTTATATATTCTATTGTGCATACCACTGGTAAAAATACTGGTTATATTGGCTCTGTATATCTTTCCCTTTAACTTACCCTTATCAAATATATCTAAACTACTGCCATACATGACATGAGAGTGGAGCATCTGGTGATTACTACAACTAAAGTTAGGACTTTTTTCAGACCTTATTTACCTCTCACACATTGAATATTGTTATGTTTTGTGTTCACACAAAGCTCATTGATATCCAATTATTGCATGGTCATTCAAATGTTATCTAGCGGCCTCACATATGAACTGCCTTGTGAACCTCACCTTATGTCTGAAGCTATCAGAGGTCTTTGCAGTGGAACAGATAACGACCTGGGGAGGATCTTACGCACATGAATGTTTCTCAAAGTGTAATGAGACTTGCAACATGTTAGATTAAAGCACTGGACTTTGTCATCCTATAGACAGAATATCACCACAGATGGACACAAATCCAACTGCCTGAGCTGACCTGAAGTGCCTGAGCAGCCACTTGAACCCAAGTCTGTGGGGTTAAGCGATACAACTCCATTTTAATGTTGAACCTGCCCTTAATGTTGTAATTTCAGGTTATGACATTGCTTCTGCTTCTACAATCAATATCATCACTCGCCAAAGCCATCCAAATGATCTTGAGTTCCCTTTTGAAACTGCTCAAAATTGCTCCAAGGGACCAGGGGAGGACTGTAAGAATTGGCTATGTCTCTCCATCATAATAAACCCTGAAAATTGTAATGGAATTCCACGAGACAAGACCACGAGAATGGTCAGGCATTAAAACAACGAACTGGCTAATCTGAGAAGAAGATCAGAAGACCAGCTGTTCAACTGTTCTATTCAAATCATCCTGAGCTTATCTTCCTGATTGTATGTCCTTGCTCCATCAGAGTAGATCATTTACATTTCACATAAAATGTTCAAGGTTTTAATATGGTGTATCTTGTAGCTTTATATTCATGTTTGGTATCCTTTTAAATGTCTCTGTGTGATTGGTAAAGTGGTCTTAAGGTCATTGTAATATTTCACTGGTATTTGTTGAATTTGGTTTTGACTTTGATGAAATCTCTGCCAGATGCTCCCCCTCCAGAGATGATTAACACATCAATACACTAGGCAAGGGTCACTGTGACGCCCTGTTGGGTATATAAGGTAAAGTTGTTGTACAGATTGGGGGATTCTGTAACCAGAAGACCCCGTTGCAATGTATACGTTTCTGGGCTCTGTCTCAGAGCTTATATGTTGTAATGTCTTTCTACATGGTCAGGTACCAAATATTAACTCTGTTGTACAATCTGAATTGCCTTATCTTGTGTAATTATGTGAATTGGAATGGAAAATCTTTGCCTGATAAATAAATGTACAATTCTTGTTTAAACTCTCATATTTACTGACAATCACTCACTTAATATCATATAATCTAGTGGTTGAATCAAACTTTCTTTATGTATAAGCATTCAAATTATAATAAATTGGAGTCAGATTAAATTCAGAGTTGGAAACGAATTAAAATACGTTTTCATAAGTAAAAATATTTCTTTTCACATGTGCTAAAAGGCTTACATGCATTTACCTTCACCCATACTGTTAGCTCCGTCATGGGACTAATAGATGGACCCTTACAAATTTGTAAGGGTCCATCTATTAGTCCAACGACGGAGCTAACAGTTTGAATGCTCATACTGCGGTCATGTTTCATAGTAGTTCAGCTTTTGCCGCTGTGTGGATTAATACTGAATGTGTGTTGCTGTTTTTACTTATGGTTGAGAATAGAGCAATATGCTGGGAGATCGGGGAGGCTAGGTTTGGGGGTGAGGCGTCTAAATAACACTATTGAGAACCGGGTACTGTGATGTTAGTAACTACTGTGAAGCGTGTTTTCAGGTGCTGCCATCAGATGCTATACCATTGTTGGCGTTAGGGTGCCGTTAGATGGGTCTGAGACTACTTCTATATTGATAAGCATTCTCTCACGCTGAGCACTGTTGACCAATCGCAACAGACTGGGTCATCGGTCCAATCAACACAGATTAGCATTTCGCTAAGGAGGAGTTTGGGAACAAATGAATCGCTGAACGCTTCATATAGGAGTGACTGGGATGAGGTAAAAATAAATGCATATTATAAGACAATTAATGTGTTTTTTGACCTTGCATGCATACAGTAGGCCCTATTTAAATATGGCCATTACCGCTGCACCTTCTACCGTTGCCGCGCTCAACCAGTCCACATGTGTTTTGTGGACTTGGAGAAGGCGTTCGACCGTGACCCTCGTGGCATTCTACCGTCCCTCGCCATAACGGAGGGACCTAACATATTAATATTTCCATAGGCTATAGGCTACGATACTTAATAGGTAATTCCCCTTTATTTAAGAAAATCATTTAAGAATGTTGAATATTATTCAGTTATCTTATGTAAAGGAAAGTGTTAAGTGTTTCAGGACATACAGCAGTAATAAAATATAGCCTATATTTCGTTGCGCTCAGCATTCATTCATTCATTTTCTACCGCTTTTCTGGGGCCGGGTCGCGGGGGCAGCAGTCTTAGGAGAGAACCCCAGACTTCCCTCTCCCCAGACACTTCCACCAGCTCCTCCGGGAGGATCTCGAGGCGTTCCTAGGCCAGCCGAGAGACAAAGTCCCTCCAGCGTGTCCTGGGTCTTCCCCGAGGCCTCCTCCTGGTGGGACATGCCTGGAACACCTCCCTAGGTAGGCGTCCAGGAGGCATCCAAAACAGATGCCGGAGCCACCTCAACTGACTTCTCTCGATGTGAAGGAGCAGCGGCTCTACTCCAAGCCCCTCCCGGGTGACAGAGCTCCTCACCCTATCCCTAAGGGTGCGCCCTGCCACCCTGCGAAGGAAACTCATGTTGGCCGCTTGTATCCAAGATCTTGTTCTTTCTGTCATGACCCAGAGCTCATGACCATAGGTGAGAGTAGGAACGTAGATTGACTGGCCTTTCGGCTCAGCTCCTTCTTTACCACAACGGACCAGTACATCGACCACATTACTGCTGCCGCTGCACCAATCCACCTGTCAATCTCACGTTCCATCCTTCCCTCACTCGTGAACAAAACCCCAAGATACTTGAACTCCTCCACCTGGGGTAAGGACTTTCCTCCATCCTGGAGATGGCAGACCACATTTTTCCGGTGGAGCACCATGGCCTCGGACTTGGAGGTGCTGATTCTCATCCCAGCCGCGTCACACTCGGCAGCAAACCACCCCAGTGCATGCTGAAGGTCCATGTTCGATGAAGCCAACAGAACAACATTGTCTGCGAGTAACAGAGACAAAATCCTGTGGTCCCCGTTCAGCCAGATGTTCCCAGAGAACCCTCACAACACGCTTGGGCCTACCAGGTCTGTCCAGCTTTCCCCCCTGCCAGCGGATCCAACTCACCACTCGGTGGTGATCAGTTGACAGCTCTGCCCCTCTCTTTACTTAAGTGTCCAAGACATACGGTCGGAGATCATATGATACAACCACAAAGTCGATCATTGACCTCCGCCCTAGGGTGTCCTGGTGCCATGTGCACTGATGGATACCCTTATGCTTGAAAATGGTGTTCGTTATGGACAAGCTGTGATTAGCACAGAAGTCCAATAACAAAACACCACTCAGATTTAGATCAGAGAGGCCGTTCCTTCCAATCCTCCCTGGGCATTTAAGTCCCCCAGTAGAACAATGGAGTCCTCAGTCTGAGCACCTTCCAGCAGCCCTCCCAAGGACTCCGAGAAGGCCGGGTACTCTGCACTGGTGTTTGGCCCGTAGGCACAAACCACAGTGAGAGACCTATCCCTGACCCAAAGTGGCTAAGTTGGGGAGCTATAAGCAAGCCCACACCAGCTCACCGCCTCTCACCGTGCGCAACTCCAGAGTAGAAGAAAGTCCAGCCTTTCTCAAGAATTCCAGAGCCCCAGCTGTGCGTGGAGGTGAGCCCAACTATCTCTAGTCAGTACCGTTCCACTTCCCGCACAAGCTCGGGCTCTTACCCTCCCAGTAAGGTGACATTCCATGTCCCAAGAGCCAGTTTCTGTGTTTGACGATCGGGTTGTCGTGGTCCTATCCTTCGACCACCACCCGTTCCACAATGCACCGGCCCATTACAGCTCCACCTGCAGGTGGTGGGCCTGCAAGAGGATGGTCCCACGTCACTCCTTCAGGCTGAGCACGGCCAGGTTCCGTGGGAGAAAACCCGGCCACCAGGCGCTTGCATACGAGCCCCAACCCCAGGCCTGGCTCCAGGGTGGGGCCCCGGCTGCGCCATACTGGGCAACATTACGGTCCTTGATGGATTTGAACTCATAAGGGGCTTTTGAACCGCACTTAGTCTGACCTGTCACCTAGGACCTTTTTGCCTTGGGAGACCGTACCAGGGGCATTAGCCCCCGACAACATAGCTCTTAGGATCACTCAGGCACTCAAACCCCTCCACCACGATAAGGTATCCGAAGGTACTCAGAAGATATCCACTAATAAAGCTCTACATTTAAAATTTCATTTTTTAAATTTTCTACGCCAAATTAAAACAAACATTTATTTAAGGACATTTGAGGACAATCCGTTTCTACAATCCAGCGGTGCGCAGGACTGGATGACAGAAAAGAAGGTAGCCTGGTTTCACTCACCCCAAAAAATGCTCTGTTTGCACGATTTGATTTATATAATCGTACCCAAATACTTTATAAATAATATTTCTAAACTCCTCCGTTGTTTATTGTTTTTAGAAAATATCTCAAATCTTTTTTTTCAGACAGGCTTTTGTAAAATGAAAGTTGAAAATGGCTTAAAATGTTTAAATTAATTTATATATACCAACATTTTTATAGCTTTGGTTTGTTTTATTGGTTTATTTAATGTGATTTTATAATGACCGATATTTATAAGTTTTATAAGTGTTTTATGGAATAGCCATAAAACTCTTAAACTGACCAGCTATGTTTTGCTTTCCCTTAGTTATTTATGATGTATGTATTTATTTGTTTTGGCGCATGTACTCGTTTGCGATCGGAAAACAAGTATGGCAGCACACCATCTTCACCAGACTCAGGCAAATATGGCCAGCCACCTGATCAGGCTCCGGAAGTGACAGCAAACGCGACTGGCCCTGGCTAGCCCGCTTTAGGCGCGATAGTGGAAACTAATGACACATTACTGTACACCATTACATTATATGTCTATACGCACAGGTCTGTGTATTTTCATTCATTTTATTTGTTTACTGCAGACCGACTGTAGGCATCAAACATCGAGTGCATTTTATAACATCCTCGTTTTGATAGGCGCCGTCAAACATTTCAGTCCAAATGCTCCCAAATGCTAAACATTAATATTTTCATAGGCTATACGACACTTAATAGGCAATGCCCCTATATTTAAGAGAATAATTTAAGGATGTTGCATATTATTTGGTTATCGTAAGTAAAGGAAACGTGTTTTAGAACATAATAGCAAGTAATAAATATAGGCTAATATAGCCTAGGCTATATTTCGTTGCACTAAGCAGCTTTAATAATATTTCAGTTTAAAATTTTTAATGTCATATAAAAACAAACACTTGTTTGAGAACATAGAACACATTTTTGCTGTTTTTCCAAATCCGTTTAAGCAGCGCTGCGCAGGACTGGATGACAGAAAAGAAGGTATAGTTTCTGCTTTCATTCATCCAAAAAATGCCCTGTTTGCATGATTTGATTAATATTATTGTATCCAAATACTTCATAAAAATATTTCAAAACTCTGTTGTTTATCGTTTAGATTTTTTTTTTTCAAATATAGGCTTTTGTAAAATGAAAGTTTAAAACGGCTTGAAGCGGTTTAATTTATTTGCATTTTCTACACTGTATATGTGCAACATTTCATAATTTCAATAATATAATATAATATAATATAATATAATATAATATAATATAATATAATATAAAGTAATTATTAATAGACTATCGATAAAGCGAGTTATTCCCTTCGGCAGTGACAATGTCCGGCAAGCATAAAGAGATTATCTAAGGAGAATCGTGTTTTAACAAATACATATATGCTTTATATATATATATATATATATATATATAAATAAATAAAAGCTAATTTATAATGAGCTTAAATTATATATATATATTTTTTATTAGCGTTACTCTGTGTGCGGTATTTATGACCCAGATGTGCAGCCAATAAACATTAAAATGTGCTTTTAGAAGCTTAAAATATTAATATTTCATGTTGGCTATGTTTAGGATAGGTGATAGATTAGTATAAAGTTAAAAAAAAAAACAGTTTGTCCCGTAATCCAAATAAACCGAAATATGCCGGCTATAAGATTTTTTTTTTTTTTTGAGTGATATGCAGACCAGGATGTTTTGCATTGTGAATTCTATTTTTTATATTATTATACTTTTGCTTTTGAACTAGATACAACGCATCCCAGCATTATGGATATATTATTAGCTTAATATTATTATTAGACATTCGTAGATATAATGCACTCTTTTAAACAAGCAGATTTTTTTATGCAGGCTGTTCGCTCTGCATGCACGCAAAAGAGAAATTAACAGAGAATGAACATGTGGCTAACTTTGTGTGCCGATATGCCCATTTATTTCATTTCATAAGTGCCACTAATAGCAAAAGGTAACCTATTTTGAGTGCACTAGAATGTTTTACATGAAGTGGCAGTTGGTCAAATATTTGTAACCTAGTCTATAAAAAGTAGTAATTATTGATAAAGCAAGTTATACAGCGACCAGGTGGACGTGCTCCATCGGCTCGATAACCTTAATATTATTTTGTACTGTGTGCTGTGCCGCGGTTTTCATATCTTGTGCGCATGATGGTCAAACAAACCATGATGGTCAAACAAATCAAAACATTCTTTTCCCCCAACGCAATTTAATAGGGCACTATAAAGGCTAAAGAACTTAATTCTTATAAAATCATGTTTATTGCAAAGAAAACTAAAACAAACCAACAAAATTATAACTTAATTGAACACACCCTATCACATAAGGTACAGTATACATATAGTATCGTCCTATTGTGGAAAGGCAAAGCTGAAAATCTATGGTTAAAGCACCACCCAGCGGCCAAAAGCTGTTGGTGCAGGTAAATACCACCGGCGTCAAGGACGTCGATAAAAGTGACATTTTGAACTAGAGACATCTGTATCAGCCTGTTGTTGGAGACCCCAAAACCCAAAATATGACCCTTTTAATGTATAATAGGGCCTCTTCGAAATGTTCATGTTTGTAATAAAGACAATAAAATCGCTATGTAATTCTTAACAGCTATAATAACCATGGCCACATGGTGTCAGTAAACACTAATATGTTTTGGTAACACTTTATTTCGATGGTCCATTTGAGTATTAGTAGACTGTCTACTTAATATCTGTTGATACTGACATTCAACAGACATTTACCTGACTAGGGCTGTGCAATTAATCGCAATCGCAAAAAAAGCACATGCAATTTCTAAATCGCAAAGGCTGCAATATTATCTATTAATTTACAATGTTTTTTTCAGCTAGAGTTGAGGTTAACTAATCTTAATTTATTTTCTACTGTCTGTTTTCAAGACAATTTTACTTCACTTAAACTTTTTTTATTAATTTTATTTATTAAACATTGTGAAATGTTTTATTCTGCACTTCTTGTGCACTGAATACCTTTAGAATGTGTGTATGTAGCGCGTTTGAAAAAGCAAAAACAGTTGCCAAAAATCGCAAATAAAGATCGCAATCGCAATATTCGTTCCAAAAATCGCAATATGACTATTTTGTCCATATTTAACTGCCCTATAACTGACTATTAGAAACTTTGCAAGTACATGTCAACTTACACTAACCCTAACCCCAACCTAACAGTCTATTTATAATCTAATGAGAATTAGTTGCAATGTAACTTATATTCAAGAAAAAAAACCCATCAAAATAAAGTATGACCTATTTTTTTATTTAGCTTCATCTAAGTCTGTCTCTTTCACAGTGGTGTTTATATGACTTAACCCATGATGGGAAGCTGACACACGTGGGAACAGTTAGAAGGGAGAATCATCTTGTACCTATAACTCATTGTATACGTAAGGGATAATCAACGGCTTGCCGTGCATTAAAGGATTTTAATGCACGTCGTGGAGGCAAAGGACCACAAGATGCGCAGTGAAGAGCATTAAAATCCTTTAACACATGGCAATCCATTGATTATACTGCTTATTCCATGGTCTTTTGCCAAGTTAGGCCTAAGTTTAAAAAAGTTTTGCTCTTTGCAGCGCAATATTTGTCCGAATTTTTGTTCGTTTTTACATGTTAAATTTTCTAGTTCCTCCACTGAATCAGCTGTGACAGGCAGACAGAGCGAGCATGTGCGTGCTGTTTATACCTGCTAATATAAGATGCAATTTCATCAGTCCAATGACAGGTGGACAAATGATACATTCCCAGTTAAACCTGGATTGTGTTTCCAGTCACATTCTCAGTCACGTTTCTTTTGTCTACTTTCTACCTCTTCTCTTATGAGGGAGGAACTGTATATTGGCTTTGTCTTGACATTACCTTTAATACTGCGAAATCTGAGCTACCTACAGTATAGCAGAATTTCCGCGATTTACATTTCATAATAAACGTTCACATCTTATAAAAGGTACCATATCAATTAAATAGGCATTTTCAAGTGTATTCTAGAGTCCTTGAAGCAGCCAAAGTTTATTTCAGAAATCTCTGCTGTTAAATATAGGTAAAGTTTGCATAATGAAAAAAACATCAGGACAGGTAGGAGAACATTCTGCTTTATTTATCTTCTTTAAAACAAAAGCAATTAGCCAAACACGCAGGATCAGTGTAATATTACATTATTCGCGGTCATAAATTAATTATAAAACACGTTTTAACAACAGAGATGACCGCTGACCGCCTGGAGCTTCCAACATTTTTAAATACATGCTATCCATACACATAAACTGCCGATTTGATTTTAAAATAACTATATTCTCGCTTGAAAAACTCTTAAAACTTGATTTTGTAGCATAGTTAATGAGTATTTTCCTAATTTTACAGATTTCCCGTCTGCTGTTAACAGGCCTCCTCGGTTTCATGCGCAGCTCATGTGAGTTGCTATGGTAACTAAACGCTTGGGAGAACCGCGTTTATTTTGAACTGTGATCAAAACTGACTGGAACTACCTGTGTGTTTCAACAAAAATAATGCACACCCGCCAGCCAATAAGAATCAAGAATTTCAACAGACCATGGAATAAGCATACTTTAGCTCCAGCTCCACTCCGGCTCCAGTTAACCCATTAGACATCAGTGGTAATCAGGATATACTACACTTCAGAATGTGTAATGGCTTCTCCTGTTCTTCTCATATCCACTGCCTGCCACACTTAAAGTACTATGTATTTGTCTTCTACAGCATCATTCCAATTAGACCACTGTAAATTGTTAATGCATAAATGTCAGATTTTCTCAGAAGTAAAAGAAGAACTGTTTAATATGGTCCTTTAAATCCACAACATAGAGTGAAGTGAGTATTGTCAAGTATGGTTACCCATACGTCAAGAGCTACGAATAACCTGCTTTTATTGTCCAATTGTTGTTGCATTTCTCTTTTAGTGTTGTTGGACCTCAGTGCTGCATTTGATATTATTGATCAAAACATTCTCTTTGATAGGCTTGAAAATATGTTTAGCAGTATAGTGTAGAAAGAGAGCTTTTCAGAAGACTCTAGATGAAACTCCAGTGTAGATGTGGATTGTTTTCATTGTAAAATGCCATTTTAATACCAAATCACATGAGTGTAAATGGGGCCTGAATGTAATCAATTTGTGTCAGCTAATGAAGATCATCATTCTGATCAAAAATACTGTAGGGCAAGTTTGAGTTAAAAGCTACATCAATACCCTTGGGGCATACGGCGCTTCACATATAACACAAATAACACATTTAAGACAATTATAATACTAACACAACATCAATCACTCACACAAACACATACACAACTAAATAATAATAATAAGCCATCGATCAATTACATTTATTTGCGTAACAGATTGCTTTAGGCACAAAAGTAAAATTATAACTTATTTGTGGAATATCATATTGACCTTAGACATTGCCTGAGGGGCAACCACTCTAAATAATATATTTTGGGAATGTGTGCAATATCCTATTATTTTATATGTCGTCCTCAACACCTGCTGTTTTATTAACGATTAACAATGCCTTGAAGAAGGTTCTTGTTCAGTGCAGAAAACCAACAACTAAAAAACAAAACAGAATTTGTTCAAGAAACAAATTGCAAAAGGTCTTAGGAATAACACTCCTTAAACATTACATTCAACATTAAACAAGTTGAGTTTTCACAATAAAACAATATCTGATGAGCCTAATTAATAATAGCATATGTACTTTGGTCAAACTTTAGCCTGTTGTCAATGACTGTGCCTAGCTACTATTCCTCCACAACCTCAACCTGTGTTTTATTTATAACCACCCCTTGGAGAACAGGTGTTTTTTTGTAATCTATAATTATTTTTTTTTTTTTTTATCAAAGTTTATGATCATTTATTTAGATTTTACACAATTAGATCTAATTTCCTTCTCTTGCACCATGAAATAAAACCATGCAATACTAAGCTATATTACTTATCTGAATAAGAAAGCAGGGACAAAAGCACAGTATTATCTACATATTTACCCAGATACCTATGTTCATGTACTCCGACAATCTGTTTTCATGTGTACTAGGCTTGTAATTTATATTATCAAAAAATGCACCCCCATTTGTTACCATTTTACTTTTTGAATAATTGAGTGTGAACCCCGATATCATACCATTTTAACTAACAAAGCTTTAACTTGTGTGTATATCTTTGAGTGCAGGAGAAGCATCGGTGGAGGCAGTGGAAGCACAGATCGATTACTTCAAGATGAACTGAGCACAGCTCTGGGAACAACGGGCCTTGCTCGACGTCCCCTGGTGATTATTAACCAGTATATATTACGATATATTGACAAAACAAGAAAGCATAACAACAAATAAAGGTGTGTGTTTGTGTGTTTTAAAGCGTGTGAGTACTTGTATGGTTCATTGGTAAAGAAATCTTTACTTTAGACTTTATTTTTGTGGCAGTTTTTCCGCAAAATAAAAATTACAATTCAGATAGCTATTGTTTAAAACAAGGTTCAAAGTGAGTAAACGATCTTTGAAACATAAACTTGTTTGAGACATTTGCCAATAGGCCTAAAACTAATGAGACAAATACTGATCCCCCACACGGAGTGAAGACCGCAGTCTTATCAGCACCTGAGCCGGGGAAACTCCAGGCCTAGCCCGTGCGCATCCTCCTTGCACAGAAATTCATCTGACCGACTGACATAAAGATGCAGACATCTCCATTCTTACAACGAATTTCAGTGTTGTCTCAGCCTTCCAACCGAGTTTGTTCTTCCAAGGTAATGTGGGAACATGTTCAGTGCTGCTGTCATTACTGTCCTGCTCATTCAAATTATTTGATTAAATGAATAAAATCATAATTGACCGGCGCAACAGGAAAAACAGTTTAATATAGGCTTTTCTGAAACTGTGATTATTTCACTTTAATTTTGTTTAGGCTAGATTATTATTTTATTTGACAATCCAGTTCGTATTTTGGCACTGTTGAAGCATATAGCGGACTTGTTTTGAAGAATTTCACCTCAAATGTTATTCCTTCTTCTATTTTATTTAGGCCTAGTAAATAACTGACCAACAAAAATATTTAAACCATGAGACAAACTATTCGAAATTCGTTTTATGTATTTTTTTCTAAGAAAATAAACGAATTACATGTTTCATTGAGTCCTTCCACTACTCAACTGTGCGGGTGGATGATTTTCGGTCAGTGGAAATAAGGGTTTAATGCTTCACTAATGGTTGTATCACAATCTTCTGTAATATGCAAATTTATAATGTGTCATAAAAGAAAAAAAGGAAAGGAATTATGTCATAACGAATGCCCTTAAATAATGTAGCCTTTGACAGTAAACAGTGTTTCGAGATGATTGGGGGAAAGGGGGCGGGGCTGGATTTGTGCGTACCTTGGAATAAAATCCTGCAGGCGCCCCTGGTATGCAGTACAATCTCAACACTCCTTCTACCTAAACCCATGTGTTTCTCTGGCCCCTGGGTGCAACAGCAGCAGGCGCAAACCAGAACCTGGGGCAGAGTCTCTCCTCCACCACCTCCTCCAGTGTTCGAGATACCCACAGAGAACATCTACACCCCCCTCTGCGAGACGGGACACGCCATTGCTATCATCGCTGATTTCATCGTCCATCACACTTCCTCTAAATGGTATTAATGTATGCACTCACTGTTTTCCCAGTGCTCGTATTCAGGATGTCTCTGCTAAGGTACCGGCTATTGTGACTGCTAGGGAGAACATCAGAGCTGTTGTCCTATACATAGGGACAAACGACACCAGGCTGTGGCAGACGGATAGCCTGAAGAGGGACTTCAGGAGCCTGATTGAGATGGTCCAGCACACTTCATCTGCGATAGTGTGAACATGGTGTGGAGAACAGAAGCTGCTCTTTGCTAATAACTAGAACCTTTTCTTGGAGCGTACTAGGCTTTTCCGTGCTAAAGGTTTGCACCACAGCAGAGTTGGAGCTGAACTCCTGTCAGACAACATCTCCAGGTTACTTAGTCCTGATTGACTTGTAAGTGATAATTCACATTTTAGTCATACAGATGTGCCTACTGAGAATGCACATGAAGAAATGTGCAATCACATGATGTGCTGCAGCAGCAAAGGCTGCCTTCTTATTAAATAAAAAAAAAACACACACACACACACACAATTGTGCTTTACGCAATATCCACCAGGTGGTGCAGAGAACAACCACTTTTCCAATGTCGGGCCAGTGCGAGCCTAAGGTCCCAAGGTAAATCTTTGTATTAAATAAATATGAGGAAAAGAAAAAACATAGCTACTGGTTAGTTTAAGATATTCCATAAACACCTTATAGACTAGGGGTCTTTTTTGCTTAAGATTGCCCTCAAGCTTTCCTTTTAAATTTAAGGGGTTTTGCACAAAATAATAGTTTTAATTTAATAAGTGATATGTCTTTGCTGCGTCCTTGTAGATGTTTAAATAACACATAATAATCTTTACACCACATTAAAGATACAGCAGCAAGTAAATTTCAGTAGTCAAGAGTTTTTGTCAAGTTTAAATTTTGTGTTTGTGCATAAAATGTGTGCGTTTAAATGAATGTATTTGTGTGTGAGAGACCGGGTGAAAGAGCGCTCGATTCAAAGCTCCATCGATGCCATGAGCGCCTGGGATTCTTTCTTTCTATCGAAATCGCATTAAATAAAATAAATCCAAAAAGCTATAACAATTTAGGTATATACAAAAAAAATTATTAAACAGTTTTAAGCTATTTTAAACTTTTATTTTACAAAGGCCTATATGAAAAGATTTTAGATATTTTAGATTTTCATTTATCACTTCACACATGATGTTAGAAAAGAGAAACTTTATTTTTTTGGGGGGGGGGGCTAAAAAATATAAATAAAATGGCGGACACACACACACACATGGGCACACACAGACACACACACACCACTTTGCTGCGTGACTAAAAATGCACAGAGCACCGAGCGCTCAGCACTATTTAAATGCATTAAAACATTAAAAATTATCTGCTGCAATACTTTTTAAATATAGCTCATGTTAATATTACATTTTCCCATCTTTGGGAAAATGAAACAAAATTAAAAATACATGAAATACACTGAAACTGGGCAGTTAATGTTTTAACCTATTTTTTAATAAACAACAGTAATTTGAAGGAGAACATTGACATTTTGAAAAAAGCAAAAAACTGAACTGAAATGAATTAACATTACCTGTATGAAAAAAAGTTGCAGGAGTGCTCACGTTGAAATTCTTTTTATTATATTTTTTTTAGGTATTTATTTTTATTCTTTAATGAAATAACATTCAAATCCCTAGCATCATTCAAGTTGGAGGCTAGTCAGAGCTACGCTTTTAGATCGTGATTGTTAGTTGATCCACAAAATTTTGAAAATTTAGACTCCTGCTCGTCCCACTTAAGTCACATAACTGCATATCTGGCTTACCCCATAGAACAGAAAATCCACCCAAACACACACACAAACACAAACGTCCAAAATATAAGATGAAATTTCTATTTATTTTTTATTTATTTAAATTGAAATTAACCTAGTTAATTTAACTGTCATGATTGTTAACCACAGCAACCAACACCAGCAGTGACAGAACCACAACATAACTGGATCACATTGAAACACTGCCCCCCTCTCACCCACACACTGTACTACCTATTAGAGTATGTTTTACTTTCGAAATGGGGTATAAATTCATCCCAATTGGCATTTTAAATTCTTTTGAGCATAAGTAGGTGCTGCTTGTCAATTAGACAATGCTTCTATGTTTGTTCTTGTTGTTGATTGCGGACAAAAATGATCAATAAAAGTGTAATAGTAAACCTCTGTGAGTTTAACTGCAGGCATAATCGTCTTCTTGCAGACGTGGCAATAAGCCTGGTGGCTGTTGCCAACTACAGGCCTAAGCCAGTCTTTAAATCTTGAGTCCTCCAGCCAGAGGTCCAAAAACTTGCATTTCATCATTCATTCATTTTCTTTTCGGCTTAGTCCCTTTATTAATCCGGGGTCGCCACAGCGGATTGAACCGCCAACTTATCCAGCATTTGTTTTACGCAGCGGATGCCCTTCCAGCCACAACCCATCTCTGGGAAAAACATGCATTTCCCCATGTTTTAATTTAATTAATGAACGAAAGTGAGCTCATCTATATGGTTGGCAACAAGCAAGCCAGGTACAGTACCCAGTTCGCTTCAGCGCACGCTCGAACAAACACCACTACAAATGATATCGCTCAGGTCCTACTATCAACATATAAATAAATCCATGCAAATTTTAGAATAAAGGCCTGCACTTAACACAAATTGAAAATTTATCTAAAAAGAATTGGGCTCGGAGAGACTTGCAGTATGCCTCGAATAGAGTAGACATGGTTGGAAGTCGCTCTGTGTACATTTATTTATTCTTTCTCTGTAGTTCTGATTTTGTTATATCTATCTAACTGTCAACCTGAGCGTACAACTTTAAGGAAGAATGCCGAAATCAATGAAGTCAGGACGAAACATTGTTGATATGCTGACTGACAAGGGGAGCGAACAGACAGCTAATGCTAAAGATAGCACTGCAGCTCAAACAGGGGATGAGATAACACCAGTTTCCTTAAAGGAATTAATTTCATCCACTATTTGTTCGGAAATCTCTTCACTATGATCTGAGCTCCTGTCTGAACTTCGTTCTGCAGTGTCCACGCTACAAACAAACCTGTCTACACATGCCCAAAAGATCGAGCCTCGGCTGGGTCAGTTGGCATTTCTGTGTGGAGTTTGCATGTTCTCCCCGTGGGTTTCCTCCGGGTGCTCCGGTTTCCCCCACAAGTCCAAAGACATGTGGTATAGGTGAATTGGGTTGGCTTAAATTGTCCATAGCGTATGAGTGTGAATGAGTGTGTGTGTGGATGTTTCCCAGAGATGGGTTGCAGTTGGAAGGGCATCCGTTGCGTGAAACATATGCTGGATAACATATGCTGGCAGTTCATTCTGCTGTGGCGACCCCGGATTAATAAAGGGACTAAGCCGAAAAAAAAATTAATGAATGAATGAATGTTGCTATTAAACATTTTCTTGCCTGAACATGAAATGAAAGCACATCCATTAGCAGCTGTGAAGCATTAGTTAAATCCTTATTTTCCACAGAGTAGAACAAATCACGGGCACAAAATATATAATTCGTATATCTTTTTGAAACTAATTTAGTTAGTTATAGTTTGTATCTTAATTGTCATGTATTTTTCGTTGATCAGTTAACAACTAGACAAAAAAGAATAACGAAAAACCTTCAAGATGCGCTTCAAAACAAGCCCGCTATAGCGCCAAAAGTTGCTGTGAGATTGTGTTGGTTTGTTAAATTAAATAGCCTAAATAAATTTTAAGTTAAATATTCGCAGTTTCAGAGAGGCCTATATTAAACTGTTTATACTATTAATTACACATTTGAATAAGCAGGACTGGCTTTTACAATGTATTCAATAAAAAAAAAGAGCATAATGAAAGGGGCGCGAATTAATGCCGCTTATTTATTTATTTATTTTTTAAATAATTTAGATTGATTATTAAACAGTGTACATTACCATACATTGACAAAGCAAGAAAAAAATAAAATAAATAAAGGTGTGCGTTTGTGTGTTTTAAAGTGTGCATGTTCTTGCATGGTGGGATTAATAATTTAATATTGTTAATATTAAATAAAAAATGCAAGTATATATATAATATTAAATTATAATTAATTATTTCAATTGTTAAAACACAATAACATGCTAGACTTTCTGCAACGGTGTTGTGAGGCAGCGCAGGCATAGAATCGGTTGTCGTGAACTATGCCACATTACACAAGAAGACACGATGGAATCTTGTGTCATGATGCCTATTTGTCGCTTACGATTCTCTACACTGTAAAACTTTACTGTAAATTTACAGGAAATTTCTAACAGTATTGTACTGTATTTTTTTTAAAACAGTATCATTCTGTATAATTTACAGAATGTCTGTAAATATCAGTTTTCTGTTTTTAGCCTATAAAAATATTTATACAGCACAATACTGTAAACGCAGTGCATTGTGGGATTGATTTCCCTTCGCGCTCTCTGTTCAAATGTGATGTGACGTGACCAGAGGTCTATTGTAGTATGTCAGGCAAACTTAACTGGTCGCCAGATTTACCCTAATAGAATAATCATTTTTTAATGAGATGAACCAGGATTGTGCATTGCGAGGGTCATGTAAGCTTTTCTGAGCGATCGGCACTAAGCTGGAGCTGCGTATGGAAGCTGTTACACGAGACAACTGGGGAATCGCCATTTTGCTAAACAGACCTCGGAGAAGAAAGTGGATATAATCATCTGACTAGTTATAGGCGAGTCATCCTGTTTGCTAACGCAAATAAACAAATGATATTGGTGGGCTAATGTTTTAAATTATTAAATGATTGAGGGCCGCCGAATAAATAACGCAATTTACAAATAGGACACGTTAGACGTTACACACACGACATGCTTTTGATAGCCATTTATTTATTTAACATTATTTATTTTCAGTTTTTATATGGATAATATGATGAAGATCCGACACCATTGTTCATGTAAGTGCTTCACGTTTGTGTATTTATAGTCCTCGGTGGAAAAATATTAGGGCTGTAACGATACACCAAACCCACGATTCGGTTAGTATCACGATTTTTGACCCACGATTCGATTCGTATCACAATTTTTTTTCGTGAGGGGTGGGAAACTTTTTTTTTTTTAACAATATTTTTTATCAAATAACATTTGAAAAATCTTTATAAACTGAACACCAAAGAACAAAATTAACCATGCAAATTATTAACTATATAAATAGCCAAATATAAAATAAATAAATAGCCAAAGCTATAACACTTCTGTTTTTTTGTAACAAAATACTGTTGAAAAACAAACAGAACTAAACTCCATTGTGGAGATGATTCGAGCATGTTGAAAATTCTTTTTCAATCAAGTTCTCTTACATTTAAGAGATGTAAACTTTGCCTGACAAATGTGGCAGCATGTGGAGGAAACACAACTAATTTATACAAAGCGCACAAGAATGAGGCTGCCAAAATGGGCAATGCAGTAAAAAAAAAATCTACCGCAGAAGTCAGACGAACAGGTGCAGCCATCAATTAGTGATGCATTTAAGCGATGCACAAAATATAGGAGGGACAATGTGAGGTGGAACAAATGCACTGATGCAGTAACCAAGTATCTCTGCGAAAAAAATAGTGTCTTTCAATACTTTTTTTTTTTCTTTCGGAGACCTCGTAACCACACCCGACAGCTATAATGAAATGTCCGGACGTACATATTTCTCCAAAACAGCTATTCTACGAGCCTACAAACATATCCGTGGTGAGCTGCAACAGCCCAATTCCACCACAGTCGAGTATTTTTCACTTACAACAGATGTGGTCGAGTACAAAAATGACACTTTACATGTCGCTAACTTTCCATTTCATTGACACGGAATGGACACTGGCGTCAAAATGCCTCCAAACTGAACCTAGCTGTGCCCAACACAATTGAGAAGATGGAGAAAGCCCGCACGGACCGTGCCCTTTCTGCTGTGAACTATTAAATTCTTATTTTCCCCGGAGCGGAACAAATTTTCATCGCACAGTTGGACAGGCACAAACAAAAATATAATTCATACATTTTTCTTGGAAAAAAATATCTTTTTGAAACGAATTTCGTTAGGTATAAATTTTATCTTAATTGTGATGTAGTTTTGGTTGGTCAGTTATTTACTAGATAAAAAAGAATAATGAATAACCTTTGCGGTGATGCGCTTCAAAACAAGCGCGCTATATGCTTCAGCGCCAAAACACAAGTTGTCGTGAGATTGTGTTGGTTCGGTAGGCCTAAATAAAATAGCCTAAATAAAATTAAAGTTAAATATTCATAGTTTCAGAGAACCCCATATTAAAGTCGGGACATCTGGTGAACGCCCATCCCTCTCTGTGCAGCCAGATTAACAGTGTGAGCAAAGCATCTTATATGCGGTAAAAAAAAACGGCCGCTTCGACAGCATTGGCAATGTTTCGTTGTCTGTTGTCACGGGAACCTTTGATATGCTGATCTTCCAATCTATCACAGCCTCTTTATGTATTCTGTGTGTACTTTACGTATCATCTGTATGTTGGTTGTGTTGCCTGTCACTTAAAGCACTTACGGCATATTGTGTGGGTCTTGTCGATCATGCAATTGCCATCCTTTATCTCCACTGGGTAGCCGAAATGTTGCTATACTGCTGACTTATATGAAGAGGGAGGGTCCGCAATCTCTGGGTTAATTGCCATGTTTCCTCACGTTCTTCTTCAACTAGCTCAACTTTTGCAGGAAGGCGTTACATGATTGAAAAGTTAGTCACGGGTGTGTCGCGATTCTTCCTTATCACATCGCGACACAGGATCGTGGATCTTAGTGTCGCGATTTCGGTTTCATATTGCGTATCATTACAGCCCTAAAAAATATGTATGTGTCAGTTAATTTTATATCAGCCTAAAGAAATGAAACCTAGGTTGATTATTAATGCAGATTGACTGCCAGCAGGAGGTGCTGATAAATCACTAGTAAGAGCGGTTTCCCCGGTAACGGCATGTAATCAAACTGTAGTGGTAGTTTACAAGGCATTATAGAAATAAACTAAAAATGTGCGGTCTTCATGTTTATTTAACAAAATTTAAGTTTCTGAAGCTATGTGTGGCAGTTAGTTTTTATATTATGGCAGGCCGTCACAAATAAATGTAGACTATGGGTCACACTGCAGTGACTGTGTTTTTAATCCGTGTTATAATACTGCATGCACATGAACATACACGCTCGTTTTTCTAATTCAAATGTGGTGTTCCTTATTTCTCTAGAAATTATATTCTTTTATCAAATCATCCAACAATGGTGTTTGGATGATGTGGGTGCCATACTGTTGCTCAAGAAGAGGTTTGCATATTATTCTTCAAGCTGGTGTAAGTAGAAATTATTTAACAAATCAACTTCATTTGCAACATATTATGTTTTGGTTCTGTTGATCATTATTTTTTAATTCATTTCAGGAATCTGCAACTCCATCTGATATCCAGTAATGTCTACATTTGCCAGAGTTCACAACTTCTAATACTTGGTATGTAAAAATTTAAGTTTCAGTTCACCCTAAATTGCTATTATTTAGTTTAGTGTAGTTCTGCTCATAGACTTTATATATATAAATATTAGTGATAACGGCCAGCATTTCGGTTTTCCGAAATATGAAAAAAATCTCAGATTAATTTCATGTATAACCTGCTATATATTTCAAGGGTTTGGGGGGAATTGACATTTGTAACTTTTTATTATGATAAAGCTTGATATTTAGCGGGGGAGTCTACAGAGCTTGGCCATTGGTCTTCTGTGCTCATCTGCATTTATATAAATCTTGATTTTCTTACAATGAGTGTGGTTTTACTAGATGAATCAAAGTTAACTATGGTGCTAATAGAATGTTAAGCTCAAAAGATTCAAGGTCATTATTTATTGTAATTAAGTAATGCATTACAATTCAGTTGTTTTTTCACAATTACATTTTTTAATTGTTTTAATTACATTTTAGTAGTATGCAGGCACAGTCTGCTGATGCTATGAGAATTATAAAATACATTTTAACATGCACCATACAGAATAATCAAATGTGTTCGGTGGTGTTGTGTTTATTATGAAATACTGCTGTAACTAACTCTAGTCACCAGGTAGACTATTCAATTAAGTCAAGGGATAGTTCACCTAAAAATGAAAATTTCCTGTCAATTTACTCACCCACAGGTCATCTAAGATGCAGGTGCCTTTTTTCCTTCAGTAGAACATTAAAGAAGATTTTTGAACTGAATCCTTGGTCCTTGGGGATTCATATAATGGCAGTGAAAGGTGACAGGTTTTGTAGATTAATAATTAACACATACAAACAAGTTCAGATCAATAATTGTGGCTCCTGGTGACACGCTGAGGTCATGTAAAGCGAAATGACGCGTCTGTGTATAAAATTTAACATTATTTACAATATTCGTTGAACAGTTCTCTGCGCATGCGTGTCTTGTGCAAGTTCAGTTAGGTCACTTTGATGATTGTGCAGAGTACTCGTTTGTATGTGCTTATTTTCAATGTACAAAACCTATAACCATTCACTGCCATTATATGAATCACCAACGACCACATATTCAGTTCAATATCTTATTTAATGTTCTACTGAATAAAGAAATCTTGGATGATGTAGATGAGTAAATCAATAGGAAATGTTCATTTTGGGGTGAACAAAAATGTCAGTTTGTTTAACAGTTGTGCAGAATTATTTATAGACTTATATAGATTTATAAACTTAATAATACCACAGTAAAACCCACTGTAGTTTCTTTAATTTAAGATTTGTTTTTGTTCATTTTCAGCTCCATCTCTATGTAACCAGTGGTGAATGTTGGAAGATGACGTTGTGTGGAGAAGTTATCTTTGGCCTTGCAGAGCTGGCCTTCTTCTACAATTACAACCTCCAGAATCAGAAAGAGGTGGAAAGTCAGCCTTGAGTTCAGAGGTTAGATACTGCATATTTACCGTTCATGTATGTCAACTGGGTCATAAACCTTGTCTTGACATTATTTGCAAAGAGCTTCACAAACAATTTATACAGTTGTTTGTTTGGATGCATGTTCTACTTTTGATCAGTTTAGAGAAGATGACTTTTATTTTTCAAAAGTAAAATTTTAGCAAAATCATAATTTGAAAATGTTACTATATCCAGGCAAATAAATCACAAAAAGACATCCGATTTTACAAAATCTGTTTGCAAATGATTTGTGCTGTCTAATATATAGACGACTACATTTAATCTACTATTGTATTTCTTCTTTTTTTGTTGTTTTAGACTCTTTGTTGATTATATCAACCCTGAACTTGGATCCGAAGCCAACAAAGCAAATGACTTCAATGAAGACTGGACATGTGCAAAAACGAACAGGACTGTTACCTAAAGGCTTCTTCTCTTCTGCGAAAAGACTTTAAACATCACAGAGTGTAATGGACTTTGTTTAGATCATTCTCTGAGACATTTTCCATAAAAAGTAAGTACACTGCCTTTTTTGCCTAGTTTTTAACTGTAAATTGCTATTTTGATTTTCATTCAGAAAATGTTCATCATGTTTGCTTTTTGGTGTTCTTAAAAATAAATAAATGTTTTAAAAACCAGTGTTGTATTTTACTTCATATTGTTATCATTTTTTACCATTTGTAATTTTTAGAATATATTCTTTGTATTTACACATGTTTGAGAGTATAGTTAGGAGTACAGAGTGAAAAGCAGTAATTTATAGTATTTCCAGCTAAATAAAACATGATAATGTTGTAGAACACAGTTTAATACTGTAGGAATATGTAATATAACAGTAGGAAACGGTTTTTGGTATTACAGTACAAGACAGTAAAAAGTATTTACAGTATGTGGTTCCGTAAAAATACAAAATGTGGCTGGCAACCCAGCTGCCAGTATTTTACTGTAAATTTACAGCGAAAAGAAAAACAGTTTAATATTGTAAAAAAGGTATATTACAGTAGAATACTGTATTTGGTAATTACAGTACAAGACTGTAAAAAGTATTTACAGTATGTGGTTCTGTAAAAATACAGAATGTGGCTGTCAACCCAGCTGCCAGTATTTTACTGTAAATTTACAGCGAAAAGTTTTACAGTGTACGACACCCTACGTCAAGAAAATCGTGGCAAAATCGTGTGATCTGACCGGGGCTTTAGGCTTCAAACGGTAAAAAGCTTTAATGCTCAAATTCAAGCCCCAGTTGGAAATATTGTATCACACCCTCATGACATTAATAACTAGTTTAAATTATTTTATTCTTCCTTGTACCAGTCTAACTCTCTTAAGGACACAAATCTTGAAACCCCTTAAATTAGCAATGAATCAAAAACCAGATTAGATGACCCTATTAGTTTAACTGAAATTCTACATGCGATTTCACAGATGCAAAGTGGAAAGTCCCCAGGCCCAGATGGGTTTTTTAAAAAGTTTTCTCTTCAGCTTTCTTCATTACGTCTTTCAGTTTTTGAAGAATCTTTGAATAATGGTAGCTTACCCTTATCCATGCTTCAAGCATTAATTCCATGAATTCTGAAATCCAATAAAAACCCACTTGACTGTGGGTCTTATCGTCCAATATCTCTACTTAATGTTGACATGAAAAAGGTCCTTTCTATAAGAATAGAAACTGTTGTGCAAAACATCATACACCCTGACCAAACAGGTTTTATAAAAAAACAGGCAGGGTTTCTTCAATCTTAGAAGGTTGATGAACATAATTTATACCTCGGCAGACTCAACAATACCGGAGGTCTTGTTGTCTCTCTCGATGTGGAAAAATGCTTTTGGCCGCATCGAGTGGGACTATCTTTTTCTTACATTGAAAAGGTTTAGATTTGGAGATAAATTTGTGGGTTGGGTAAAACTCTTATATTCTTCACCTTTGGCATCTGTGAAAACAAATGGTATAAATTCTGAAAATGTTTCACTTTATCGTGGGACAAGACAGGGTTGTCCCCTGTCCCCGCTTTTATTCGCTAAAGATATAGAACCCCTTGCGATAGCTTTCTGTTCTCACCACAATATAACTGGTATTTTTAGAGCAAATAATGAGCAAAAAAATCTCTCTCTTTGCAGACGATGTAGTTCTGTATATCGCAAACCCAGAAACCAGTTTTCCCTATACTTTGGATATTTTGAAGCAGTTCAGTAGCATCTCGGGCTATAAATTAAATTTAAATAAGAGCGAGCTTTTCCCAATTAATTCAGCTGCAAGGGCTCTTCCATTATTAGTGTTCCCATTTAAGCTAGCCTCAGATCAGTTTCGTTACTTGGGAGAAATAGTAACAAGGAAATATGCAGATCTTTTCAAGCTTAATTTTATTTCAATTCTGGATCAAACAAGTGTGGACGACTCTTTCATTATCACTTATAGGCAGAATTATTCATTCATCCATTCATTTTCTTTTCGGCTTAGTCCCTTTATTAATCCGGGGTCGCCACAGCGGAATGAACCGCCAACTTATCCAGCATTCGTTTTAAGCAGCGGATGCCCTTCCAGCTGCAACCCATCTCTGGGAAACATCCATACACACTCACTCACAAACACACACTATGGACAATTTAGCTCACCCAATTCACCTATACCGCATGTCTTTGGACTGTGGGGGAAACCGGAGCACCCAGAGGAAACCCACGCAACCACGGGGAGAACATGCAAACTCCACACAGAAATGCCAACTGACCCAGTCGAGGCTCGAACCAGCGACCTTCTTGCTGTGAGGTGATCGTGCTACCCACTAGGCCACCGTGGCGCCCTAGGTAGAATTAATGCCATAAAAATGAATATTTTGCCTAACTTTCTTTTCGTATTTCAAAACATTCCAGTGTTTACGCCAAAATCTTTTTAAGACTTTAGATTTAATATTTTCAGAATTTATTTGGAATGGAAGCCCAGCAAGGATTAAGAAATTATTTCTTCAGCAACCCAAAAGATTAGGTGGATTTGTTTTTCCCAATATTTTATTTTATTATTGGGCAGCAAACATTCATAGCATCTTATATTGGAGCCAGTCCCATTACAGTCTTTGTCAATGGGTTCCAGCATGGGTTGTAATGGAATGTGACACTTGTAGCAGAGTTTCTTTACATTCTTTGCTATGCTCATCATTGTTTATCAAATATTCTTGTTTTTCTTCTAACCCCCTAGTCTTACATAGTCTAAGAACTTGGAACATTTCGGTTTTCAGGCAATGTCACGTTTGTCTCCTGTATATAAAAATCCTTCTTTTTTGCTTTCTATTTCAGATGGAGCATTTGCATTACGGTTTAGAAGAGGTATTGTAAATATTAATGATCTCTTTCGCAATAACATTTTTGTAACCTTTTCATATCTTTTAGAAAAATTCAGGCTCCCAAAAACTCACTTCTTTAGGTATTTGCAGACTCGTGAATTTATAAGAAATACATTTTCTCACTTCCCCCATACACCTCTTAAAGAAGAGTTTTATCAAATCTTGGAAATAAAAGTTTCCAAGGGTGCTGTCTCCAACATATATAAAACAATCTTCTCATTCAATATAATGTCAGATTCTTCATTTTTGTCTAAAATAAAATTAGACTGGCAATCAGATGTTAACCGTGTTTTTTCAGATGATGAATGGTCAAACGTTCTTCGTCGTGTACAAACTACTTCTATCTGTGCTCACCATTCACTGATACCATTTAAACTATTACACAGAATTTTTTGGACAAAAGTTAAACTATCTAAAATAAACCCAGAAATGTATCCCATTTGTGACAGATGCCAACAAGCTCCAGCTACCCTCTACCATACATGTTGGCTCTGTCCAGAGTTAATCTCTTTTTGGACATCAATCTTTAAATCAATTTCTGATATTTTTCTAATATTTTTCTTCTAAAGTGTCCTTTAGTGGAACTGTTTGGACTCAATCCTACAGCGATGTCGTCTTTGCTGTCAAATGTATTAGCCTTTTGCTTAATAATTGCTAAATAAAAAAACTTCTCCTCCCAACTACTTTCATTGGATGTATGACCTGTTGCAGTTGGCAACATTTTTTGTTGTAATTTAAAAAATAGGTTTAATATATCCCATTTTACATATCTAACCCTGTCTGTATGTTTTACAATATGTATGTTTCTTCTTCTTTTTGCTTTTGAATGATGCAAACTTGTCTAAGTGTCTAAGAGTGTATTAACAAAATAAGTTGTGTGATATCTTATATTTAACGGAAATATATTATATCTTATATTTAACGGAATGTGTTACCACCCAGTATTTCTTTCCTTAACATTGTGAAAATAATGTATTATGGTTTTTCTTTCCCTCATTTGTAATACCTCTCTGATTGGGTATTGTCAATAAAAAGAGTTAAACTAAAAAAAATTGGGCTAGAAAAAATAATACCTCGTCAGATGACGTTTCTTAATTTTTAATGCCCTTAATTTTGGCTAATTTTATTTACTACCTTTTACAACCCCGCGGACACCCTGTCAATAGCCATACTTTTAATCCCTTTCCAGGCAGCTTTACAATGCATAAACACTCGATGCATAAACACTCCTTCAGCCTTATTTTTGCATTGATTTTTAGCTGTCTTTATTTAGATGTACTTTGTCAACAGTAACTGGCTAAAACCAAATGATAATATGACCCTAAACAAGTCTTCACCTGAAAGACATCAACATAAGCCTTGTCTTAAAGGGTATATAAATTTATATTGACAACTGTATAAAGGCTTCCAGGGCACTCCGACTTAACAAAAGAATGTGTTCATTTCTTAACCCAAATATTTTTGGCCACAGATAAAGTTAATTGTTGGTGACCACGGAGGCTTCACCTGCACTCAAGAAGTCGCATGCAAATGCTCACACAGACGCCCTTTTAAAATGCTGATTATCCACGCGCTCCTAATAATGAGCTGCACAGGTGTATGCAATGAATCTATGTGCAGACGTGCGGTGTGTCCTGCCATTCAATGTGTCATCCCGTATTTCTAATGAAACCCGTTACATTCATAAGAATCATTTAAAATGCTTATTAATCTATTACTAAATAATAGGGTATATTTGACATATTGGGCAACTAAAGAACAACAACAGCCTGTTTACGTTCATTAGATATAATGGAAATGAAGTTTAGTCAGTGAAAGTCAGGGAATGTAATGCTTTAAGCCCACGCGTCTCTTTCACTTCTCCGTTTACCGTGCTGGAGAGGAACAGACTGCGCAAACGGCGTGCAGAGTAGACGATATTGAGTATAGCTCTCATCTGATTGGCTGAAAGGTCACGAGGTCCCTGCGTCAGCCAGGAAGGTCTCAAAAATACACACACTCGTATCCAGGGGGAGTCGTACATGAAAGAGGATTTGCACATTCTCATTCAGGATGAACTCGCAAGTTTTAAACATTCAAAACTTTTTGTACACTCTTATAAATCTGCAGATGGTATTTTGCATTTGTGAAACGTATTTTATTAATGTGTATTTTTATATTGTGCACGTAAATTTTTTTTGTGAATGTATATAAATATTTTACGCACGTGAATTTGGTTTTACGCACGTGAATTTGGCTACGCATGTGTACATTGCGTCATACGCGTGAATTACTAATGAGACTTATTTGACTCCATACTTCGGTTCTGTCAGCATTGTATTGGCTCCCTATTGAAAAAAAAAATTCTTCACTTCAGCCAACTGGTGAAGTTTTTTCCTCGCCACTGTTACGGTCACCCCTTTCTCGGGTGGGGCTGGTGGAGTTGCGCATTGGAGGAGTTGCTCTTCAGTGGATCAGTGTCTTCAGCAGCGACATTTGCTTCACACTGATCTGAAATAAACTTCAACAGTGACATTTATACTAAACTAAACTGAGGGAGTTTTAATTTACTAGACGAACATCAGCATTCTACACTACTCTCCTACCTGCCTGAATTGCTGAAATGTTCTACAATTTTCAAATACTATGTTTTTTAATCTCTATTCATCAGCTATGTTAAGCTTCTTTGACACAATCTACATAGTATAAAATGCTATAGAAATAAAGATTATTTAATTGAATTTGTTATTTGTTATCATGGAGCAATTCCGAAAAATTAAGGGTTCCTAGAGAGTTGACATGACTTATATGAACTCAAATCCTGAGATTAAATAAGTAATAAAAACTAATTTGAGTTGATTTTGCCCAGTAACAAGAAAAAGGGTCATATTCAGAGAATACTGCCCATATAATGAAATTACTAAATGGATTTACCTATCCTATCCCATATAAACTACCTTTGTTACATGGCTAGATAAAGATTAAATACTGCAGATTTGCAAGTAAGTTTACTCACCTTTTGCTATTAAGTAGGAGCATATGGAGTTTGCTGCGGTCAGCAGAGAGTAGCTTTGGGTCGACCAGCGAGTCCAGACAATCCAAAACCTGAGGCTGAACTTCATTCAGCCGTGTATGCAGTACATTCACCTAGACCAAATCACACACTTATTAAAAATAAAAAAAAACATTTGCAAAAAAAGATAACACAAAAACATGGAAAAATAATAAAGTGGAGACAAGAGACCATGAAAATATCCAAATATCCAAGACTTATGTTTTAAATGTTTATCATGCATTCTAAGCTAATCAGAAACTCAAGACTGCATTTATTTGGTCAAATATAATTAAAATAGGGTAATAGTGTATTACAGCTTAAAATACCCATCAAAAGAATTATTATACCTCTATAAATATGGGAATTTTTAGCTCTGAGAACACTAGCTGTTTTTATTGCCTGTGCCTTTAATGCAAACGAGCTAGTTCCCCCCACCCACTATTCCCACATGCATATCAGAGCCAGATGTCTCTCTATGGCTCAGATGTGTGTCTCCGTTTCCTGCAGCGTCTCACATGAGATAAACAGCACAGTGACAGGTACACAGCTAGTAGATGTCCCGTTTATGAGAAATACTACAATGAAAACTTTCATAATGCTTGTTTGATGTATTTGTTGTGGAGTTAATTCAAACTTTTCTGCAACGATGAGTCACACACAATGTTATTACAAAGTTCGTGCGCGTGTTTAACTTTGCTCTAACTTTGTTTTTGCATGACAAATGTGGCAGGATACACATCAATTTACATTGCTTTATGGATATCCGTTATGTTAAATGTACAAAACATACCTGATTTAATGTCCACAAACTGGGATTGAAGTTCTTTTAAAATTGTTCTGATATAAAGGTGTAGTGATGAATTACATAGCAATTCTAGTGTCTTTTCTATATTAAAATCATGCAGTTTTAAAAACACTTTAAATTTGTAAAACTCATTCTTGAGGTGCAGCTGATCACAAAGTGTTAAACAGATATTTTAATGGCAGTTGCTGTGCACAAGTCATGTCTTGTAGATGTGATTATACACAATACAATAGAGACATGTTAATACGTGGCTGTCAATCAATATATGAAGAGTTCAGATGCAAAACCTTCTAAATCCATCAGACCTCTTTTCTTGTAAAAGAGCATTTTCTATCAGGCCGCTATAATTAGGTTAAGAAGTTTCATTTTATATGCAATTATAAGGTTATTAGCTAGTAAATAAAATAACATTTTTCAAAAAATTTCACTTCTTGGAAAAATGACCATTCTTTATATTTGTTTTTAATACAATAATATAATTCTTTTGCGTCAAAATCAGCTAAATCTACCAGTTCTTTTTTTTTTTGCAAAAACCTCTAAATCCACCTTTGGGACAAGAGAGTGTAATTAGTTGAAAATCACTAAAGATGCAATTACAAATTATTTTACCAAACATAAAACAAATTGCACAAACCACTTAAAATTGTTTCAGACAATTTTAGAAGCTGTCATTCATTCATTCATTCTCACCATACTTAAGGTCTTGGTCCCTTGTTTATCCTTATAGCATCCATGTGGGATAAAAGAACGTCATCTTAACTTTGTTTTATGAAACCGAGTTGCCGTTTAATGTATATTAAATCAGACTCATTCAAAGTAGCATCACTGCACATAAGTACGTTATTAATGCCTGCTACACTCCCAAATGTACAGTGTATTTTCCTTTCCTTATAACGAATTTATATGTTTAAAACTTATATGAGTTTTGAGCTAAGGGACGTTTTCATTTGCCATTCAGTGACAATCAGACAGGCTCATCCAGTTCATCAAACTCCATCTTTTAAAATCAAATCGAAAGCGGAATAAAACAGTCTCCTTATAAAAGCCGGCGTATCAGCATGCTGCTACATTAAAAACATGTGATTTGATTCGTGTCTTCTGATTGGTTCTCAGGATTTAGCAGCTTTTGCTGTCAAAGGCAAGTGGTGTTTAGTGGCTTTTGGCATCAATAACCATCAGTTAATTTCTGAATGTGCTGACGCTGGGATTTAGATGATTTGAAGCAAATCTATTTGTTGAACATGTAGTACATGCCTAAAGCATTTACCGAATGTCATTAACTCATTTTTGGCAGAAGTGGCGTTTTGTGGCTTTTGCATCTGAACTCTTCATATCAAAATCAAATTTTTCAAGATTTATTTTTTTAAGCTCAAAGTGCAGTGCATTCTTAATCGACGCCCTGCCGATGTTTCTGTGGACATAAATAGGTGCCATCATTAATCGTTATCAACATATAGCATTAAATTTCAAATTGAATCGATAACTGTTTTTGATTAATTCAAACTATAGCCCAGACTATTTTTTCTTTTTCAAAAGCAGTAGCAGTGTAGCCTAATCAGAACATCGTAGTCTTACAAATGTACAGATCTAAGCATATAAATGAACATTACAAAAGTCCTACAAGAATATTCATTTAAACCCTGGAGAGCACTTAATTTCTCGGTCACGCTATATCTGCAGGTGCTGCCAATAATTTGCGGGCTGAAAAAACAGGCTCAAAAATAGGCTGCATATTAATGGTTGGGTTAAGGGTGCATAAGATTAATCAATGGTTATGCAAACTTTAACTATGTTTTCTATTTTATTTAGGCTAAATTAGCCATTTTGTTTAACAAACCAGTTCATGTTTTGGCAATGAACGGACTTGTTTTGAAGTACTTCCCCTCAAATGTTATTCTTGTTTAATTAGTAGACAATAGACCAACATATAATACATTTAAATTAAGATACAAATTATACCAAACGAAATTCATTTCAAAAAGATATTTTATTCCAGGAAAAATATACAAATTATATTTTTGTTTGAGCCCCCCGAGTGTAGCTGTATGTGTAGCTCTCTAGCCGAGTGGAGCTCTAGCTCAGCTCAGCTCAGCTAGACTACTGCTAAGTCCAGTTTTTATTTTAAATTTGATTACCGGACATCGCAATCAAACTCCACCAACCATTTTAAATACTAACTCCATAAATATTAGTTCTACCATTGTGAGCTCACTGTGTTAGCATCGCAGCTAATATATCAACAATACAGCTGTAAGTACTCTTTAGCTCATCTTTGGCCTGTTTTCTCTGCCCTATATAACTGTTTTCAATCCCATATCAAGACTATAAAACTCTGTCGATCAAGTTAATTACTAGCTTTTTAATTCTAAATCTCTTTCACGGTAACAGCAAAGCAGTTCACGTGTAAACAGCTCACAGTTGTAATTATTATAGACTCGGGCTTGCTTTTATTGCTCTCATTTTCCAGTTTGTTTGCTGATTCGCACCAATTTGCCTCTTACGAGCGCCGTAGTTTATCTGCTTACTCGTGCCTGACTGCACCCTTTGTATTGTAAGTTTCTATTTCATCCAGATAATGATCACGCCTATTGCACTATCTATTTATTTCTTTGGCTTTCACTTTCTCTGTTGGAGTGAAACAGCATGTCTCAGGGCCTACCCATCGACATAATCATACTTTAGACCAAATATTATAACATGGTATCAATATTAATAATGTTGAAGTTGTGCAGCAGAGTGATGACATTTCAGATCACTATTTAATCTCCTGTTTATTGTGCATTGATAGGTCTATAAAATCATCTTCTATTCATAAACATGGTAGAATGATCACCACTAGCACTAAAGATGATTTTGTCAGTAACCTACCTGATCTTTCTGATTTCCATAACATTCCAGTCAGCCTAGAATAGCTTGACACTGCAACTGAAACTATTGATTCTGTCCTTTTAGGGAAAAAAATCTGACACTGACATGGCACTGTCATGGTCACAAGGAGAAGGAGGCAGAGATTACAAGTGTGTTATTTATTGTAGGAATTTCAAATAACAACCACATCAGAAAACGATACCAGATGGTTAGATCTTTGGTAAACCGTGATTCCAGAGAGGAGAGTTCAAGTGCATAGCAGTCTTCAGGTAAATGCAAAGTCACTTCCCTTTTTGTAGGATCCTAAAGGAGACAGAGCAATTACACTGGGAGCACAGGAGAGTGTCCGAGGACGACGAGACGAGGAGACAAGGTGTGACCATGTGAGTTTGATACCAATCGATGAGTAAGTTAGGCGAGTATTTATGTGTGTAGAGTGAAGTGATTGCAGGTGTGGGAGATCAGTAGAGTGCTCACGGGTGTGCTGTGTGGTGGATGGTGACTGGGAATGGTGACTGGGACTGCAGGATCGTGCAGAGGGTGTGACAGGCGTGGGGGTAGATCAAGGCGGTATGTGACTGGGTTGATTTGGGAGTGCACGGTGAATGGCCCTATGTAGCGGGGACTCAGCTTTTTACAGGGCAGTTGGAGACAGATATTCTTGGAGGACAGCCAGACTTTGTCTCCCGCATGGTAAGTGGGATTAGGAAGGCGATGGCGGTTGGAAGCCTCAGTATGCCTCCTGACTGCCCGTTGAAGATGGACATGATCTGAGTCCCACACCCTCTCGCTTTCCTGGAACCAGTGGTCTACCGCAGGCACCTCTGAGGACTCCCCGGTCCAGGGGAACAATGAGGGTTGGTAGCCCAGAAAACACTGGAACGGGGTTAGTCCTGTGGTGGTTTGACGGAGGGAGTTTCGAGCGTACTCGGCCCACGGCAGATACTGGCTCCAGGTGCTTTGATGACGGGCACAGTATGCCCGGAGGTAGCGAGCGATTTCTTGGATCTTGCGCTCAGTCTGGCCGTTGGCTTGGGGATGATATCCGGAGGAGAGACTGATGGTGGTTCCTAGGAGACGGAAGAAGGTCCGCCAGACCCTGGATATGAACTGTGGTCCCCTATCTGAAACAATGTCTTCGGGGATGGCAAAGTTGCGAAACACATGCTGGAAGAGGGCCTCGGCGGTTTCTAGGGCTGAAGGGAGGCCCTTGAGGGGAATCAGCTTGCAGCCCTTAGAAAATCTGTCGACTACTACGAGGATGGTAATAAAACCTTTGGAGGGCGGTAGGTCGGTGGCAAAATCCACTCCAAGGTGTGTCCAGGTCCGGCGGGGAATGGGCAGAGGTTGAAGCTTACCCTCTGGTAGGTGGCGAGGAGTGGTGGTGATGGCACAGACCGAGCTAGACCGAATGGCCGTGTAGGATCGGGGTGACGCAAGATGGGAGCCGAGGTAAATTTCTGCTTAAGTGTGGTAAAGGCTCGACGGGTATGGGAATCCCAAGTTAGGTGTTTTTTCCCCTTTGAGTAAAGACGTTAGCGGGGCAGAGAGAAGGCTGTAGTTCCTGATGAATCTATGGTTAAAGTTCACAAATCCCAGGAACCTCTGGAGTTCTTTAATAGTTTGGGGCTCCGGCCACTTGGCAACGGCCTCAACTTTACCGGTCTCCATCCGGACCCCCTCAGCGGAGATCATGTATCCGAGGAAGGAGATGGTGGTCTGATGGAATTCGCACTTCTCGGCCTTGAGGTACAGGTAATGCCGGCGCAGACGTTGGAGAACTTGACAAACATGGGTTTGGTGGTCAGCCAAATTACGAGAATAAATGAGTATGTCATCTATGTACACTATAACAAATTTGTGAAGGAGGTCTCGGAAAATCTCATTCATAAAACTCTGAAAGATTGAAGGACTGTTAGCTAGGCCATAGGGCATCACCTGATACTCAGTGACCAGTAGGGGTAATGAAGGTGGTTTTCCACTCATCCTCTGCCCGGATACGGATCAGGTTGTATGCGCTGCGGAGGTCCAGCTTGGTAAAGACCCGGGCTTTCCTGAGTTCCTCCAAGGCCGCTGGCACAAGTGGCAAGGGATATGCAAACTTTACCGTAGCCTCGTTCAGGACCCGATAGTCAATATACGGCCTTAAACCACCATCCTTTTTGGAGACTTTTTGCAGTGGGAGAAGTGGAAGGCCTGATGAACCCCTGACAGAGGGCCTCTTGAATGTAGTCCTCCATCGCCTCGTGCTCAGGACGGGACAATGGATAAATCCGCCCGTGTGGTAGCTTTGCGTTCGGCAGCAGGTCGATACTACAGTCACAGGGCCGATGAGGGGGTAGTTGGGTGGCCCGTTCCTTACTGAAGACATTGAGGTAGGAGCGATAGATGTTCGGGATGGTGGATGGTGTGGTTTCAGGAGGGTTCTCGATGGTGGTAGTTTGTAATGGAAGTGGTCTGTGGCTGGTTTCAGAGCGGGGCTTTCTGAGAGAGTTCTGGTGCTCACTGCAGGCAGGACCCCAGGATAGGATGTCTCCTGTGCTCCAGTCGATCACTGATTGATGCTGGATAAGCCATGGGCAACCCAGGATGACATCCACGTTGGCCCGTGGAAGGACGAGGAGAACCAGTTTTTCAATGTGGTTAGGCGAGGTGAGTAAGGTGATCTCATTTGTCCGTCGCGTGATCTTACCATCGCCCAATGGTGAGTTCTGGATGGTCGTTATCTGGAATAGGGTGACACCGCAGACGCATTACCAAGTATGTGATGCTTGGTAATGAAGTTCGAGGAGAGGAAGTGGCGGCGTTCCGACACGGTCAGGTGGTATGCGTCCGTGATCATCGGTTCTTCGGTGAGCGATGGTGGTGGTGAAGGAGCCCGGACGGGAGGATCTCTGGCGATGGGTAAGGATGTGGAACAGGCTGAGAGATGCTGGGAAACTGACGTAGCTTTTCTGATAAAGGTTTCAATGTTAGCACTATCCTCATAAATAACCATTTCTCTACTTTGGGAATATAAATTAATATAATACCATTTCAAATGAACAATAACCTACATTAACTGAAAAGTTATATTCTTGGGGTTTTTTTTGTTATATAATTACATTAACAGCTCAGCCATGAGGGACATTAAACGTTTTGGTCTTTCTGACCACTGGCTGAGCCAGACTAATGCAAATGGTCTCAATGACTCTGCCTTTGTCTTAAGGTGATCAAAGAAACTCCTTTTAACTCATGTGACCAGGAGATGGCCAGGATTCTAACACCTATATGCCGGATATCATGCTGACTCTAAGACTTAATTTGCATGCTTTGTTTTAGGCTGTCTTCACCTACATGTATCAATGTCTGTAAAATGTATATAAACTAGTACATGACAATGCTAGTTCAGAGTTCTTCCGATGATGCCACAGCGACGATTAAAGCATTCTGCTTTCAAGACAACCGAGAAGTTCTCCCTGGTTTTTTGACTCATCTTAGAATTTCAAAACAGTTTTGGTGCCGTGAGCCAAAGCTAGAGAAATTCACAACAACTTGGTGCCGTTGCCCCAGATAGAAGAAGAATTCACCTAAATCAAGCTTGACTGTTCATTTTCAACAAATATCAGACTTCACTCAAGACAGAATCGTTCCAGTTCCAGCAACTTGAAGTTGAACAACTGAAGTCACATATTCTCAACAACTTGGTGACTGCAACCCTGAAGGACGTTGAATTTTACCTAAAATCTGACTGAAACATCAAGCTCAAGAAAGATCAGACTTCTCTCCAGACTGAATCTTTTTAGTTTAACCACGATTTGGTGAGATTCAACTCTATAAAAAGAACCTCAAAAACCAGTACATCTAGTTACCCTCTGCGCCGTCAGAGAAAAGTTAACAAACAACTTTGGGTTTGGTTAGCTAAGTTATCCTCTAAATGGTATTTTAGAGATGAATAATTAAACCACTGTTTCAGGCAGGGAAGTAGCATTTAGTGCTAAAATCTGTTATCCTCTGTAAAGCAGGGAAGATTAACATTACGTGTTAATATTTTTGTTTGTTATCTTTTTGTTTTGTTTAGCATTTAGTGCTAAAATATGTATCCTCTGTTTCAGGCAGGGAAGTAGCATTTAGTGCTAAAATCTGTTATCCTCTGTAAAGCAGGGAAGATTAACATTACGTGTTAATATTTGTTTGTTTGTTGTTGTTTTTTATGTTTTGTTTTGTTTAGCCTTTAGTGCTAAAATCTGTATCCTCTGTTTCAGGCAGGGAAGTAGCATTTAGTGCTAAATTCTGTTATCCTCTGTAAAGCAGGGAAGATTAACATTACGTGTTAATATTAGTTTTTGTTTTTTTCTTTGTTTTGTTTTGTTTAGCATTTAGTGCTAAAATCTGTTATCCTCTGTGAAGCAGGGAAGATTAACATTACGTGTTAATATTTGTTTGTTATTTTTTGTTTTGTTTAGCATTTTTTATGCTAAAATCCGAAACCCTGTTTCAGGCAGGAAAGTAGCATTTTGTGCTAGTCTGTTATCCTCTGTAAAGCAGGGAAGATTAACCTTCGGTGTTAATATTTGTTTGTTATCTTTTTTTTTGTTTGTTTAGGCTTTTGTGCTTAAGTCTGTTATCCTCTGTAAAGCAGGAAAGATTAACATTGCGTGTTAATATTTCTTACAGTTTTTTTTTGTTGTTGTTGTTTTTTGTTTAGGCTTTTGTGCTAAAGTCTGTTATCCTCTGTGAAGCAGGCAAGATAAACATTACGTGTTAACATTTTGTTAGTGTTGTTTTAGCGTGAAGTGCTAGTTGTTTGTGTTTGTCCTCTGCACTGCCAGGGATAGTTAACTTCATTAACATACAGTCTGTTGATCAAAAAAAAGTTTAGTGTTTTTTTTGTGTTCTAACCGAGAAACTCACAAAATGTTTAAGAAGAACGCTAGACTAATCCCCACAAATGAAAAAGGTGGTCTTGCGACTCCTTTGTGGTCAGATAAAGAATTTAAGTCATTGTTAGGAGAACAGATGGACCTAATAGTCACTGAGAAAGTTAGACAAGGGCTAACTCAGAAATATGAGATCCTTCCAGACAAGACTTGGTCTGTAGATGAATGTAAAAAATTATTAGGTGCCAGTATCCATAAAAACAATGTAAAAGCCATTATCTGCTGTCACAGAGAATTTACTTTAGCATTAGCCACACAACAAGCTAAGCGCAGCTAAGAGCTAGAGGAGCAGAACAAACAGCTCCATGCTAGAGTAACAGCTTTGACTAAAAAACTGAACCGCAACAAAGCTTCAGATAAAGTTGATGAAGAAGAAATCAGTGAGTCTGATAAGGTTTATCCAGACTTACAAACTTTCTTTGAAAGGAATGTACCTGTAGAGTCAGTAAATGTTTGTGGTGCTTGTAGAAGATCTCAGAGAATTGAGGAAGATGAGAGTGTTTCTCCCATTGCTTCTGTTGTCAAAGTTCAAACTGCTGCCAAAGCCCTAGGACCTAAAGACATTGAAAGACCTTCAGCCCACCTTCAGCCCGCACAAATTTTTCAAAGTTTAGGAGAGCACTAATCAGCAAAATAGGTCTTTATGACATGTTGTTGACAGAAGTTACACAGCTGATGTCTCAAATTCTAACAGAATCTGAATTCAACAGTTTTGAATCTACAACATGTCAGTAAAGATGAGTTGAGAGAAGGTGTATTGAAAACTCTAAAAAATATTATGGGACCAAAAATAGATTGGTCTAGAGTCACTAACTGTGCTCAAAAGACACATGGAATCTGTGAATGAATTCACTGAGAGGTTTTGTCAGACAGCCATTGCTTACAGTGGAATTGTTGATCACCCTGAAAATGTGTTAGATAACAAGGGACCACTAGTTCGCATATGGTCAGATGGCCTAGTAACTGAGTACAGGAAGGCATTACCATTTCTAGATCTTACTTGGTTTAGCAACACTATCAGAAGCAATCTAGACAAGTTAGCTGCATGGGAAAAAGATGCTGAGGTTAAAGCAACAGTGAGAATAGCAGCAACTACATTTAGTACAGGCAAATGCCACTAATGTGGGAAATTAGGACACTGGAATAAAGAGTGTAGAAAGAAGTTGCAGGATAGTAAAAGACATGCTGTGCATAATTCTGCTCCTTCTCAGCCTGCCTACAACTCTGAAGTAGTTCCGCCATTGTCTATGGCAGCTTTAGGACAGCTTACTCAAAGTCTTCTAAGAGCTTCTAGATGACAACAAGTACAGGAAAAAAACTAATTGTTGGGGCTGTGAGTAGCTACCTTTCCCCTATAATTCATCACAATGACAAATGAATTTTTGTGAAAGGTAGCATAACGACCCTCACAGCCCAGAACATTGTTTTACAGCGTGCACCAGTCACAAACCCAGCCTCATGTATGATGTCTACTTTGACTGAAGTGTTAGAGGATGAGGGAGAAATGACTCATGATTGTGTTACGCTTACTTATACAACTACAAGTGAAGTAGCAGAAACGCCCATAGAAAATGCAGAATAGGAATTGTTTGTTGATGGTTCAGCACAAATCATTGAAGGTAACAGACGAGCAGGTTATGCAGTGACTTCCACCACAGAACTAATAGCTTCAGGTCGTCTTCAGGATCACTTGTCAGCTCAAGCTGCAGAACTAGTAGCCTTAACTAGAGCATGCACGCTAGCTTCAGGATCAGTTGCAAATATTTACACTGATTCCAGATATGCTTTTGGGGTAATTCATGATTTTGGTGTCATTTGGCAAAGTAGACAGTTTCTAACTTCTGCCGGATCCCCTATCAAGCATGCTGGATTAGTGAAAGACCTGATGTTTGCAATGAAACTTCCTAAGAAATTGGCGGTGATTAAAGTGAAAGCACATCTCACAGCTAATACAATGGAAGCTAAAGGTAATGCTCTTGCTGATGTAGCTGCTAAACAGACTTGTCATTATGCTAATGTACAAGTATGTTCAGGTAGTACAGCACAGAAAACAATCCTGCCTCCTGAATCAATCATTGATCTGTATAAAGATGTTCCTTTATATGAAGCATGGACATGGTTAGACAAAAGAGCCACAGTGGATTCATCTGGCTGCTGGACTAAAGAGGGAAAATATGTTGCTCCCGAATCACTGTTGCCATATTTGGCTCAACAAGCACACAATTTGGGTCACAGTGGTCTAGCAACCATGAATCATAGGTTCTCAAATTAATGGTGGAATCCCAAATTCAGAATTGTAGCCACCGAAACAGTGAAAAGATGTGTTACATGTCAGAAAAATAATGATGTGCCAGCAGTAACTACAGCAGCAACACATACCCCAGCTCCACCAGGGCCATTTCGTCACCTTCAGGTCGATTACATATCATTACCTCCCTGTAAAGGAAAAACTGATGTTTTGATAGTGATTGATAAGTTCTCGAGATGTGTTGAAGCTTATCCAACAGGACGTGCTACAGCTGCACATACTGCTAAATGTCTCATCAATGATTTTATTTCCAGATGGGGATTACCAGATTCCATTGACTCACTTTTGTTGTCAAGGATTCAGCTATTATTGGCTGTATTTTTAGTTATTTTGAGGGGACACTAAATTTACACCGCTAAACAAACTTTACACTGACTACTTTTCATTGTGTCAAAGAGTCATTTCTGCAGTGTTGTCCTATGAAAAGATATAAATAAATATTTGCAGAAATGTGAGGGGTGTACTCACTTTTGTGACATACTGTATCTCTCCACAATAATTATACCCTGAGAATTATGGAATTCCACGAGAGAAGACCACCAGGCAGTAAAACCATAAACTCTCTAATCTTCTTCAAGGATCACGAGAAAGCTGTTGTCTCACAATCTGCCCTCACACCTTTTGGCCTTCCCTAGTTATATGACCAGGGGTATTGAAAGGTCACTCAAGGATGACCAGAATTCAGGTTTCTATGGTGAAATGAAATATGTGGTGTATTTGCTAAACTTACAAACGTTAGCTTGTCATGTTTGGTATCATTTTAAATGTCTCTGTGTGATTGGTAAAGTGGTCTTAATGTCACTGTGATATTTCACATGTATTTGGTTATTTGGGTTTTGACTTTGATAAAATCTCTGCCAGATGCTCCCCCCTCCAGAGATGATTAACACATCAAATACACTAGGCAAGGGTCACTGTGACGCCCTGTTGGGTATATAAGGTATCGATGTTGTTTAGGCCAGTGAGATTCAGTAACTGAAGGACCCCGTTGTAGTGTATGAGTTTCTGGAGCTCTGAATCAGAACTCAGATACTACAATGTATTTTTACATAGTCAGGTATCCCCTCTTAATTTATCTTGGAGGAATTGATGTTGTACAATTTGAATTGGCTTATCTTGTGCAATTATGTGAATTGGAATGGAAAAGCTTTGCCTGACAAATAAATGTAAAGACTTTTGTTTAACTAAATATCTCCTGAAATCATTTGAATCTAGTAGATTGTCTTAGGCTGGAGTTTCCGCAGACCTAGACCGGGGTTTTCGTCATACAGTCAGGCTGAATGGATGAAGCCGTCTAGCACAACATTTAAGACCTGCTGATTTCTGACTGAATCTACTGACTTAGTATGTTATAATCTAGTGGCTAAATCAAACTTTCTTTATGTATGAGCAAGCATGGGGCGGCCTATTATTACTTAAAGGAAATTAGTTTACAGTTATATCCTCTATCTAAGAACCAGAACCGGCGAGGATGTGTCCGTGAGCAGATGTAGCTGGCCAGCATACTGACTCTAAGCGACTTCGGGTAAGCAATGAACCATTACTTGAAAATAAGGATTTATTAGGTTAATCAATCTAAATTAGACCAAATCATAACCTATAAGGTAATCGGCTTGAATTGGATGAATGAATATCTAAATTATAATGAATTGGAGTCAGATTAAATTCGGAGATGAAAGCGAATCAAAATATGTTTTCATAAGTAAAAATATTTCTTTTCACATGTGCTAAAAGGCTTACACGCATTTACCTTCACCCATACTGTTAGCTCCGTCATCGAACTAATAAATGGACCCTTACAAAGGTGTTTCATGGGTCGAAGCACTTCCAGCGGTATTGTGTAGTATGAGTAGATCAGTAGGACTGAGCCCTCATGAGATTATTACTGGATGCCCAATGCAGATGCCAGGTGTGATTGATCTTAGAAATGCTGATGTACACATTGTCTCAGATGCCCTGATAGCTTACTGTGAAAACCTCACTAAGTCTGTACAGATTGCCAGAGAGAGAGTTGAGTCATGTTGGCAGAATCCACCAGAAGGTGGACACACAATCATCCCAGGTCAGTGGGTTATGATTAAGTCATTCAAAAACAAGCCATTAGAGCCTAAATGGCATGGACCACATCAAGTGATGTTGAATACAGCAGCTGCAGTGTTGTGTCAGGGAAGAAAAACTTGGACATGTGTCACATTGCAAGGTTGTTCCACCACCTACAGGGATAGGATAGGACACACAGAACAGTGGGGTGCCCAGGGAAAAACTGATCCATTAGGGATTGGGGGCCACCCCTGGGTGAAGACTACCTCATAGGATTTCCCCCCCACTTATTAGTCCATCCTAACCTTGCTGTTCTTTAGGTGTCATGGGAATTAAGAAATAGGGAAAGAAGGAACAACTATAGCAGAATTAGATTGAACAGAGGATACAGAACTAGTGTTTGCAAAATTTTATTTAATTTTTTCCTTTTTTCTTTTTTGCAACAAATACTGTTTCGTGCCTTTTTGTTTTCGTTCTTATTCTGTGCAGATACAACTTGTTGTCCTAAGACCCATAGACACCAACCTACTCACCTACAAGTCCAGTCACAACCTTCAAGAGACGACTAAACACACTGCCAAACAAACCATCACCGAAGAAAACACAACGCAGAGAACTACATACAAGAACTTCAGTCATCCATCAATATGATCAAGATTGCCGTACTACTGATCATCATGAAAATCGCACAAGCTATAGACTCACGAAGCAACATATTCTTAAAGCTGATGAATATGTCAAGAAATGCATTGTTTGCTGCAAAGAACATCTGCATGCCACACCCACCTTCAGTAGGAGCAGGAATCCCCTGGGTGGCACATCCCATGTCCAACTGTGACACGTGTACCTTATTTGCAGTTGATACCAGTGGAATATACAACAAGAGTACATGTCACAACATCACAACTCCTCCAGCTTCTCCATGTTGCATTCCTGGATTACCATCCTGCAACCTAACTTCAGCAACTGACAGATCTACTACTGCCAATGACTTTTTCCTGGTGTGTGGAAAATTATGCTCTATCCTCAACTCCACTGGCGATAATTCCTTGTGAACGTTGCAACTTTGTAATTAAAATGAGAACAGGAGACCTTGTGGACATTACTCCATCAGCAGGGATAAAGGAAAAGAACATAGAAGCATGTCTCCACAGGACACGATCTCTTCCAAAACTCTTCGTAGTAAATCAGTGGTGTATGATTCCTCCACCAACAGGAACCTTTTGGCTATGTGGAACGTCAGCCTATGACATCCTTCCCAGCCAATTAAATGGCAGGTGCACACTGGTTTATGTTCTACCGGCTATCAGAGAAAATACATACTCCACCCCAAGCTCTTTACATCTACTTAACACAGCTTCTACCACAAAGGAAGAAGATGGCTGCATTCCAGGACTCACTTGTGCACAAACATGGTGGTCAGAACTCTTGGAGTATTAATTCCGTTTTATGGTGTAATACAAGCCCTTGATCAAGTCAGAAGCTTATTAAAATCTGTTCAGAAACTGGCCAATGATACAGCTTTGGCTCTTGGTAATATCACAGACAATCTTGATTCACACAAGATAATGATCTTACAGAACAGAGTGGCCTTGGATTACATTCTAGCAAAGCAAGGAGGAACGTGCACCATCATAGGCCCAGAATGCTGCACCGGATTAATGGATCCAACCAAGAACTTAAACAAACTTCAACAAGACATACTTGATCTTTCAGTAAAATTGCATCAGATGACTGAAGACAATTCTTCATGGTTTAGAAACCTTTTAGGTAAACCCTGGCTGTGGATAAAGGAAATAACAATTATTATATTGGTTTTCCTACTGTTGTACCATCTATGCATCCACAGTATCAAATGTTTTATTCAACATTTGACCCACACCCATGACAAGGAAATGACTGTTCCAAACAGAACAGAATATTACCTATAAGAGATCCATGGACTTCAGCGGCATGTTTGTTTCTGTGTCAGTATGCCGCTTGTAAATAAACACAGAGCAAGTACTATGAGCCTGTAACCATAATACGTTGCAAGAATGATTTTTTTTATATATATTTATATTTTGTGAGTTTTTTAATAACTCTCAAAGGGGGAACTGTGGGAATATAAATTTTTATAATACCATTTCAAATGAACAATAATCTACATTAACTAAAAAGTTATATTCTTGGTTTTTTTTTGTTATATAATTACATTAACAGCTCAGCCATGAGGGACATTACACGTTTTGGTCTTTCTGACCACTGGCTGAGCCAGACTAATGCAAATGGTCTCAATGACTCTGCCTTTGTCTTAAGGTGATCAAAGAAACTTCTTTTAACTCATGTGACCAGGAGATGGCCAGGATTCTAACACCTATATGCCGGTTATCATGCTGACTCTAAGACTTAATTTGCATGCTTTCTTTTAGGCTGTCTCCACCTACATGTATCAATGTCTGTAAAAATGTATATAAACTAGTACATGACAATGCTAGTTCAGAGTTCTTTCGATGATGCCACAGCGACGATTAAAGCATTCTGTTTTCAAGACAACCAAGAAGTTCTACTTGTTTTTTTGACTCATCTTAGAATTTCAAAACAGTTTTGGTGCCATGAGCCAAAGCTAGAGAAATTCACAACACTACGCACTAGTGATGGGAAGTTCGGATCATTTTACTGACTCGGATCTTTAAGTCTCGTTCATCGAGATGAACGAATCTTTTTTCGAGTCATTTCGTTCATTTCGTTCAATTTGCCAATATATTATTAAACTGTTACGAATTGCTTCCAAACACATGTACAACTAGCCCAAATGTTGATCACACTACAAACAATTCATAAACAGAATGTTATAAGAGAAAATAATCATTCACTGTTTGCCTGCTCTTTTGTCTATGAAGATATTTTTGCCTCTTTGCTCAGCTCACCTTTTCATGTCTTCAAATTTTAGTGGTTCGTTCACGTCACACGGACAGTCCATATAATCTCAACCAATGTACACAGTCTGAGCCGAAAGGAGCCATGACTAGTTCACCTTTCGAGTCTTCTGGTTCGTTCATCACGTGACAAAATGTAAAGAGACATGACTCAGATCGAGGACTCAGGAGGTGAACAGATCAAATCTCTTTCCGGCTCTTAATGCATACGATTGGCTTCTGTGTCTTTCACGTGTTGAACGACTCGGACCGAGGACTCGGGAGGTGAACAGATCAAATCTCTCTCTGGCTCTATATGTATATGATTGGCTTTTGTCTTTCACGTGATGACCAAGTGACTCAAACAGAGGACTCGATACATGAACGGATCAAATCTCTTTCCGGCTCTAAACGCATATGATTGGCTTTTGTCTTTCGCGTGATGAATGAATTAAAAGACTTGAAAAATGAATGAAACCTGCACATCTGTGCGCAATCTGCGCATGTGCGGATGAACAAATCACTCCCTGAGAGGACTCGTCATTCCAGAGTCATATTAAAGATTTATTCAAAATGAACGAATTGTTTAAGAACGACCCATCACTACTACGCATCTCTGGCTGGAGACCCCTCTGGTAGGCGGCGATGAGCGCCACCTGGTTCCAGCTGCTACTAGCAGCGAGTGTGCGAAATTTCAGAGTGTAATCATGTATGGAGGTGGTACCTTGACGGAGGTTGATGAGCTCATTGTGCACAGAAAGTGGGGTGAGTGCCACGCTGAATACCTCAGGAAGTGGTTGGTGAAAGCTTGGAATGAGGATAGTGCAGGACTCTTCGAAGTCCACAGCGAGTCAGCCCATTGCAACGCTCTTCCTGAACGTAACGATATCATGTAAGAGATTTTTGATATCTCGTTCGGGAATCGCTGAGCATTTGCCTCAATGTACAGCAAGCATTGAAGAATAAAGCCACTGCAGGTGCTGGGCTCGCCGTTATAGCTGAGGGGGTGAGAGATAGGCCTATTAGCGATGGAAGGGAAGCCAGGCGTTGCACTTAACGGTGCGGAAGGAAACGTTTGTGCAAACGTGTTGACCATCTCAGCGAATGGATCTGGGGATCCAGTGGAAGTTTCCATGATGCAGCCGAGTCGTTTGTTTACTAGTTCGGACTGGTATCCTGTCACGGTCACAACAAGGAGAAGGAGGCAGAGATTACAAGTGTGTTATTTATTGTAGCAACTTAAAATAACAACCACATCAGGGATCGATGCCAGATTGTTAGATCTTTGGTAAAACGTGATTCCAGAGAGAAGAGTTCAAGTGCATAGCAGTCTCTAGGTAAATGCAAAGTCACTTCCCTTTTTGTAGGATCCTCAAGGAGACAGAGCAGTTACACTGGGAGCACAGGAGAGTATCCGAGGACGACGAGACAAGGAGACAAGGTGTGACCATGTGAGTTTGATACCAGTCGGTGAGTGAGTGAGTGAGGCGAGTATTTATGTGTGTAGAGTGAAGTGATTGCATGTGTGGGAGATCAGTAATCAAGAGAATGCTCACGGGTGTGGGGTGTGGTGGATGGTGACTGGGAATGGTGACTGGGACTGCGGGATCGTGCCGAGGGTGTGACAGGCACAATGAGCACACACATGTCTTAAAGAAAGCAGCCCGGAAAATGGAACGTAGATGGAAGAAATCAAAACTAGAGGTTTTTCCTCTGACCTGGAAAGAAGTTTGCTAAACTTTAGAAAAGTTTTAACTTCTGCCAGATCTGCTTATTTTTCAACTTCTAGGGTCCTGTTTAACACAGTAGCCAATGTAACAAAAAATAAAGCCTCAACATAGCAGTAAAGACTTTATGAACTTTTTCACATGCAAGATTGATGAGATCAGAGATAAAATAAGCACCATCAATCTGCCTCTTACAGCATCGTCCCAATTGGAGCACTGTAGACCATTAATGGATAAACTTCACATTTTTTCAACAGTAGGTGAGTAAGAATGACCTAAACTGATAAATTCGTCCAAATCAACAACGTCTATGCTAGATCCTATACCGACCAAATTATTAAAACAATTGTTTTCAGAAGTTTCTGAACCTGTTCTTAACATTTTGAATTCATCCCTATTCCTAGGATACGTTCCTAAAACTTTTAAACTAGCTGCCATTAAGCCTCTTATTAAAAAACCACAGCTTGATCCCAAAGTAGCAAATTATAGACCGATTTCAAACTTGCATTTTTTATCAAAGATACTAGAAAAAATCGTATCTGCTCAACTATGTTCCTTCCTACAAAGAAACAATATCTGTGAAACATTTCAATCTAGATTTAGAGCATTTCATTGCACAGAAACTGCACTCATAAGAGTTACAAATGACCTCCTTCTGTCGCCTGACCGTGGTTGCATTTCGCTCTTAGTGCTATTGGATCTCAGTGCTGCATTTGATACAATCGATCATAATATTCTCCTTGATAGGCTTGAAAATTAGGTTGATATTACAGGAACTGCTTTGGCCTGGTTCAGGTCTTATCTATCTGAACGTTATCAATTTGTATCAGCTAATGACATCATACAGATCAAAAGTACACTGTGGGGAAGGCTCAGTTCTTGGTTCCTTACTTCTCACACTATATATTCTACCGCTAGGTGATATCATTAAAAAACATGGAGTTAGCTTCCACTGTTATGCTGATGATACACAACTTTATATCTCCTCTCAACCTGATAATTTGTATGAATTTACTAAATTAACATTGTATAGCTGATATTAAAAATTGGATGCCTATTAATTTCTTATAACTAAAGTCAGATAAAACCGAGGTCTTGCTTATTGGCCAAAAACCTCACACGCAAAAACCTAGAACACTGTCTAACCCTTGATGGATTCTTAGTTCAGTCCTCATCTTCAGTCAAAAATTTGGGGGTGATTTTTGATAGCAGCCTGTCATTTGAAGGCCAGATTTCAAGCATCTGTAAAGCTGCATTTTTTCATCTTAAAAATGTTGCCAATCTTCGACACATGCAATCAGTGTCTGAAGCGGAAAAGCTCCATCATGCTTTCATGACATCTCGATTAGATTATTGTAATGCATTACTAGGCAGCTGCCCTGTTGGCCTAATTAACAAACTTCAGCTAGTTCAAAATGCAGCTGCTAGAGTGCTTTCTAGAACAAAGAGATATGATCATATTTTGGAATGTGCGATAATACGATATTTGTTCGTGGACGATCAAAATTACTGCACAATCCACTTTTTCAAAAAAAATCATTGTATCGCCATACATAGTGCAGTGCTTCCGCTACATTAATTCTTTCATCACGGGGCACCACACCAAATTTCATCCCACGACAGCTACATTACTGCTTCTCATTCAAAACATTCTGTCGTTGTTGTTTTTTTTTTTTAATAGCAGGTTATAATAGCATTAAAAGGTAAATGTATTAAAAGGTAAGGGAATTATAACAGCGGGAACTTTTCAGTAACCGTAGTAGTGCTGTGTATTATTTGTTTAACCCTTTAAGGTTATATGTTGACTGACTGACTGACTGACTAACAGGGCTGCGCGATGCGTGAGGCCAGCATACAGGCATAGCTTTCAGTTAAGATGAACTTTCCATAAATATACTTTTTAGATAAAGGTCTATGGTTCTGCATACAATGACTTTCTCTTGCTGGAGTTTATAGCTGCTTCACTTTACTTCAGGACACATTAATGCCGCTCTGTAGGTCTATTGGAGACATTCGTAAATATTCCTAGCAAATCTTATAAATGTTGGAGACATACACGTTACATAAACGCACTAAATCAAATTTTAGTAGCGTTTTGGGGATGCGCAAGAAGTTTGCACGAACAGAGGAAATGGGTGCGCAAGCAAAGAGTCCCGCATGTTCATAATACATAAATGCGATCTCGCCTGGTAATACTGTGCTCACGACATTTGTCACAGAAATAACGCTATAGGTAGTTAATAGATCTGTGTAAAACAGGGCTATTTAATTAGTTTGTCATGGGGGCCAGTTCATGAAGAGCATCCCAAATGAGGGGCCAGAGATGACTTGCAATATAAGTGATGATGACACAACAGCAATATAAGAGCCCATATGCTGTTTTTTGCTCCCTAAGACACCCATGTTTGCTTTTTCAACATTAAAATGTTAATTTGCTGTATTTTGAAACTACATAACTTCACTGCATTGTACAATGTGGCTTTTTTTTTTTTTTTTTACAAACAAATTCAAATGTATTTCAAAGCACAACAAAATCAGTGTATTGCTCAAGTGGGCTTCATCTACATATAAACACATTCATATGTTGTTTTGAACTGCATAACAATTAGGAATAAGTGTTATAAATTTTGGTTGTATGATTATATAGTCTGAAGAATAATCATGGTTTCATGGTTATCATGATTATAATGCATTTATTAAAATCAAAACACTACTAGATTTGTTAACTTTGTAAAAAAAAAGCCATTTACAGTTTCAAATTACATCTGATTTGAACAAAGATTTGTTAGATTTGTTCATTTTGATGGTACAGTAATTGTAATGCAAGTCTTGTTGAATGTTCTTTCTTTGCAGAATAGCACTTGCATTAAATCTTCACTTGATTAAAATATTCTTAAACATACATGGTAAGAGTATATTTTTTTATGGGGACATTAGTTTGGTTGCATTGTACCTTTGTAATTTGCAAAATAGTCTTTAAAAATCAATTTGAAAAAGAATCGGGATAAAAATCGTAAATCGTGATTTCAACAGAAAAAAAATTGTGATATATTTTTTCCATATCGCCCACCCTAATCATATTACTCCAGTTCTTTCATCATTGCATTGGCTCCCTATTGAATATTGTATAAATTTTTAAATGTTACTGACTACCTACAAAGCCCTGAACAGCTTAGCTCCCCAGTATTTGAGGGAGCTCCTGGTGTATTATAGCCCATCACGTCCACTATGCTCAATTAATTCTGGACAATTGATTATTCCCAAAATATCAAAAATTGACTGTAGGCGGTAGATCTTTCTCATATCTGGCACCTAAACTCTGGAACAGCCTTCCTAGCACAGACGAGTCCTCGCATTGTTCCAGAAGGGCCAGCTTGTTCACCAGCCCGTGACCCCACCTGTGGCTTCTCCACGATGGACTTCCAGCGTTCTCCAGCCTCCGGCGCTTAGACTGCAGCTCTGCACAAGACATCTGGCAATAGGAGAAATGGTTGTGCCCAACTGAGCCTGGTTTCTCTCAAGGTTTGTTAATTCTTCACTTTCGCCAACTGGTGAAGTTTTTTCCTTGCCGCTGTCGCCACTGGCTTGCATGGTTCGGGAATTGTAGAGCTGCGCATCGATGGATTA
>CAIGQQ010029655.1:178777-201163 GCA_903798035.1 Danio albolineatus
TCAACTTCAGATGAAACTGGAGTGAAACCTTTAGAAAAAAGAACAGCAACTCCTGCGCTAAGTGAAATATTGTGACTCAAAAAAGAGAGCCCATTCCATTCCATATCCCACAGCGCTGCATTTTTCACATCGCTATGTGTCTCTTGTAGTAGAGCAACATCAATATTCTTTTGTTTAATCAATTCAAAAATTGCTGCACGTTTCTTTGCATCCCGTGCACCATTGACATTTACAGATGCAATATTGATGTTTCTCATGCTTGCAATAATAAAGGGAAAAATATTAACCCATACAAGCATAAATACACGGATCATGGATATCATACTTTACATCATTATTTATTAAATCATTGCAAATTCTTCTTACAAATTTGGTCAACCAAAAAACTTTTCTGTCTGTAAAATACCCTCCACCAAGCCTCCACTCTGTCTCCTTCGTAATTAGGAATTGCCTGAAGCTAATTCCAATACACATGCGTCTTTCCCCTTTATAAACAAAGGACATGTTCTTACCCTAGTTACTAATTGACTACCATCTGTGAGTTCTCGACCATTTGCTTTTCACATGACTATGATAATTGAGTTCTACACCCAAACATGATAAGGAAGCATTTGTTCCTCTCCGGGGAAACGGTCTCCCGCCCCTTTTTTCGGCCCGGATAAGAAATACCCCATGATGGGCTCTAGACAAAAGCCCGCGCGATGTCTCTGACATTTCGCGTTTAAAAGCGTGTTTTGCTTTGATGTTTTATTGCTGATAGTTGTGTATGTTTTGCTATGCATGTAAGCATGTGTATTCACTATAATTGTGTCTAGAAATGAAGTGTTGTAGCGTGTGTAACGCACGTAATTAACTGTATTTGATAAGGGCTATAATGTTTTGTCTCAAACTGAAGCTATAAGGCTTCAGAGAACATTGGTTCAAATGATGAAACTGTATCTGCAAATAATACTTAGTTATGAAGCTTTATTGAAGTTTGATAACGTGAATAAGATTTTAAGCCCCAGCCATGACGCCTCCCTGGGCGTGGACATACAGGGAAAAGATGGGCGTGGGTATAGCACCATACCCACGGTCATTGGACTCTAGCCAAGTGGGTTTGTCTAAAGCCCAAACTGTAAGATTTTATGTGCTTTCACATTGGCTTTTGCTTGGGTTTCCGTATTAGCTTTCGATGTGCTTCACGAGGGGGTTCTACGCACGAGGTTGCACGCTCCCCGTCTTCAGAACAGGCCAGCAGGACATCACCTCAGAAAGCTCACCCAGCAGCCCGCGTCTGTCCGCCGTAACATCTACGGTCCTGTGGTAAGGAAGTTAAATCATCTTTCTCCCTAGGAAAGTACAAGCACCAATCTTTACTGTACTCTTTACACTTCTTATCACTTTGCATTTCTCTGTTCCTTAGCTGTGCCAACTGCATGTGTCTACTGATTCTCCCCACAGAGCTTACCAGTTAGACGCACATCCAGCAGAGGACCACAGCCCAGAGAACTACATTCACCTGCCAATTACACACTAGAACATTGGTACACATTTAACTTCTCACTCTTAACATTACACACTGACATTGTTGTTTCTCTTGTTCTGCTGTGTTTTTGCTCTCTCTCTCTCTTTTCCATTCTCGTCCCATCTCAAGGTCAGTGTCAGAAGGACAGTGTCAGATCGGTTCTAAGCCTACCCTCACTGCAACGAACATGGCCCGCACTAAAGACCCTGCTAGCCATTGGAAGGACTTAGAAGCATGGCTGAGTGTGATAACAGACAGTTTCCTCCCTAAGGCTGCCGAAAACCTGCAGCAGTTGAATCAGGATCAGCTGGATGACAACCTATCTGGCCTGATGTCACAAGACCCAAGCCACAGCTACAGTCACAAAGACCTAGCCAAGATAACTGGAACCTTGAGTCATACTCTCATTGCCACCCTTAAGCTGAGTGATAGGCATGCCAGCCAGCTCCAGCACAACCTGACACAGAGACAACGCCGCATTGACCAACTAGAACTGGAGATTCAACAGCAAACTGAACTGTCTGTCAAGATGGAGAAAGAGTTCAAAGAGGAGATGGATAGAGAACCTAGCTGAGAACCTAGCTGCTGCCACTCAAGAATTGGAGCAAGTCAAAGCAGACCACGCTGATGCTACCAACAAGCTTGAAGATGCAGAACAGCTACTGGAAGAAGTGAAGGTTGAAGCAAGAGACCAAAAAGCCAAAAACAGAGCTCTTGAAACTCACCTAGATGAAGCGAGACATGAAGTCAATCAACTAACACAGGAACTGGACTACTTCAAAGAGGAGTCTGCCAGTGTCAAAGATGAACTTAAGCATGCCTACAAACTGCAACGTGAACCCACCAAGGAGAGACATGCACTAGTCTCACCCCTGCCAAGTAGGACAGGATCCCCTGTCCTCGGACTCACAGATAGTGAGAAAGATGAGGAACCCAGACGGAGACGCTCGCCAGCTCCGGCTGCAGTGCACCTCACCCCAAAGCGACGAGAGCCTGCGACAGTCAGTCACAGCTCAGCGCGCAGCATGGATCTCAAAGACCTCGATAAGCTGGCCAGGAACATTGGCAAGTTCACCCCAAGTGCGCCAGGTGGTCGGGAGATCCACGCCTATCTGCAAGACATTGATTTCCACCTGGAAATGAGACCCAATGTCTCTGACAAAGATAGACTTTACTTACTTCGAGCGACGTCCAGTCCTGAAGTACGCAGCTTCCTGGACCGACAGCCAGCTCACACAAAGAATGATTATCTCCTACTCCAAGAAGCTCTCATTAAAGAATTTGCTGATCCCGAATTGGAGAAAGGACTAGTGGCTGCACTTGAGACAAAGCAGGGCCGCAACAAGCCCCCTCAAGCATATTACAGCTGACTCAGACGAGCCTACTTCGGAACTCGAAATGAACCTGAAATGGAAGAGGATCTGAACTTCAAGATTCTATTCCTACGAAACCTCCATCCTGCTGTAAGCCACCATCTGGGAGTCCTTGCATGCCCACGAACAATGACTGTGCAGCAGTTACGGGATTTGGCACATAAAGCCTATGGTAAACAAAGGATGGCTACTGAAAAGAGCGCCAAAACCACCTCTATTCTGGCTGTCGAAACCCAAAGTCCAGAACTGGCACTAGAGGGTGCCCAACGTCCAGATAAACCCAAGGAGTCTGCTCAAGAAGGGAAGACCTATGCACCCCGCAGGCAACGAGACTCCCATGCTGATGCTAGACCTAGACAAAGTAACGGTCGCTATGAGGGACCCTCTGGACGACAACGCTCCCCTGAACGTCACTGGGAGAGGTGGTGGACTCAATCCACTTCATTCGGTAATCAAAGGAGAAAAAGCTCGTCACAGTCCAAAGGTGTCTCCAAGGGACGACGACAAAACCCTGGATCAATGAGCCCAAGGAACCGACGAAAGCATTCACCCCGATTCTCCACTGACCGAACTCAACCTCAATCCCAACAAGACGAAACTACTCCATCTGGCTTTGACCCTCAAGAAATTATGAGAATGATGATGAGAGAATTATTTCAACGCAAGGAAGACAACAGGAAGGGGGAAAAGAAGGATAAACAAGATTCAGCCTGACTAGCCGTCGAACAAAGGAGCAGCGACCACCTGAACCAACAGACCCCTGAGAATAGCACTGTATCCCCTCACTCTCAAAGAGCCATACCTGCAACTACCTCAAGTGAAACAGGAAACATAATTGAACTTCCAGCTACAGAGTTAAGCACTAACTCCACAGCTACTACAGCAGCTCATGGCAGCACCCCACAAACACCTGCAGATGAACTGCCACAAATTCCTGAAAGTGCCATTCTGGTTGTCTGCCGCTCCTCCGACGAACCTCAAGCCAGCCCTGAAACCCTACTTGTCCCATGTCACCTCATCGAAAGAGGCGTAGCAAAGAAATTCTACTTGTCCATCATCATCGAACGCCAAGTCAGAGTCGAAGCTCTCGTGGACACAGGAGCTGACATCACCCTAATGTCAACCGAACTCCTCGAAGAATTCCAAGAAAGAGCCAAGAGAACTAACAGAACTCTCAGACTTCAAAGGTGTGAACTGGACCTTCAAGCGTACTCCCACACTGGCCTACAGCTGAAACAGCTCACCCCAGTCCATCTAACAGTGGGACCAATGAGCCTCGTTCACCCAGTGTACGTGTCACCACTCAACACGTACCCCCTCCTCATAGGAAAAGATCTGCTGAACCGATTCGAACCTCTCATCAACTTCAAGCAGCTGAAGATGTGGATTCAAGTCCGGGAGCCATTGCCCTTTCAGCCAGTTTGCTCCAACGAGCCACAGTGTCAAGCTACAAGCACTGACCCCACATCACTGACTAATGGTGCAACTTCCAGCAGTAAAAATAAAGACCCTTTCCTCTGCTCACTGCACGCTCCTGACTCTGACTCCAGCCCCATTCAAATCAAGACTGAAATAGACATTCAAGACACCTTGGTGTCTAATGCGGCCCTAGCACTGTGGGCAGAGAACTCAGCTGTCAGTCTGAAACTCTTTCAAGCCTTAAAACAAAGACACCAGACTCTGCCACATGTCGCAAAACACAGCCGCTTCCCCCTCAGTCCCGGTTCGACAGTCATGGCCACGTCCAAGATGATCTGTGCCGTGGACATCCGATGGAACAACAGACTGCTGAGTCACCACTTCCTCGTTGTCCCGAACCTGCCTCATGACATGTACATTGGAGCAGACATCCTAGTTCGACTCAGTGCCTGTGTGGACATGATCAACAATGTAGTGTGGGCCCCTCTGTCGAACCAACTGACCACGTCAGTCAATTTGAACACCCTTCGATCTGGTCAAACCATACCAGATGCATGTGCCATGATCAATGAGAGAGAAGTCACAATACCTGCATACAGCAAGAGTGTCAGCGTTCGCCTCAACATGCGACCTGGCCAAACTCTCAACAGTAAGCTAGCATTCTTCCAACCATCCAGGACCTGTCTAAAACTGGGCCTGATGATGGAAGCCACCCCTCTCATTGATGCTTCGTCACGCGCTGTGTACATACTGTTCAACAACTGCACAGCCAAAGACGTCACGGTTCCTAAAACCAGTCACCTAGGATGGCTCATCAACCAGACGTTTCATGACTTTGACCTCATGGTACCTGTCATAGGCCTGATACCAGCCCGATCACTGTCTGACGAAGACGATGACACAGTGATGTTTACACGACCACATGGAAACATCACCGTAACTTTCGTCCTGCCAGTGCCCCGGAAAAGTGTATGCCGATCCGAACTGACCGATGACACCCACCTTACAGTCTACGCAGTTTCCACACAGCCTGCAACGGAATTACCTAAGCCGATTGCCATCCAAACCCAAAGTCCCTCAAATGACTCAATCGAAGAACCCTATGCTGGATTCGAGGCACAGCTCCAACAGATCCTTAGTGAGGCTGACGCCCTCCACAACGAAGTGGATCCCCAAGGACTCAAAGAAGTTTTGAACAAGTACAAAGACTCCCATTCGCCAAAGACTCCCTGGACTGTGGCCTAACCAACATTCACACTGTGCGCATACCAACTCAGCCAAATGCACCACCCACCTTTGTGAGACAATATAAAATCCTAATTGCCTCATACGAGCCAGTGCAAGAAATCATCGACTCCATGTTGACCAAGGGGGTCATTCGGCCCTGTAATAGCACATACTCTGCTCCAATATGGCCAGTGCTTAAACCCAACGGGAAATGGCGACCTACTATCGACTACCGCAAGTTGAACCAGCAGGTGCCCCTGTCACAGTGGCCTATGACTAAGTTGGACCAGGAAATCCCCAAAATCAAAGGCTCGACGATCCTCTCAACGCTAGATGTCGCCTCCGGATTCTAGACAATTCCAGTCCACCCTAATGACCAACACAAACTGGCATTCACCTTTGGCAATCAGCAGTACACCTTCACACGGTGCCCTTTCGGCTACGCTAATTCACCAGCAGAATTCAACATCTTTCTGAACAAAGCATGCCCTGATGCCAGAGCCAGAGGTACTCTTGTCTATGTCGACGATGTTCTCCTGAAAAGCTCGAAGATAGATGATCACCTCAAGGAAATCGATCACGTCCTGAACCAGCTGACAACCGCAGGAGCAAAGATTGCCCTACACAAGGGACAATGGTGTAAAACCAAAGTGAATTACGTCGGCCTGCTTGTTGGACAAAATGGCATTGAACCGCAGTCTAGCCGTACCCAGGCAATCCAAAGCATTAAAACACCCACCAACGTGTCTGAGTTAAGAAGCTTTCTGGGAGTGTGCAATTACTCACGACAGTTCATCGAAGGCTACGCAGACATTACACGACCACTAACCTCCCTCCTGAAAAAGGACGAACCTTTTGTGTGGGCTGAAGCTCAAGATGAAGCTATGAGCACACTCAAACAATCCCTGTGCTTTGCTCCATGCCTAGCCTACCCAGACCCAAGGAAGGAATTCTACCTGGATGCAGGCTTCTCCAAGCACTGCCTCAGTGCAGGGCTATACCAGCTCCACGACAAAGATAAGCGAGTGGTCGCCTATGCCAGCAAAACCCTGCTTCCCCCAGAGTGCAAATACTGAGACTGTGAAAAAGCTTTGCTGTGCACTGTGTGGGCCATCCAGCGCTTCTCAAACTACATTGGAGCACAGAAAGTGATCATAGAGACGTGCCACCAGCCAGTTACCTTCCTAAACAGCCAACGAATCAGAGATGGCGTGGTAACTAATGCACGCAGCAAGATATGTTCAAAACCACAAATGGTCCCTAGGAAATGGGCTAGCAACCTGCCAGAACTGCTCGACTGACATGCCGTGCACCTCAGCAGAGCTCAAAGATCCAGTACCCCCACAACTGACGAATCACAGATACTTTGAGGAGAACGTATGTGAAGGAATGACCCCTGCATATGTTGATGGCAGCTCATACAATCACCAGGGCAACTTGAAAGCTGGAGCGGGCGTAGTCCGGCTCAACGACGACCCCTGCCCACCACAACAATTCAAACTAGGCCCTCACTCATCACAGTATGCAGAAATCGCAGCTGTCCTCATCACCCTACAACTAGCTGCATCTCACAACGTCAGAGAACTCCTTATCTGCACTGATTCAAACTATGCTCGGTTGAGCTTCACATGCCACCTAGTGGGATAGAAACAAAATGGCTTTAAGACAGCTAATAACAAACCTGTCAAGCACCAAGAACTCTTCCAGTCATGCGACTCTATTGTTACCAAACACGACATGCTCGTTTATTGGAAAAAGGTCCGTGGACATTCACGCCAACCAGGGCAGGATAAAGTCACTCACATCTATGGTCACTCACATCTCTGACCCTGTGGCTAGTCCACTATTAGCCTCTGACCTGGCCAAGTCCTCTGAGCTTCGTCACCTCAGTTCAATCAAGCACCTGCTGCATCTCACTGACGGCATACTCACATATGTCCCCGAAGTACTCACTCAACCACGGCTCGTCATACCTCGTGGCCAGAGGGGGATGATGCTGATGTACGCCCACGATGCACCATGCGCAGGACATCATGGCGCCAAAGCCACCTACGAAACGCTCAAACAGGTAGCATATTGGCCCGGCATGCAACAGGATGTAGGAGAGTATGTAAAAGGATGCCTTGTTTGTTGCCAGTTTCAACCAGCAAACCCAAACTACCGAGCACCGTTGCAAAGGAAAGGAATGACCTTCCCATGGTCTGACCTCCAAATCGATTGGGTAGGACCTCTCCCACGCTCTGCACGGGGCAACAAGTACTTCCTGACAGTAGTCTGCGAATTCACGAAATGGGTTGAATGTCTACCAGCCCCCAACGATACAGCAGAAACTACAGCCTGTCTGCTAATGAACCACATCTTCTCAAGATTCGGCCTGCCTTTCGGGGTCAACTCTGACAGAGGTACCCACTTTACAGCCGAAGTCATGCAGGAAGTATGGAAACTTCTGGGAATTCAAGCCAAGCTTCATATAAGTCACCACCCAATCTCCTCTGGTCAAGTGGAAAGAACCAACCGGACAGTGGTCAGCATGTTGAAAAAGTATTTGTCTGCCAATCAAAAGGACTGGGACATCAAGCTCCCTCTTGTACTGATGGCAATCAGGGCCACCCCTCATCGCTCTACTGGGATACCCCCGTTCGAGATGATGACGGGACGACAGATGACACTCCCGTTACACCTGCTGTACCAGCCAGGCGACATGAATCTTGTGACCGCCTATACCACTCACCAGTACCTGGAAGAACTGCATCAGCACCTAAGGTCAACTTTCGCCTTTGCACAGCAACAACTCCAAAAGAGTGCGGAAGGACGCAGGGCCTACTACAACAAAAAGGCCTCATACCAAGAATTCAATGTCGGAGACAAAGTGTGGTATTACAGCTTCGCCCCACCACGACACAACACTCCACAACGTCTGTCCAAGAAGTTCCTGCCTCACTGGACTGGACCTCATGAGATCGTTGACAAACTCTCACCGGTGGCCTACCGGATCAAAATCAGGCAAGGGCGCAGCGACCCCGTTCCTCGATGGGTCCATCGAAACCAGATCAAGAAGCACTGGGGTCCCAGCCAACCAGAAATGGGGGAGGACCAAAACCACTGACACTGACCAACTGTCCTAACCTCCACACTATACTAACATAACTCCAGACAATCTAGAGAACCCCTAGTTAACCATGCTAAACACAACACTAATGCCTTCTCCTCCACAGCCCTTAGTAGAGAGGAGCCACTCCATAGTTATGACACTGTATCACTGATCTTTAACCTACCTGAGTTTTCCATGTCTCTTCTTTTCCTTATTTCTTTCTCTCTCCTTGTTTTAGTTTGCCCTTCTAGTCCCATTCTGAGGGGACTCACATAGAATCATGCAAGCTAAGCATAGGGCCTAAATTTAGGATTGACTCCTGTCATCAAATTGCTGTAATTGTTCCTGAAAGTGCCTTTCACCGCTCAGGGCGACATGATTTCCAAATCTAATTTGTTTCTTTTGATTCTATTGCCAGGAAGATGATTGGCCTCGCCGTTCTGATCTTCTGCATAATGGGGGTCACACCCCAGCCAGAAGTCGCATTGCCGGGACCAGCATCGGGGATAGTACTACTGTAAAACACACACCCAAAAGGTGTACGTCCGCCTTAATCCCTGCGAAGTTGTCAGAGCTCACTACACTCCTACTGCCTCCCAAACCACCTGGGCCGGTAGTCGTTGGACCCAGGAAATTCTTGCTCATGCCCAAGCAGATGTTAAACACATGCTGCACCAATTGCAGAAAATGACGGTAACCCAAGCTGAAATTAGTGGGTACCACCGGCGTCCCAAACGATTTTTGGGCGCCTTGCTGGGGGCTGCTGCAGCTGTAGGAACTCTGTTCAACATTGGCATGAACACAGTTAATGCCGTAAATTTGGCCACAGTAAGGCGGCATGTGGGTGAAATTCAGGCCGAAATACCTGAAATCCGCCAACAACTCGCAGTCCAGAGCCGTGCCTTACAGACTTTTGGAAAATCGCTAAACGGAACCATTACAGTTCTTAACACGCATAGCACTCTTTTAAACCAAACAATCAAATCCATTAACAAGCTATTCTCGGTTATTTAAAGCGATTTAGCTCAAACGCAGCTGTTGACCACTCTCATGTCTGACATGCTACGAGAAGTGAGCTCTTCAGTTGATAATTTTGCTATGAGTAGAATTCCACATTATCTGATACCTCTAAGTCTAGTGCAAAACGTCCTGACTTCTGCCACCACGGGCCCCACTAGCCCAATCCAAGCGCACCTAGCTTTCTCTCTGGGCAGTGCTATTCCCTTATACGTGGATCCAGAAGCAGGCAACCCAGCCTTTCTACTTAGTCTTCCGATAATTGAAACCGCTAATATTTACTGTCTCAAAGATGTTGTAAACCTTGGATTTTGGCAAGGAGACACCTATGTCAAAATTCATACCCCTGACGTCATTGCGTACCACGATAACAACGAACAGTTGTATTTGGCCCCTAACCTAAAAATGTGCACTCTTACCAAGGAGATACATTATCTGTGCCCTAGTAAGCCCTTCGTCCGTGACAACACTGATGGCATCTGCGGCCTAGAATCGGTTAGACCAGATACCAGCTGTCCGGCCGAAGCTACACCACGGTCCCAAGTCGAAGCAACCCAAGCTGAACTTGTCGGTAACTGATGGTTAATTAACACCCCCGTGCGTACCGCTACACTTACATACGATCAGCACGACACCGCTACTTGCATTAACCTTCCCGATCAAACTCTGTGGATCACTGTCCCTAAGGGCTCGATCCTTCATATCGATGATTTGGCCTTATAACAACTTCTCGAGGACGAGTATCAGACTGAACTCGAAATCTCGCCATTTTTCAAGGAACATTCCTTTACCCTTGATCCTGAATTGGAAGAAAGGATCAAGGAGGAAGGAACACAATTAATCGATTTGACCCCAGTCGACGACGCATTGGAGGCCACACCTGGCACCCGTTGCATTTTCCGACGTGACGAGGACAGAGAACCTGAGAATTCGTTAACCCTAATCGAGCTGCCTCCGGCATCGCCCGCTGTCCTCACCGTTTACAACTAGCCAAATGAATTAATCGTTGCAAACCTTATCGAGGTTCCCCTTTACTGTCAAGTGTTCCTAACCTGATTATGCCAATTTGCCTAACACCTTCACCAGAATTCAGTCTGTAATGGAAATGTTGTTTGTGCCTTGTGTGTGTTTGTTCTTTCTTCTGACTGCCTATTGTTCCAGTGTCTGCCGATGTTTGCTGCAAAAACATCACCATCCAAATGGGGGATGTAGGGAATGAGCCACGTTTTACGCTGAATCCATAATCAGCATAAACAAGCCTCCACTCCGTCTCCTTCGTAACTAGGAATTGCCTGAAGCTAATTCCAATACACATGCGTCTTTCCCCTTTATAAACAAAGGATGTGTTCTTACCCTAGTTACTAATTGACTACCATCTGTGAGTTCTCGACCATTTGCTTTTCACATGACTATGATAATTAAGTTCTACACCCAAACATGATAAGGAAGCATTTGTTCCTCTCCGGGGAAACGGTCTCCCGCCCCTTTTCCGGCCCGGATAAGAAAAACCCCGTGATGGGCTCTAGACAAAAGCCCGCGCGATGTCTCGGACATTTCGCGTTTAAAAGCGTGTTTTGCTTTGATGTTTTATTGCTGATAGTTGTGTATGTTTTGCTATGCATGTAAGCATGTGTATTCACTATAATTGTGTCTAGGCAAGGCAAGGCAAGGCAAGGCAAGTTTATTTATATAGCACATTTCATACACAGTGGCAATTCAAAGTGCTTTACATAAACAGGAATAAAATTTAAGTATAAGAAAATAAAAACAAATAATAAAAAACAGATAAAAAACAGATTAAAATGAGTTAAGACAAGTTATAAAAGAATGAAAAGAAAAGAAAGACACAATAGTGCGATCTGTCGGACGTAGCACAGTGCTCATTCAGTAAAGGCACAGCTAAACAGATGTGTTTTCAGTCTTGATTTGAATGTGCCTAATGTTGGAGCACATCTGATCATTTCTGGAAGCTGATTCCAGCAGCGAGGGGCGTAGTAGCTAAAAGCAGATTCACCCTGCTTTGACTGAACTCTTGGAATTTCTAGTTTATGTGATCCTAAAGATCTGAGTGATCTGTTAGGTTTGTATTCAGTCAGCATATCTGTAATGTATTGAGCTCCTAGGCCATTTAGTGATTTATAGACAAGTAATAATACTTTAAACTCTATTCTAAATGTAACTGGGAGCCAGTGTAGAGACCTGAGGACAGGTGTGATGTGCTCTGATTTTCTGGTTCTGGTCAGAATCCTGGCCGCAGCGTTCTGGATGAGCTGCAACTGTCTGACTGTCTTTTTGGGTAGGCCAGTGAGGAGCCCATTACAGTAATCCACCCTGCTGCTGATAAAAGCATGAACAAGTTTCTCTAAGTCTTCACTGGAAACAAAGCATCTAATTCTTGCAATGTTTTTGAGATGATAGTATGCTGATTTAGTTACTGCTTTGACATGACTGTTAAAACTCAGATCTGACTCCAGAGTCACACCAAGATTCTTGACCTTATTTTTTGTTGTATGACCCTTAGAGCCGAGGTACGCATTCACCTTGAGAACCTCATCTCTAATCCCGAATGTAATGACTTCAGTTTTCTCTTTATTTAACTGAAGGAAGTTTTGGCACATCCAATTGTTAATTTCATCAATGCATTGGCAGAGGGTGTCAATGGGGCTGTAGTCATTAGGCAGTAAGGCTATGTAGATCTGAGTGTCATCAGCATAGCTGTGGTAGGAGATTTGGTTCTTTTTCATTATTTGGCTCAGAGGGAGCATATAAAGGTTGAACAGGAGAGGTGCCAGAATTGAGCCTTGTGGGACTCCACATGTCATGGGTGTCCACCTCGACCTATGGTCACCTATACTGACATAGTAACCTCTCCCTTCAAGGTACGATCCAAACCATTTGAGGACCGTCCCAGACAGCCCAACCCAGTTTTCCAGCCTATCCAGAAGTATGCTGTGATCGACAGTGTCGAATGCAGCACTGAGATCCAGCAATACCAGCACTGTTAGTTTGCCTGAATCTGTATTTAGGCGGATATCATTGATTATCTTTATAAGGGCGCTCTCTGTACTGTAATGTGCTCTGAAACCAGATTGAAAATGGTCTAAACACCCCTTCAAGTTTAAGAACCTGTTAACCTGGTTAAAAACAACTTTTTCAATGATTTTGCCAATGAAAGGGAGATTTGAGATTGGCCTGTAGTTGCTCAGTAGGGTGTTATCCAGGTTGCTCTTTTTCAAGAGGGGTTTAACTACTGCAGTTTTAAGTGAGTTTGGAAAAATCCCTGAGAGAAGTGAAGCATTCACCACTTTCAGAAGATCCATTTCTAGACAGTTAAACACAGTTTTAAAGAATGATGTGGGCAGCGTGTCAAGATCGCATGTTGATGTTCTCATAATTTGCACAATCTCTTCTAAGATTTTACCATCAATTTCCATGAAATCAGACATAATGTCTGATTTCTTAAGTTGTGATTGAGCTTGTCTGACGTCGACACAGTTTGGCTGATTGGATGAGCTGATTGCCTTTCTGATATTATTGATCTTATCAGTAAAGAAATGAGCAAACTCATTACATTTGCTTTCAGAGAGTAGTTCACTAGGAATCCTACTGGGGGGGTTTGTGAGTCTCTCTACCGTTGCAAAGAGGGTGCGGGTGTGATCTATATTGCTGTTTATAAGGCTTGAAAAGAAAGTCTGCCTAGCAGTGTTTAGTTCCACATTAAAAGCATGGAGACTGTCTTTAAAGATATTGTAATGGACTACTAGTTTCGTCTTCCTCCACATACGCTCAGCTTTTCTGCATTGTCTTTTCATCATCTTTACCGATGTTGACCTTGTCCAAGGCCCTTTCTGTCTGCCAGTTCTCTTCCTGACTTTAACAGGAGCAATGTCATCTATGACATTCTTAACTTTAGAGTTAAACAAATCAAGGAGAGAATCGACAGAGTCTGCAGATATGCTTGGTTTTAGTGATATGGCCTTCATAAACTGCTCACTAGTGTTCTCATTTATGCATCTCTTTCTGATAGGGACAGATCTGTCTTCAATGGCTGGAGTGATCAATACATCAAAGAAGATACAGAAATGATCAGATAGTGCCACATCCTTAACAACAGTCGATGAAATGTGTAAACCCTTAGTTATAAGTAGATCAAGAGTGTGTCCACGATTGTGTGTGGGTCCTTGAACATGCTGAGTCAGATCAAACGTGTTAAAAACAGTCATAAGTTCTTTTGTAGCATTGACTTCTGGATTATCAACGTGAATATTAAAATCCCCAGCAATAGTAAAACAGTCAAATTCAGAGGTTAGAAATGAAGAAATGAGGTTAGGTCTAGAAATGAAGTGTTGTCCACCGTACTCAAAAACATCACTATAGCGGTATTCATTCTGGACGCCGACAAAACACTGTCGAAACCCACAACTTCACCTGCCGCTAAACAGCATTCCTCAATACTAACAGCGGACATCACTTTCACTCCGTGACGCCGCGTTAGTGACTCAAACACCTCCGAGCCGGTGCCTGCCATCCTTCCAAAAGGGAAAGAAAGAAAGCGGCACACCGCCCGCCCAATTAACAGAAAAAGTTACTAGCAATATGTTAAGTTATAAACATGCAAATAGATGAAGATAGAGTGGAAAGTTTGAAAAAAAAAACACACACCTCATCCGCCGCTCTCACAAGCACACTTCTCCCGCACCACGACACACACATGCGCACAGAGAGAGAGAGAGAGAGAGAGAGAGAGATTCCATTTGAATGAGAGGTCATGATTCACTTGAGCTCCTAAAACTCAACAATTTTTTCAACTCTTGAAGGGTTCAATCCAGACAAAACCAACATAAAAGTGAAGATAAACTGGATACAAACAGATAAATTGAAGATAAATTAAAAAAGGATAAGAAAATAATCGACAATCAGCTTTTATGCATATATTTTTTGAAATGAGGACAGCAGTTTTTTGAGCAGCTAGAAACATATAGGAGGACAACAAAACACCACAGAGGAAATCATCTAAGATCAAGCTCTTCAATCAACATTAAGGCAAGACAAAATCAGACAAAACTACATTATAGTGATGATAAATTGAAGATAAAAGCAAAAAAGGAGAACATTACTGACCATTGGATTCAAATATAAACAACTAAGAGGAAGCATTATTGTGAATATCAAGATGCATCCAGTAAGAGAAATCATCTCAGAAGCTTCAATCAACAAACAGGGAAGACAAAACCTTAAATTAAAGACAAATTAACAACATATAAGTGATTGAGAGAAGAGTGACAGTTAAAAATGGCAGCAGCAGCAGCATCCTCTGTGCTCGTCCCCCACAGCCAAACCATCACATACCCACAAAGAGTGAAGAGTGCGAAGGACAGGAAGGCTTACAAACATCAACTGCTCAGGAGACACCCCGAGACCCTAATGGCCGACTTTTACCAAAGAGGAGACACATCCACCATCACTAATTTGCTGCTGTACACAGAAAATAGCAATGCTTGGCACAAAGCTATCTATCTCTATTACAAGAACTTTAAAAAGCACGGCATCTGTAATGGAAGACAGATCCAAGTGTCACGATCAACAGTGATCTCTCCTCTATCAGAGATCGCTGGTTCACACTTACTTCCATGAACTACATATCAGCCATGTTGAGGACTACATCTCCACCCATGCAGCACTCACACTCACCTGCTCCAAGTCACCACTGATTAGAGACTCCCAGCTGAAGCCACTCACCACTTAGTACACTCTCTATTTAAGCCACTCAGTAACACTCACTGTTGCTGAGTATTGTTATCTGTTTAAGTGACTTACAACGCGTTTTCTTTGTTCCTGTTTTTCTGTGTTTTTTTATCCTAGTCTTGCCGTTTGATTACCCTTGCTTGCCGCCAGCCATTTTGACCTTCTGCCTGTTTTTGACTATGATTCTGGATTTCCCTGATATACCTGTTTGCCCTCGTTGACTGCTGCTATACTGACTTCATTAAAAAATCTGCACTTGGATCCTCGCCTCCGTTGTCTTCGTCACACCCACCGTAACACCAAGTTCATGATGAGGAAAGTGACACCCCCTTTTTAACCGTAAATATATACCACAATGGAACAATAATGTTTCAGGGAAATGAAACATGTCTCATCTCTGTTCAAGATAACTTTATTGAGATACAATCACTGGTAAAGCAAGAGAGACAATCAGAGAGAGAAGACAGCAGCGCTAAAGGCAGGAGCTCCAGGCTGGAGCTGGACCTGGAGCTGGAAGAGCCTGTCCTGGACTGTGATGCCCAACTGGAGCAGTCGGTCACTCAAATACGCAACAGCCTGTCTCTACAAGAGGTGGAGCTTGTGGAACTCCGAGAACTGGTGCTGTCACAGACTACATCTAACAAACGCCTTCAACAACTTGAAAACAAACTGCAGCAGCTCACACGAGAATACAAGGATAGTGGAGAAATTAAAAAGTTACAACAGGACAAAAACACCTTAAACACACAGCTGAAGACTGTAAAAGAAGAATTGATCATCAGAGAAAAAGAAATACAAAGCATGAGAGAACATACAGAAACCCTCAATCGACCAACATCGAGCACCACTAAGAAACCACCTGAGATAAAGGTAGAAATTGTTATTTTAATGGACTCAAATGGCAAGTACATCAATGAGAAGCGGCTATTCCCCAGTCACAAAACATTGAAACGCTGGTGCCCAAACACAGCTAGTTCCCTTCTTCAGCTGGACAAAGAGAAACTTGGTAATCCCAGCCATATCATCATACACGTGGGGACAAATGACCTGAAGGCACAACAAGAGAGAGTTGCCCAGTCCATTACACAAGTGGCAGTTAAAGCAACAGAGACTTTCCCATCTTCAAAAATAATCATCTCCAACCTTCTTCCCAGAACGGATTACCACCCACAGACTATACAGAGAGTGAACACAGAGATCTCACGTAGATGTGCTGAAATACCAAACATCCGCGTCGCACATCACCCTACACTGGGCATTCACCATCTTCAAGACCACGTCCATCTGCATAGAGACAATGTTCATGTGTTTGATAATAATCTTAAAGATGTTGCTCTCAGTCGTACCTCAGACAGTCCCTCAAAGAGCAAAAGAGAACTTCACCATCCGCAATCTAAAGCACACGCTATTCCAGCATCACCACAAAATGCCTCTAACCCACATCCAGCTGAGCCCTATTCTGCATCTTGGAGAATCCACCAGCAGCACCCACACCATCAGCACTTACGTTATGTGCCGGTGCACCCACACTCTCAACATCCACGCCCTGTTCCAGCAGTCCATCAGCACCCACGGCGTGTGCCAGCAGACCATCAGCACCCACGTCCTGTGCCAGTGCACCCACAGCATCAGCACCCACGCCCCGTGCCAGCAGACCATCAGCACCCATGTCCTGTGCCAGTGCACCCACACCCTCAGCATCCACGCCCTGTGCCAGTGCACCCACACCATCAGCACCCACGCCCTGTGCCAGTGCAACCACACCATCAGCACCCACGCCATGTGCCAGTGCACCCACACCATCAGCACCCACGCCCTGTGCCAGCACACCATCAGCACCCACGCCCTGTACCAGCACACCCTCAGCATCCACGCCCAATGTCAGCATACCTACACCCCCAGTACCTACGCCCTCGGACCCCACACCCTCAGCCGGCCCCACAACACCAGCAACAATGGCAGAACCTTGTAGTACCACCACATCACCAGCAGAGGAAACAGCTTGGACTCAGGGGAGCCCCTGTGATAAGTGGAAACACCTGGACAAATCAGATGCCTGCTCTACAGCTCAGCAGTCATAGACAAGAACAGGGAAAACTGAGCTACGCTGCAGCACTAAAACAACCAGTGGACACACACAGCACCAGTCTGAGAGAAATCAAACACATGCTCAATTTACTCTGCACAAGGATGATGGTATAGTTGTAAGTAAAATACTCAGAATTACTTGCACTCTAGATAATCTCAATAATATAAATGTTGGCATGTGATCGATAATAATTATGACTGTATATGTAGATGATTTAGATATTTTATGGTTTATATGGATTGGTTCTATTCTAGAGAAATGTTAAAATTGTTTGTTGACAAAATGAAACCGCTGACTATCTCACTGTGGAATATCCAGGGTGTTAACTCATCCAGTCTTGGCTGTAAAGTTAACACCTTGGATTTTAAGAAAAGCATTTCAAACAAAGACATTATAATACTTCAGGAAACATGGCGCAGAACTGATGAGGTCACTCTTTGCCCCCCAGGATACCGTGAAATATCTATTTCATCAAAAAAAAAAATTGAAAGAATTAAACATGTAAGAGATTCGGGGGGCACGATAATCTGGCACAAACTGGAAATCGATAAATACTGTACATCAAAATAATTAAAAAAGAAGAATCTCATATCTGGCTCAAAATCGACAATCAGCTTAGTCAAACTAAAAAGTACATATTTTTATGTGCTCTTTACATTCCTCCATCCGAATCTCCGTACTACATTGAAAACATCTTTGAGACCATCCAGACTCAAATAATCCACTTCCAGGCCCAGGGAAGTGTACTGCTTTGTGGAGATCTCAATGCTAGAACAGGGTCCTTAACTGACTGTACCACAGATAGTGGGAATAAGTACATATTTGGACAGAGTTATCAAGAAAACAGTGTAAATATCTCTAGGACTAAATCTGATGCCCAAATAAATAAGAACGGAAAGCTCCTAGATGAGCTCTGTTGAAGCCTCGGTCTGTATCTGGTCAATGGCAGGATGAGAGGAGACTCTCTGGGCAGATACACCTACAGCTCATTTCTTGGTAGCTCAACAGTTGACTACATGATCACAGATTTAGATCTGTTCTCTTTCAGTGAATTCATTGTTAAACCGCTAACACCTCTATTAGATCACAGCCAAATTACACTCTATATAAAAAGGAACAAAAACACTAATATATTTTCACAATCCAGTAAATTGTATAACATTAAAAATAGTTATAGATGGGTACAAGACAGCTCTGACAGATACAGGAACGCAATTGAAGACCCCCAATCAGGTTTACTTTTGGATGAATTTATGGAAAATAGTTATCCTCATAATGAAGAGGGTGTTAATTTAGCTGTCAAAAACATAAATTACATATTTGATTATTTGGCAACGATTTCTAATATTAAAACTTCTAAGAAAACTTTTAAACATAAACAAGAGAATGAAAAATGGTATGACTTTGATTGTAAAACAATAAGGAAAAACTTAAGACAACTAGCAAATCAAAAACACAGACAACCAAAGAATACAGATTTATGTGTTCGGTACTGCGAGGAGCTTAAAAAATATAAAAACACAATCAGAAAAAAGAAAGAAGAGTACATCCAAAAACAGCTTAAAACAATTGAAGAATCTGTTGATTCAAACTGTAGGCTCTAGACTGTAGACTGTAGACCTTCCAGTAGGCTCTGCAGACGCATGGACTTCTTGAAGACGCTGTATGACTGCAGATTAACCAACACCTCTCAATAAAAGGATTCTGCTTGTTTTTGAGTCTCCTGGTCGGGGTTCTCCCTCTCTTTTCGCCCATTTTGATTTTTACAACAGCATGAAGGTCTGCTGTCTAAACTTCAGGTATCGGCGGTAAAACATACAACATTATAAAAACAATGTATTCAAACAATCTGTGCGCAATTGAAATTGGAAATAAGCGAACAGAATTCTTCACTCGGGGACGGGGTGTGAGACAGGGCTGTCCACTGTCACCGACCCTCTTCAATATTTACATCAATCAATTGACAATGCTTCTAGAGCAAGCAGATACGCTGGGTCTCACACTATACGACTCCAGTGTAAAGTTCCTGCTGTTTGCGGATGATCTTGTGCTGCTGTCGCCAACACAGGAGGGTCTACAGCAGCAACTGGATATCCTGCACAGCTTCTGTCAGACCTGGGCCCTGACCGTTAACCCAAAAAAAACCAATACCCTAATATTCCAGAAAAAACCCAGATGTCAGGGAAAGAAACAGAGTCTCACCTTTGGTATGACAAAAGTTGAACCTGCCACAAGCTACACATACCTTGGGTTGAAAATAAGTGCTAATGGAAAACTAAATCTGGCTGTGAATGAACTGAAAAAGAAAGCGAGAAGGGCCTTTTACGCCATAAAAAAATCAACACAAATAGAAATCCCAGTTCGAATCTGGCTCAAAATTTTCCAGTCAGTGATTGAACCGATAGTGCTATTGTCACGGTTCAGGGATCTATGTGTTCCTGTCTGTGTGTGTATGTGTGTGCGTATGGTGTACCTGTGTTGGTGTGAGTGTGGTTGTTTGGGTATGATTAGCGTGGCTGTCTGTTTACTTTCCCCGTCAGCTGTGTGGTCACGTGGAGGGAATCATCCTATGGGCTGCTTAGCGACAGCATCTGTTTGGTGTTAGCGCGGCTATTTATACCCAGCATCCATGTCTCCAAATTGTCAGTCCGTTGTTCAACGTGTGTTTGTGTCTCACAGACTTCCTACGTGTTTGTGTTGGTGGTGAGTTGCTGTGAATCTCTTCCGTTGTGGAGTTTATCTCCTATGGTTATGATCTGCTTCCTAAACTGTGTCTCATGTGATCGACTATCGGCTTCCTAAACTGTGTCTCATGTGATCGACTATCGGCTTCCTAAACTGTGTCTCATGTGATCGACTATGAGTTTCGTTTGTGACTGCTACTTCCTGGTTTACTGTGTGAAGTTTTCATCAGCTGTTTAGCTGCATCGTTTCCACGAGAAGATACTCCTGTATTCTCCACCGCCTCGTTCACGAAATCTGTTATTTGATCGTTGTTTGATTTCAGTCTGACATTAAACTTTTCATATTTTACTCTCGCACTTGGGTCTCCCTGTTGTATCATTACAGCTATACGGGAGTGAAGTGTGGGGTCCTCTCCTCAGTCACGAGTTTGATAAGTGGGATAAGAATCCAGTTGAAAGCCTACATGCAGAGTTCTGTAGGAGCATCCTCAGGGTACAGAGAAACACACCCAACAATGCATGCAGGGCAGAATTAGGCCAGTAACCTCTACTCATGCGCATTGAGAATCGAGCCGTCAAATTTTGGAAACACATTAAAACAAGTGACCCCAACTCTTATCATTTTAAAGCCCTCAAAAACCAAGAAATGGACATTGAAAAAAGCCCCCTGATTCAGATGGTCCTGAAGCTCCAAACACAACCCAACACAACGAATATGACAGCAGGCAGCATCAGGACACGGACATGCTCATCCACAGAATAAAGCCCAATTAAATGATTAACGCCCTTCAGTGTTATTTAGACCTAAACAGAGATTATACCACGGCAGCATATCTGAGTGCAGTAAAGGACAGTAAATTAAGAACAACAATGACCAAGTACAGACTGAGTGCTCACAGTCTGACTGTAGAGACGGGTCGATACAGACAGAACTGGCAACCCAGAGAAAGCCGAATCTGCCCACACTGTGCCCAGGCAGAGGTGGAGACGGAGGAACATTTCCTCACCCGCTGCACAAACTATGAGCACATCCGAGAATCATTCTATCCCAAACTACTGAGCATTTACCCACAATTCACAGAGCTAGACAATAAAACACAGCTTCAATATTTACTGGGGGAAAAAACTGACTGTATCCTTCTAGCGGCACAATACATTAATGCCTGTCACAAAAAGAGAGAAGAGACCAATAAAAACATCAGTTATGCGCTTGCAAACACACAAACACACATCTAAATGATTATAATTGAATCATTGTAAATATCCTGATTATTACTGTTTTATATATTTTTTAATTACTGTTTTATTCTACAATGTTGATTGTAAAATGTACAGTGTTTTCTGATCTATTATTATTTTTATTGATATAAATGAATAATATGATATATATGAATGATATAATATATTGAATAATAATATGATATATTAAATAATAATATGATATATTGAATAATAATATGATATATTGAATAACAATATGATATATATATATATGAATGATATGACATATTAAATAATAATAAGATATACTAAATAATAATATGATATATTGAATAATAATATGATATATTGGATAATAATATGTGTATATATCTTTTTTTTTACTTCTTCTATTTACTGTGTTTACTGTGTTTTTTTATTACATATGTATGTTCTTGGGCGCCACGGTGGCGTAGTGAGTAGCACGTTCGCCTCACAGCAAGAAGGTCGCTGGTCGATCCCCGGCCGGGTCAGTTGGCATTTCTGTGTGGTGTTTGCATGTTCTCCCCGTGGTTGCGTGGGTTTCCTCCGGGTGCTCCGGTTTCCCCCACAGTCCAAAGACATGCGGTACAGGTGATTTGGGTAAGCTAAATTGTCCATAGTGTATGTGTGTGAATGAGAATGTATGGATGTGTTTCCCAGAGATGGGTTGTAGCTGGAAGGGCATCCGCTGCGTAAAACAAATGCTGGATAAGTTGGCGGTTCATTCCGCTGTGGCGACCCCGGATTAATAAAGGGACTAGGCCGAAAAGAAAATGAATGAATGAATGAATGTATGTTCTTTTATTTTTATGTAAACTTTATAACTGCTTTGGCAATACATTTGGAATAATTGTCATGCCAATAAAGCAACTATTGAATTGAATAGAATAGAATTGAATTGAATTGAATTGAATTGAATTGAGAGAGAGAGAGAGAATGAGAGAGAGAGAGAGAAAGAGAGAGAGAGAGAGAGAGAGAGAGAGAGAGAGAGA
>CAIGQQ010029655.1:201173-220260 GCA_903798035.1 Danio albolineatus
AGAGAGAGAGAGAGAGAGAGAGAGAGAGAGAGAGAGAAAGAGAGAGAGTTACATTATTACAAAGATTTGGCGAACATACATTTCAAAATATTACCACAAGCATTTCATGAAGTAGGGCGCCACGGTGGCCTAGTGGGTAGCACGTTCGCCTCACAGCAAGAAGGTCGCTGGTTCAAGCCTCGGCTGGGTCAGTTGGCATTTCTGTGTGGAGTTTGCATGTTCTCCCCGTGGTTGCGGTTTGCATGTTCTCCCCGTGGGTTTACTCCGGGTGCTCCGGTTTCCCCCACAAGTCCAAAGACATGCGGTACAGGTGAATTGGGTAAGCTAAATTGTCCGTAGTGTATGAGTGTGAATAGGAATGTGTGGATGTTTCCCAGAGATGGGTTGTGGCTGGAAGGGCATCCGCTGCATAAAAAAATGCTGGATAAGTTGGCGGATCATTCCGCTGTGGCGACCCCGGATTAATAAAGGGACTAGGCCGAAAAGAAAATGAATGAATGAATTTCATGAAGTAAGTTAGACTACTCTTCAGTTCTTTGCTCAACTTTACATTTGTCACACATTACATTGTGTTGCTCCAGTGATTGATTTTGCTTTTCATCTTTGCAGGATCATCAAAAGTGCTGCTGCCTTTTTTCCCTTTCACTTTTCCACAACATCAGTACCTTCATCATTTGGCCTCATCATCTTGTTGCAGTATTTCTTTGTTGTTTTTAAAATTTTTAAAACTTTTAATGCATTAATTATTGACTGGTTTTAATTATAAATTGTTCATTCATGTTTTGTTGCTCTATTGTATTGAATTATTGCTACTGTTATGGCATGGTTTACACAATAAACTTTTATTGTTTCAGTTTTTTTCTTTTTCTTTTTTCCCTGAACAGTAAAATACCACTTGTACAATTAACTAAATTAATTAGTTACATTAATTAATGTAAATAATTAATTATCATAAATTAATTAATGTTGTACAAGTAACATTAAAACACTGTAGTTCTGCATGGTAAAAGTGGACAGTAAAATATATGTATTACATTTTACAGTAAATGTAGCACTATTGTGATTAGTATTACAGTAATTTTACGATTTTATGAAATACAACAGCTACTGGATAGTTGTTGCCAGTAAGTTACTATTACTTTTTACAGGAAATTATTGTAAGTGTAAGTGAAAAGAAATTCTCTGAGTGAATCACCTGCAGCAAAAAAGAAAGTCACTACGTTTGTTAAAATGGCTGTCCTGCAGCTCTTCAATGATTTTACCAATATCAAATAAAAGGAAAACAAGATATGCAAAGTGGAATATCGTATGATTGAACTGGAAAAGCCTGTCAGAATGATTGAACAGCGAATGATGAGTTGAAATCCTTTCAAGGCGATGGAATATATGAAAATGAAAGATGAAAATAGATGAAAATGTGCGACTGCAATCTGTGAACATTTGTCAAACTATTTTTTCTGGAAGAATCACCATGGCTCTTGGATACAATTGACATTGTTTCCCATCCATGACCCATTATAATCCAGTGAACAGTGAGTAATTAAATATTGGAAGTGAGCTAAAACCTCTACCTATCTTAAAGAGCCCATATTGTACATTAAAAAAGGTCATAACTTGGTTTTGGGGGTCTTCATCACCAGGCTGATATGCATGCAAGGTCAAAAAACACATTCATTGTCTTATCATCTGCATTTATTTTTACCTCATTATCCCAGCGACTCCCATATGAATCGTTCAGCGATTCATTTGTTCCCAAACAACTCCTTAGCGTGATGCTAAACTGCTCTGATTGGACCGATGAGTCGATGACCCAGTCTGTTGCGATTGGTCGACAGTGCTCAGCGCGAGAGAATGCCCATCACGGCATAGTGAATACGTGAGCATACCTGCCAACACTCCCGTTTTTCCCAGGAGTAGCCCGTATTTCAGACCCATATTCTCCCGGAAAACCACCCCCCGGTCCTCAGCATTTTGGTACGGTCTGTGAAACCCCCGGGTCGCCAACATTGGTCCGATCGCAGCGCCCGAAACACGCTTCACAGGAGTTAAGACAGCTCACTCTCAAACTCAACCTTCCCAATCTCCCAGCATATTACTCTATTGTTAACCATAACTAAAAAAAACAGCGACAGACATTCAGTATTAATGCACACAGCAGCAAAAGCTGACCCATTATGACGCATGATCGCCGCGCGTGAGTAGGAACAGCCCATGGTGGCCATAGCAACGACAAACAGCAGAGGAACACGAGCTCACAAACGCATTTTAATCCGTAAACAAAGCGACACGCATCGCGTTTTCAAAACACAATTAAATACATAATTTGCAAGCTAGAGAAAACAGCGTGGCAACAGTTTTAATCACACTTACGTTGAAATGGGGGAAGAAGGAGAGGTTGGATAGAGGGTGCACGCCAGATTCACGGTGGCAGGCCAGATCAGCCGTCAGGCCACTGGGAAACGTCCCGGTGCTCCCCATGCTCCTTCCGTTATCGACGGCCGGCGAATCCCCCGTTGTAATAGTGTAGATTTTAGAAGCACCCCTCAGAGGGAACACAGCACAAAGCTGGGCTAATGCCGAGGTTTATTTTTGCAAAAATCCCTCACGCACTGACTCTCACAGCTTTATCTTTAGGAAGGGAAAAGAGCACAATTTCCCCTCACACTTCAGAGCACTGCGTCCACGACGTAACATGATTTAACCGGAATGCGATACAGTGCTTGTCATCTTCCACTTTCTCTTCCTGTCTGTGGGCGGTGCTGGGAGGTTCAACTTTCCCGGGGTCTGCGCGCGCAGCTAGTGGGCAGGGCTTATGTTTCGTGTTCACGTCATGCCGAAACGGCTAAAGACTCGTTATAACAACGATTCATTTGAAGAACGATGAGTCGACTCTTTTATATATGAATAAATAGTTTTAAACACTGTGCACTTTCAGATTTAAGCCTCAGCTGGACATTTCACTTCACTTAGAGCTGTGGTACACACTACATGCAAGCTCATTTTCAAAAACCCATAATATGGGCTCTTTAAAGCCAATGTTTTTTTTTTTCAAAGAAGATTGTGATTATGAGAGACGTTTCAAGCTAAGGCCGTTTGTGAAGCAGTCATGGGATGCGGGAAAAATGTCTTTCTTTTTCAGAGCTCGAGCGTATTCAATTCAATTCAATTCATCTTTATTTGTATAGCGCTTTTACAATGTAGATTGTGTCAAAGCAGCTTCACATGCATTATAAAAAAAAATTGAAACAGAGTCAGTCCAGTTTTCAGTGTTGAAGTTCAGTTTAGTTCATTTCAGCATGGTTTAATAATCACTGCTGAGAGTCCAAACACTGAAGAGTAATCCATCGATGCGCAGCCCTACAAGTCCCGAAACATGCAAGCCAGAGGCGACAGCGGCGAGGAAAAAACTTTACCAATTGGCGAAAGTGAAGAATTAAAAAACCTCGAGAGAAACCAGGCTCAGTTGGGCACGACCAATTCTCCTATGGCCAGACGTCTTGTGCAGAGCTGCAGTCTATGGCGCCAGGGCTGGAGACGCTGGACATCCATCACGGAGAGACCACAGGTGGGTCACCGGCTGGTGAACAGGCTGGCCCTTCGGGAACAATGCGAGGACTCGTCTGTCACTCGTCTGTCACTTGTCTGTGCGTATGTTCAAGGAGAAGATGACACTGATTAAATTAAAGGTCAAATCAAAATATAAATGCTTCTGCATGCAGCTTTCAGGCTGCTCTATAGACTGCAACTTTAAAGCAATAAATAGCAGCATTGCAAGTTTACTACTGAATATTCAATTACTAGTTGGGCTTTGACATGTCACTGGTTTCCTTAGTGATGTGGCTTGGGTACGCTATGTGTATTCTTGTTTAAATTTTGATGTGCAAGTTGTATAAAATTCATTCATTTTCTTTTCGTCTTAGTCCCTTTATTAATCTGGGGTCGCCACAGCGGAACGAACCGCCAACTTATCCAGCATTTGTTTTACGCAGCGGATGCCCTCCCAGCTGCCACCCATCTCTGGGAAACATCTGCTCATAGCTCTGAGTGGTCTGCAGGGGTCGCTACGTCAAGGAACAAATTCTCATTTTGGAGTTTTTTTCAGACTCTTTTGGGCATTTTATATGTTTACTTTTATGTTGCCTTGCCTTGTTTTTCATGTTAGACCTTTTTTTGTTTTGTTTGATTATTTCTGTAAGATGTCTGTTTTGACCACTTGCCTGCTATTTTGACTACGACTCTGGATTGCCCATATAAATCTGTTTTTTCTTGTTTTAACCACTGTTTGCTTGACCATCCTGTTCAATAAGGAAACTCACTCAGTTGTCAAGCGTCATCTTCACTTTACACATTCATTCATTTTCTTTTCAGCTTAGCCCTTTTTATTAATCTGGGGTCGCCACATCGGAATGAACCACCAACTTATCCAGCATATGTTTTACACACAGGATGCCCTCTCAGCTGCAATCCATCTCTGGGAAACATACATACATACTCATACACTACGGACAGTTTAGCTTACCCAATTCATCTGTACTGCATGTCCAACACTATCTCACACAATTCGTAACTTTTTTTTTTGTGGCTAATTTGTATTAATTCGAACAATTTAGTACGATTTGCTTATCACCCAATGATGGTTGGGTTTAGGGGTGGGGTTGGGTGCCATGCCTCCTTTTTAAAATCGTACATTATCATACAAATTAACCACTAAACTTGCCAAAAGCCAATTTTGGAGAACCCAAAGGAAACCCACGCTAACACAGGGAAACAGACAAACTCCACACAGAAATGCCAACTGACCCAGCAGAGGCTCGAACCAGTGACATTCTTGCTGTGAAGCGATCGTGCCACCCACTGCACCACCGTGACACCTTTAAAATTAGAAGTTATAATATCTTTTCATTGGGATTTGACTCAAAAGGAAGGTACTTAAAGTATTGGGAACTTCTAATATATGAATTATTAAAAATATTTAAGATCGTATTACATTTTTTGTCTAATCGTAATAGAGTCTTGGAGTAGCAAATCATATCAGAGATCACCTCCCCTTCCATGATTTCACCTGACTTTAACCTGAGGGAAATGTTAGACTAAGTGATTTACAATGCAAGCTGGATGAGATATATGAACATAAAGCAGAAGGGTTATTTGTCAGGTCTAGAATTAAGTGTTTGGAACAAGGTGTTAGATTTTGCTGTATTTGGCTTAACCATTCTTGGGGGGCTTGCCAATGTATTAGATGACTCTAATACAAAAAGTAAGTAAGCTGACCAAAGTTCTTATGGGGAGAAGACTTTATTGAAGACAATCAATTGTGCAGTTCCTCAGCAGTGATGTTAACTCGTTGGTCTTCAAGTAACTTAACCCAAAGAACTGTCTGTGAGACAGTACTTTATACTAGCATCAAACAAACTATTCTGTGTTTACTCAGCAGGACCCTCTTATCAGATGTTTCACCTGTTGTTTTGCTATTTCCCATTGAGATCATGAAAGGGTCACACCTATCGTAAAAGGGTCATTTAGTTCACACCTATCAGTTTGTGGGGGTTGAGGCACAGGTCACCCCATCATACAGAGAATTGATCACATTAGATTTTATTCAATGTAAATGCAATTGAACTAAAATGCACACAATCTTTCAATCCCTCCTCTGATCATATTTGATCATAAAACAAATTAATCATGTAAACAGCAATCTGTATACTGGCTATATAACTTAAAATAATAGAATAAGTCGTTATGGTGAAGCTTGCATTCCCTTGAATGCCTGAGTCCATTTCTATTTGTAGTTGTGATGTTGTGAAGGTTAGCGGATGTGGTTGTGTTCTGTGAATGCTCAGGTGTGTTCATCTAGGTCTCTGGTGCAGTGTTGTACGTTTCTGGTCGTCCTCTGGAACACCGGAACACCTGCAATCACACAAAAGAGAAAAGGGAGATGTATCTTGCCATGAAAAGGATTTTAAAAAATTGTCAAACTGCCTATAGAAACTATAGAAAATGTCCCTATTTAATATTGGCAGGACACTACAGTGTTTATCAGTGGTGGGTAATGTCTTCATCCTCAGGCGACCAGCTAAAGCCTAAAATCTCTAGTCCCGCCATATCTGGACTCTAAAAAACACTACTGTCATCTATCCCTCGTCTCTAGGCAAACTCACGTTGATCCATTCATCAAGTTCCTGAACATTAATTATTGAATCAGTTACTAAAACCGTCTCAAGTGAGCTCTTCCACTTGGATTTTAGTGGTAATTTCTGAGGTTGCTGTTTCTTTATCCATTTACTGGCCACTAAACTATGGCCCCTCTTCAAAGGTGGCAAAACTTGATTATTGTCCTCATGTACTGCCAGACTGAGTCTTGCTTCGTTTTGGACAAGGCTGTCAGATGTCAGGTTTTCAGTGGACATGGGCTGGCTTGGGGCATGTTCAAAAGCACATAGTCTATTTCCATCCATACTGCATTGGTTGCCATCGAGCATTTTTATTGCATCGTACATCGGCTTTTCTATTGGAGATTTTTCATTTGCAGTCTGCTTTCGAACTGAAACTGATCGCTGGTCTTGCTGAAGCTGTCTTATTGCCGCTGTATGTTCACCTCTCTCCTTTACGACTTGTTTGGCAACACCATCTTCTAGGACATCATACTTGATTTCATCTGTTGAGACTTCTGTGTCAGCTTTTACCTTATTGTTTGCATACAAAGTTCATCAGTTTCTGGAAAAGATGTCACTAGCTGGTGCTGCAGAGAGAGGTTCTTCAGTTTCCCTGTGGCTGTACAGCATTTAGCAGAGTCTGTTTTTGTTGTATTGTTAACTGCTGAAACTGTTTGAACAGGCGGTCACCATCATTGCTTTGATGTTTTAAACTGAGCTTGCACTCACGGGCCCAGTGTCCTTCTTCATTGCAGTTCCTACATCTTTCTTTAGTTCTTAATTTTGAGTATTTCTGATACTCACTTTCAATACGCTCATCCTCAATTGTTCTGTTGGTGTTCAACAAACGTTTGGATTACAAAGATCTCAGTCTGACGTCTTGTGCTCTCTCTAGTTTAGCTGACCATTCATCCCAGTCATCATGCCTGATTTTAAGATCTTTAGAAGTCTCAGGTTTGAGTCCATTGACAAGTGAAGTTTATTCATAAACAAATTTCGAGAGGATCACATGCTTATGATTGTTCCCAGCTGTCACAGCTTCAGCTAATGACCGATTATCCAATCGTATGATTCCTAACTCTCTATAAATAACCAAAGTTTTCTTATCTCAACATCTTCGTCTTGAAGAACGCTATGTTTCAGCCAGCTACTGCTATCACCTCCACAACAACTATTTCAAAACCAGCAACTTCAACAACAGCATCATCATCATCATCATCAAAAACCTTCCCCTTCAAATTTCATCACACAACGCATCGACCGCGTCTTCAACCCAGCAAGACCACAGTCCAAAACTCGATCACCGTCCTCAAACTCCATATAAACTCTCAAGACGCTGGTGATTTAAGCCATTACAACGAAGCCAAACCCTCACCGCTCTCCCAGCTGTTCACCCGCGGTAACACATCGCACTCTATAAGGGGAAGTCTCGCAAAAACAACTACTCTCTGACAACGTCTAAACATTCACTACATCTTTGAAAGAGGAGACGCGCATGACTAGAATGCTGAACTCACCTGTTAGCCTCCGCCTGTCCACAAATCTATGGCATCCTAGCAGTTTGAAATAGTTTGACTGCAAGCGTCCAAACGAGATGCAACGTCATTATCCAAACCCAAAATGCTGCAACTATGGAAGGCCGTTGGGGCCAAAACGTCTGCAACAAACGTGTTTATCAGTCAAGCGTCTAAAGACAAAGGAAACAAACTTTCCGCTTGACTGCTATGAGTGGGAGAAGCACGTTTCTGACTATGGAGTGATGTTTCATTATTGACTCTGTGTTAAAAATGGAGTAATGTTTCATCCATTAACTCCGTGTAAGATACATTTTGCTTTTTAGGCAAATTCTATATCACTAAGGTGTTTTAAAAACTTCACTCTGCCAACTGTTCACTTGCTCAGCCTTCAAGAGGTACTTCCAGGACAACTAGCCAATGTCCCCAGCTCTCCATCCATCTGCAAACTACAGAGGAACAAAGGCCCACCTCTACAATCCTTGCACATCGTGACAACAAGCTGTTATACCATGCATTAAAAAAGGCGCTTCCATTCACAGTTGCCAATGCCCCTATTAAGACGCCACTCATGGATTCCAGCTAAAACAATTCATCATGTCTGCTGTACACGTACCATGTTTAATTTCATTTCTGATTTTCTCTTTTTCAGAGACCCTAAGAGCTAGCTGCAGAAACTGACCCTCATCCAACCCATTACACTCCACATCCATTCTTAACACTTTCACACTATACAAAGGATACATTTCCACTCACACAGCCCACACCCTTGATTTCAAATTCTCACTAGCCTTTGATTGAGAGTTTCCGAACTAACACCATTTCAATCCACCCCACCATATCTGATCAAACTTTGCATGATAAAGAAATTTTCTTTCTTTATTAAGCAAGCAAACAGATCAAATGGCAATGAACATTCTGTATATTTTGATCCCCCCCCACCCCCAACAAACACACACGCACACGCACACATTCCAAACTACCACCTCTCTTCCTTTTAACTTTTACCCTACAAACTTGAACTATCCCATACTTCTATTTACTCTCATTCACAACAGCTCTGACCCATTTAGAGGATGCCTGTAGTTTCAGTTGCTACAGCAGCAACATCCTAAACGAGCTCATATACACTTACAATTCCAAATACCACTATCATCACGCTCCCCCGCACTAATACAGCAGTAAATGCTTCTGTGGGAGCGCACATTGCCTTCTGACCCACTACACCTCTGCAACTGCAGAGACATTTCACTGAGCTGCTCTCAACCACTGCACCACTGCATCTTAGTGATGCTCTAGCTAAGCCCTTATTCGCTTTCATCTCTACATATCACTGCCGTCAGTATTTAACATTTCTGCGAGAGCACCCATAACGCTCCAATATTGACTACCACTGCACCTCAGCAACAGCAGAGATGTTATGCTGAGCCTTATTCTCCCCCTGTAACACTGCCGCAGCAGTGACGCTCTGCCTGAGCTCACACACATCTACATTTAGCCATTCACTACCGATACACTCCACAGCAGCAAAAACACCTCCGCGGAAGCGTACTTGCCTTCTAACATTGACTGCCACCACACCTCTGCAGCAGCAGAGAGGCTCCGCTGAGCTTCATTTCCCCTCTGCCCCACTGCTGCAGCAGTGACGCTCCGCTGAGCTCCATTTCCCCTCTGCACCACTGCCAGCAGTGACGCTCTGCCTGAGCTCACACACACACTTCCATTTAACATACTGACACACTCCCCATCACAGCCACAGTAGTTTAAACGCCTCCGCGAAAGCATTTTTACCTGTTATTACTGTCCATCTCAAAGAAGCCCAGCTGATACTCTCCAGACGACTTCCAACTACCAAAAGTTCAAGGGCACAAGCACGACCATTTCCTCCTGTTTCCCCTCCCCACAGTTTCCTAGCTAACTTCTTTTCTCCCTCACTCCTCCAAGTGCGAGCTATACTCCGCTCGCCCCTACACTCCCGCTCACCGCAGCTCTGGCTCCTGCGGAGCCACCCAGAGCTTTGACTCCCGCAGGAGTCTGCCAAGCCCATCCCCCAGCCCACCCCTTAGCTGCCACACTCTAGCAAGAGCCTCACTGGTGTGTTCCCCAGCCACACTATTTCTTTTCTAGCGTTGAGTTTCTCCACTACTCTTTCTCTTTTCAAATAGGCACTCAATCCCCAGCTTTAACTCCCGCAGGAGTGACTAAAACGAGCTTCGACTCCTGCAGGAGTCCCGCCCCAGCCACCTCTTGTAGGAGTCGTCACTGCCCCCTCCCTCTCCCAGACTCCCGCAAGAGTAACGCCCCCGCAGATCCCGCAGGAGTTACCCCGAGCTTCGACTCCCGCAGGAGTCAATCACTGCCCTCCCCCGGCCACTAGAAGAAAAAAAAAAAAAAAAAACACTTTTCTTATTTCTGCCGTTGAGAACCTCCACCCCTCTTCCCGGCGTCGAGAACCTCCGCCCCTCTTTCTTTCTCCCTTCCGGCACTGACCCGCCCGTTCTTTACTTTCCTTACAGCGTTGAGTTCTTCTGCTACCTTTACTCCACCTTTTCGCATCCCCCCCCCCCCCTTTTTTTTGGTTTCTCTACTATCTTTCCTTCTAGCGTCGAGTCATCCGCTATCCTTTTCTTCTTTCTGCATAGGCCCTCACTCCCCCAGCTACGACTCCCACGGAGTCCCCCCAGCTACGACTCCCGCGGAGTCCCCCCAGCTACGACTCCCACGGAGTCCCCCCAGCTATGACTCCCACGGAGTCCCCCCAGCTTCAACTCCAGCTAAAGTACTTGCTGCCCACCCCCTAACACTCCACCCCCTCTTCTGCAGGAGTCTTCACCGCCCAAAAACCTATCCCGATTCCTGCAGGAACCCCGCCCACCCGGCTCTGACCCTCGCAGGGGTCACCCAGAGTCTCGACTCCCGCAGGAGTCACTCCCAGCCCCCCCCAAGCCTCCTCTTCCACAATATTATATCCAGCAGCGGGATATAGCATTGATCTATGCCTTTTGGGGGGGTTCCTTCAATACGCGGCTGCTGTCCCGAGCATTAAAAAGGCTTCTTTGGGGAGTTCATCGAGATCTACCTGAGCTCAAACTCTCCTCTCACCCTGCAAACGGGAGGGAGCCCAGGGCTCGAGGATCTTAAGAGCTCAGGGCTCTCTCCGGGGACAGCATGCCAAACAAGCTTTATTATCAATCATCAGCTAAGTGTGAACTCTTGAAGTGAAGTTTATTCATAAACAAATTTCGAGAGGATCATGTGCTTATGATTGTTCCCAGCTGATTGTTCTCAGCTAATGACCAATTATCCAATCGTATGATTCCTAGCTCTCTATAAATAACCAAAGTTTTCTTATCTCAACATCTTCGTCTTGAAGAACCCCCCCCATGCCCCCCACCCATCCACTTCTACTTTCCCGTCTTTCAGATGGGCGACACGGCGGCCCAGTGATTAGCACTGTGACCTCACAGCAAGAATGCCTCTAGTTAAGTCCCTACTTAATCAGGTGGCATTTCTGTGCGGAGTTTCGCTTGTTCTCCCCGTGCTCGCGCGGGTTTTCCCCGGGCTCTCCGGTTTCCTCCCGCGGTCCAAATAACAAGCACTAAGTTACTTGAAAGCACAATTGATATTATAGCCAAGCTCTTAACGAATACACCTCACCTCAGTTCGCCACTAGCTGGAAATAAGCCGAGGGGGAGTTCATCGAGATCTACCTGAGCTCAAACTCTCCTCTCGCCCTGCAAACGGGAGGGAGCCCAGGGCTCGAGGATTTTATGAGCTCAGGGCTCTCTCCCGGGACAGCATGCCAAACAAGCTTTATTATCAATCATCAGCTAGGTGCGAACTCTTGAAATGCTGTTTTCAGAGGAATTCCAGTTTCTTTGTTAAGATCTTCACTTGTATTCAAACCAGAATGTTCCATCCATGTTTGTCTGAAGCATTCTTCAAACTCTGCAACACTTTTTCCCGTTTTCTGCATGCATGAGGTAATTTTTGCCCAATTGACCTCTGCAGGTTTCAGTTCAAACAAGAAGTTTTGCACCGCTTCCCATTCATCCTCTGTGTTTTCTTGTGATTCACCAATCCTTTCAACACTTTCTGTGAGCCTCTTTTGGTCACTGTCTCTTAGGGTGACATTAAGAATCATCACACCGTCTAGTGGATGTAAATTGTAGATTTTCTGTAGTCGTTAAAGAAACTGCCAAACCTTCCGTGGTTGTTTGTTTACATCTGGCAGTTCTCTTGACCATTTGTCAACTTGCTCTGGATGGTATGTCCTGTATGGTACATATTTCTTTACCACTTTTGTCACAGTGTGCGTTTGTCTCTCTCCATTCTCTTCATAGCCTTCCTCATTGTCAATTTCATATTTAGTCCTTCTGTGTTTGACAATTACAGAAGCTAATCTAATCTTTGAGTTCACTGAGTCATGAACAAAGGTGTTGATGGAAAGATCAGACTCACTGTCAAAGCTTCTTGAAGATCTTGATTCCAGCTGTTTGTAGATCAAAGTCAATAACTTGTTGTTTTCATTTTCCAGTCTTTCTTTATCCTTCTCTAAGTTTTGCAATTGTTCAGCCAGTGCTCGAACTTTAGCTTTCTCTGCTTTGTACTCACGTTCCAATCTGTCAGTCTCACACTTATGGCAATGCTGAAGTATCTGCTTGATCAAAATCCTTGACAGTCCATCCTTCTTGGTGGTTGTGTATAAGCGCTGGTTCTTTCCATAAGCCCTTTTAATGTCCGCCAGTACCCATAGTCTACTCTTTGACTTCTTGATGCTGTACTTCTTGCACATGTCATCACAACACTTACTCAGTCCCAGCCTTTTGTCCAAATATGCATTCAGATTTTCCAACATCTGATCAATGGTAACACATGGAGGTTCTGTTCCATGCTTTTCTGATGTTGGTCTCAGAGTAGCTCCATTAGCATAGTTCCTTGCAGACTCAGGCCCTGTTTACACTAGTGCAATTTAGTTTTAAAACAGCGTTTTAGCATGAAAACGATCCGTGTCCAAACTAGCGTCTCACCCAAGCGTCTCTAGCAGATGTCCCTCCACACTACGCCACCAGAAACGTATATCACATGACCTTTCGTGCACTCTGGGCATGCACGTTCAAGTATAAACAGGAAGCACGTGTCTTGCTCGGCATTTGGTTATTGTTAGTCAACAAACGCTGGTTGAATGATGAACGTGATGGCAAAGAAAGCAAGAGAGGTCTTTTTGTGGACAGACGACGAGGTTGAGTTGTTACTCAAAGTAACAAATGAATATAAAAAACATCCATGGCTATCGAAAATACAGTGTTTACAGTCTGCCGTCTGCCGGTGACGTTATAGCCATGGGCGCTTGACGAATAAGGGAAGGATACGCAATGACCCAATGCCCCAATCACGTCGCGAATCTCAGCAGCCACGCCTCCATTTTCAAATGTCTCCGTTTTCCTCCATCTACACTGAGACGCAGCAGCAGCGTTTTAGAATGAATATGACTTCTCCAGCGTTTGCAAATGGCTCCGTTTTCGTGGCTTAAAAACTCCAGCGTAGTGTGGAGGGATGGCGTAACGAAAACGCATTAGTGTAAACGGGGCTTCAGCCATGGGAAGTACAGGACAGTGCCCTCAGAGGTGTGAAACAGAACAAAAGATGTTAGAGCTATCAAAAGGTGCTTATTCAAATTTAAATTAACAGCAGTCTGTTATACTGAAGACCATTTCAAATACACAGACAACTCCAACTATTTTTTCAAACTTAAAATAGTGGCTACTAAATAAGCAATTCATTTTTTTTGTCCCAAATCTTACGTGGCTCCTGACAATCTTTGAAGAAATGTATTAAACTGTTGCTTTTACAATCTCTACAATCACAACCTAGAACGTATCAAAGCTCTGCTTCTACATTGTCTTAGTGATTCGACCTGAATGATTTTTTTAACAGTTTCTACAAACTCCAGAAAGAGTTCAAATCCAACTATTGTTTCAAAGCTAAAGCAGTAATTACTAAATTAGCACTTCATATTGTCAGTCTCAAACCTCATTTGGCTCCTAACAATCTTTAAACAAACGCACTAAACTGTTATTTTTACAATCTTTACAATCACAACAGTGAATGTACCAAGCTCTGCTTGTACGTTATCAAGTGATTGGACCAGAATGATTCTTTAACAGTTTCTACAAATTCCAGAGAAAGAATCAAGCCTAAATTGTCTGAAAGTTTGACTAATAACAATTCTTTCTGAGCATTATCTGAGAAGATTAAGTAACTTTATTTAGGATTTGTCCCTTATACAATGTACTTAAATCTTACTTTATCTTTAAACAGAAGGCAAACACCTTACAGTTTAATGCCATCATATTTTAACACAGTTAGAATTTTCTAAATTAAAATAATGGTTACTGAATTAGCCCTCAGTCAAGAATTCCTAATTCTTGCAGCAATATCAGTCCCAAGCTATTTTATGTTTTCTTTATAGGGCTCCTAACAATCTTTGGACGAATGTGCTAAACTGTTATTTTTCAATCTCTACAATCACAGCTGAGAATGGACCAAGCTCTGCTTCTGCATTATCTTAGCGACTGGACCAGATTGATTCTTTAACAGTTTCTACACACTCCAGAAATGAAACCAAACCTAAAATTTCTTTAACATTTCTGTCTTAGCTCAGAAGGCTATTGTGCTTTCAAATTAAAATAGTGGCTACTGAATTAGCACCCAGTCAAGAATTCCTAATTCTCGCAGCAACATCAGTCCCAAACTATTTTATGGCTCCTACAGTCTCCTGGGGAAATGGTCCAAATTATTTTCAACAATTCCTACAATCTCCAAGAGAAAGGACTAAAGCCATTGCTCCCTACAATCTCTGGAAGAAAGGACCAAATTGTTTCTTAAATAACTTCTTCAAGTACCCCGAGAAAGAACTAAGCCCTAAATTTCCACTGCTCTTTCAAAATCTTTTGATAAGTAGATTAAATTGTTTCTTTAACAATTTCTGCAAATATCAAGCGAAAGTCTGGAATTTCAGCAATATTATCACTGTATTTTGTTTATTACTGCACTACATATACCAGTTGATCTGCTTGCTTTAATGCTTACTTAGAAAAGATGTTTCTTTTAAGGGTTCTGTAAGAGAGCTGATGAATTTCACTCACCAAACTTGGATCTTTGAGATGTGATCCAGTTGATTAAAATAAACTTTGTCCACAGATGCAATATGTAGATCCAGGACTCGTCCAAAAACAAAATCCGTTTATCTTCAGCTTAAACTGTAGAATCTCCAAGATTCTTCTTTTCAGTCTTTTTGATGCAGTTGATAAGTTTTCCTCTTTTCAGTCTCTCCTGGCTGGCTTCGCCAATTGTTAGACATTGCTGTTTTTAGCTTAACCATTCTTGGGGGGCTCTCCAATGTAATAGATGACTCTAATACAAAAAGTAAGTAAGCTGACCAAAATTCTTATGGGGAGAAGACTTTATTGAAGACAATCAATTGTGCAGTTCTTCAGCAGTGATGTTAACTCGTAGGTCTTCAAGTAACTTAACCCAAAGTACTGTCTGTGAGAGAGTACTTTATACTAGCATCAAACAACCAATCTTTGTTTACTCAGCAGGACCCGCTTATCAGATGTTTCAGCTGTTGTTTTGCTATTACCCATTGAGATTGTGAAAGGGTCACACCTATCGTAAAAAGGTCATTTAGTTCACACCTATCAGTTTGTGGGGGTTGAGGCACAGGTCACCCCATCATACAGAGAATCGGTCTTTGTCAGTCATGTGCGTTTGTTGTGTGTGACGTCACCCCTGCGCCATTTTTGGGGCATCGCTTCCAGAGACAACTTGCGATAACGCAAGAGAGATATATGCCATTAAAAGGTCAAGCTACATTCTTCTACATTACGCGGTACCGCAATAAACTAAACAAATATATCACGGATTGTTTTTTTGATGAACTGTCTTACATTCAGGTTATAGATCTGTTAGAATTTACTGCAAACCTACGGAGTACGCTGCCGCCGACCCCTCACTGCTGATAATAATGACATGTCATACTGTATATCAATTCTTAATAAACATTGTTTTAGTTTGAACACCAATAAACTACAGTATTTCTTATTATGTATTGCAGTTTTTCATTTTATTTAGTTAGTTACATCTAATATTTACATTCACAAAATATTGGACAGATGTTTGTATCAAAAGCATTTTACAAATATAAACACTAGATGTAATGAAAGCAACATTACAAAAAAGGTAAATACTATAATAATTGTAATTAGTCAAATACATTATAAAGTACATCGAGAACAACAAAAAAATTAATACATCCAACATTCAGATATGTTAAACACAAATACAGATATTATGAAAGCTGAAAACCTGTAACCATTGAATTTGATTGTATTTGTTGGTTTTCCTACTATGGAGTCATTGGTTACAGATTTTCTGCTTTCTTCGTGATATCTTTATTAGTGTGAAGAGAAAAAAATATGCTCATAAAGGTTTGGAACCACATTAAATTTGTGGGAGAACTATCTATTGGGCCAAACTACTGATTGACCTGATATTTAACTTTGAGCAAAGGCAATTGTCTCAGTTCTTTAAAGGATTATTTAGTTCAAGTAATAACTGCTTACCTTGTGTTTTGCTCTGATGCAACAGTTTTTTTTTTATTGCAAAGAACATAAACAATAAATGTGTAAGACTTTGAGTTCTCAAAATCCCTTGATGTCTTTGGCAATTCAAAGGCATGAGCTGAAAACACAGACAAATCGGCTCTTCCCTTCATTTACATCTGAAGTAAATCCCAAAACCCCCTCTGTTTTATGCACCCTCTTCTCACACAAAATGGTCACCTCAAAGTATGAACTGTTCTATATCAATGCAAGCGACTTTATCTATCATGTTTGATATCATTTGAAATGTCTCAGTGCGACTGGTACAACGGTTTCATTCCCTCAGAAATAGCCATAACCAAATAATAAATATATGGCTTCAGTTATCTTTTACACCACTGCTAAGGGTGTGACCGGGGGTTCAGAAACCCTCACTGAATGTAAATGCCTATTGTTATTCAACACACACCCCTTCTATCCCTTGGTTTGGATATTTAAGGTTGAGTCCCAAGCTGTTCAGGGCGCTCTTTGTAACCAAAGTGGCCCATAGCGTGAAGCCCTCTAAATCTTCACACTATGTAGAATTTGAAAGTCAGGTATGCATCTTCTAAATCATGGATTTATCTTTGAGAATTCGATGTTTTGTATTGATCGTTTATGAATTGACTGAATGAATTGGCATAATATACATTTACCTGACTAATAAATTGTTATATTTGAACTTATTCTTGTTACTCTGAAATTATTTACTCAGATAAGTTAAGAATGGTCTAGACTTTATGATAGACTAAACATAACACATAAGATGGAGATCCTAGAAATTCCAACTTATCGTCTGACTTTAATTATGTCCTTCGTTGCAAATCACTACACTCTTTAAAAAAAGGTTCTTCAGTGGTTCTTCAGTAGTTCTTTTCGGTATTTGAGGTGCTATTTAGCACTTTTACTGTGTAAAGAACCTTTAAAGCACCATAAAGGTTCTTCAGTGGTTCTTTTAGGTGGTCAGGGTGCTATATAGCACTTTTACTGTGTAAAAAAACTTTAAAGCACCATAAAGGTTTTTCAGTGTTCTTTGGAGGGTTTAAAGTGCTATATAGCACCACTACTACTGGTAAGCACTTGTTCTTATAGCTAATTCTCATAACTCTTATGCCGGTTTTATTTGTGGAAAGGTTAAAGTAACATTATGAGCACCTTAAAATATAGGTGCTAAACAGTGTTGTGCAAGTTACCTCAAAGCTGTAATACATTACAGATTACTTGTTACTGTTATTTAAATGTAATCCCTTACCTTACAATATTACTGTGTCAAAATTGTAATATGTTACATGACTACATATTACTATTATAATACTTTCACCAAAATAGCTACAGAATTAGAACTTAACATTGTAAAATGACCAAATGTACTGCAGAGCCTTTTACATCCAGTAGAAAGCGATATGATGTAGCAGAATGACTGTGAATGACTGTGACGTATCCAGGCTTCTAACAATATAGTTATAGTTGAATGTGAAGGCTCAAGATAATGCAAGAAAGGATGACAGCCAGAATCACAAATGATCTAAGTCTGTTAAAAGTATGGTAGAGGTAAAGTGATTATCTGGCAATATCTCTGAATAGCTTGACTATATTCATATTAGACACTACAGGCCTATATGTAAACTCCAATGCCATGACAAGATGCAGGTTTTATTTCTTATTGTTGCCATTATTTTATTCACTTTAAATTTAAGTGGCTCACAACACAAAACTGGCATGCGCAAAGTGAGCGTGATGAACATAGCTTTCTCAATATAATGCCTGTGCACTGATTTCCTCTGTTTGTGGACGAAACTGCTTGTGAGCTCTCAAATATACGCTGCTTGTGCGGAAATTTCCTCACGCTCTCTCAAATATGCACTGCTCACACACACATGTTCTTGCATGCTCTCAGTACACTGCTCGCTCAGTGAGATTATATGCAGACTCACAATGTGTGGCTTCTGTTGTTCCTTCTTGCTTTCGTGCTTTTTGATATGATTTATATTGGTCCACTATTCAATCACAATAACCAAAATACTAAAATACTCCTATTGTGCAATAAACGTGCAATACTTTCTCCTTACGCACTTGTACACAGCACCTTATAACAATATACATTGCAATACTTCTTACGCATTTGTACACAGCACCTTATAACCTGTATATTTATAACAAATCTGTCCATTTCAACATCCAGATCTTGTAGGTCTGACTGCATCTCTGTTTAATGTCTATCGTCTTTTTTTTTTCATATTTATTCTGTGTTGTCACTTGTCACTTTATGTACACTGGATGCTTCTGTAGCCAAAGCAAGTCTGTCACGATCACCAGTGATCTCTCCTCTGTCAGAGATCGCTGGTTTACACACACATTCCAGGAACTACAAATCTGCTTATATACGGACTACAGATCCAGTCATGCAACACACACAAACACCTGCTCCAGATCACCATCTGATTAGATTCTCACAGCTGAAGCTGCTGCTGGACTGATTACACACACTACATAAACAGCACATACACTCATCCTGTTTTGCTGATTATTGCGATCTGTTAGAGTGACCATACAACGCGTTTCCTTGTTACTGTTTCTGTGTTTTTTGACCATAGCCCTTGCTTTTTGTTATTCTTGCCTGCCGCCAGCCCTTGTGATCTTTTTGCCTGCTGTACGACTACGATTCTGGATTTCCTGTATACAACTGTTTGCCCCGTTGACCTGCTATACTGACATTAATAAATATCTGCGTGTAAATGACCTATTTTTGCAATTTGTTTATTTTTCTAACGGAACA